>JBBWSL010000150.1:0-119740 GCA_038088545.1 Diaporthe humulicola
ATAAAAAATATTATAAAAAATATTACTTATAAAGCTAAACTAGCTATTATTTCTTATACTAAAAAATATCTATAATATTACCCTCCTTATTTTAAGTCTAATAGTATTAATAATCTTCCTTCTTTAACTAATTAAATATTACTTAAATAGAAATATAAAAATTAATTTTCTCTTTATAAAACTTTACTAACTAATTTTTAAAAGTATTTAGCCTAAATTAAGTATTTAGGTATTTTTATTAAAAAACTAATTTAAACCTTTATAGCCTTATAAAAAAGGAATCTTAAGCTATTTAAATAAGAAATTTATAATATTCTTCTATTAGCTTTATTTAACTATATTAGGCTTTAGGAATTTCCTAAGGCCTATAATAAGTATATTTATACTTATAAATAAAAAGTTTCCACTTATCTAATATTTATTTAATTATATAGGTAACTACTTACTATATATAATTAATTTTAATAATTAAAGTACTATTTTTTATTATAATAAAGGCTTATTAAGTACCCTAATTATATACTAATACCCTATAATTTAGCTTTATATTTTAAGCTACTATTATCTACCTAATAAAACCTATAAACTTATCTAAATTAACCTTAAAATTATTAAAAATATTATATCTATTATTAAAAAGTTTTAGAAAAAAAAAAAAGTTAAAAAGTATTAAGCAATAGCTATTAATAATAGTAATATTAATATTCTATTTATAATAATTAGCCTACTATTCTACCTTAAAGCCTAAGTAATTAAGGACTTCTATTATTACTATAACTATAGGAAAATAATATCTAACTAAATAGGATATATTCTAAATACTAAATTAATTAATTTTAATAAAAATTTAAATAATTAAGTAAAGTATTAATAATATACAGGTAATTAGAGGTTATAAGCAGAAAAGGTTATATAAGTAATAAGTTTAAGGCTATAAAAAGTACTATAATAGGTAATAAATTATAGTAAAATAAAAACTTCTAATTAACTATAGCACTACTTAGTCACTATTTTGGGCATAGTATCTATTTTTTTGGGCGCAAATATCCGGTCTTTAAATCAAGGCCGCTATGTGGATCTCAAAGTAATCTGATCTGCCCATGCAGAGGCTCGAGAACAATGTGCGAAGCTAAAGTTTGGCTCCCAAAGTCTGCCGAGTCGCCTCAACTCGGCGGAATCGGCCTCTGAGGCATCTCATGGAACCTTATTTCCGCCCTGACCGGCAGCTTTATTTGCCCTCTCCCTCTCCTTCTCCTCGGCCTTTACCCTTTTTCTTTCCTCCTTTGCTCGAATCTTGCGTCTCCACTCGATGCCGTTCCTCATTATAAGCAGCAAGAGAGGCGCCCCAGCCAGGTACAAGAACCCAAAGATCATGAACGTCCAGCCAACACCCATGGCCTCAACCATCGGCGACACGGCGCCGGTCGCAGCAGCACCGAGCAGACAGCGAGTCAAATTGTTCGCAGCGGTGGCCGCCCCGGCCTTTTTGGGATACATGTCGACAATCAGCACCGTCGACGCATTCGTGTACCCGATCATGCCAACGCCCATAAGGAACAACAGGACACACGGCACAGCAACTGGAGCCCGATACTGCAGCGCCCACCCCCAGGCAAAGAGAACAGCAGTTGCGAGGCCCAGGAGCGGCAGACCGATCTCGATGCGCGCACGCTCCAAGGGGAAATTGGACAGGTCTTCCTGGGCGCCTTTGGTCAAAGATATGCCGTGCTTCTTGGCGTGGCGGCGGTAGTTCCAATCGATGGCCGGGCCGGTGACGAAAGCTGCAACGGCGGACCCGCCCGCCATCGGGAGGTACATCAGGCCGACCTTGACATCGTCAAAGCCATCTAGTGGTGACGTTAGTCCTGCTACGGATCCTAAAGTGTTGCATTCTAGAACATTCCAAAACATGAAAGTCGGGGATCCGTTGAAAGAGAAAAGTGATACTGACAGAGGAGCTGGAACTGGGAAGGCATGACGGTCGCTATGGCGTAGAAGCCAGCAAAGACGATGGCGCTGTAGCCTAGGAGGACGCCGAGGAGCGGCTCGAAGAGCATCGTCAGCGAGTCCAAGGGGTTGCCAAAGCTGATCCTGAGCTTGGGCCGATTCTTCCTCGATGTGGCCTTCTTGATACGCTTCAGAGCTTCGCGGTCGCCGGTCCTCTCTGCCTGGCGCCTTTGCCGGCGGTCAGTGATCACCTGCCACACGGTCCTGTACACGGCGTGTGGGCGGATGCTGCCGTCGCCAACCAGCTTGCGGCACGTCTCCGGAAAGAAGAAGACCATCAGTATGAGTGTGATGGCCGCAAGGATGGTCAGGAACCAAAATATACTCCTCCACCCCAGGTACTGCGCAAGGACGCCGCCCAACACAGGACCCAGACTCGGCGCCAGCACGATGGGCAGCACGGTGAGGCCGATATAGTTGCCCCTCTCGGCGCTGGTGACCGTGTCAGCAATGACGGCCTGGCTCAGCGCGATTGTGGCCGCGATCCCGGCACTCTGGAAGCACCGCAGGGCCAGCAACTCCGAGTACTTGGTGCACACGGCGACTCCCTCGTTGGCGAGGATGTAGATCACGAAGCAGAGCACGAAGGCAGGCCTGCGTCCCGCCGAGTCGGCGAAGCCGCCGAAAAACATCGGTGCGATGCCCTGGAAGATCATGTATGTCGACACCGTCAGGTTGATCTGCGATGCGGACACGTCGAACTCCTTTGCGATGACGTTGAGAGCTGGGAAGTATATCTGGCCCGTCAACGGCGAGAAGAAGGCGGCCATGGAGGCAGCGAGGACAATCATTCGCTTCTCTCCAGACGTGAAGGACGAGTATGGTGGTGGTACTGCCTGTGATGAGTCCCCATCGGCGCTGGGTGAGACAACCGGCTTCTCACTTGGTGGCTCATCGTCTGGACTGCTCGGACCGGCCCCGTCGCTTGATTCCGTCGTGATGATCCATTCCTTCTCTGCTTCAGTCTTGTTGTCTGTCGGGGGTTGGCCTCGAGTCCAGTCTATATCCGAGCCTGGGTCTCCGGCCTTCCCATGAAGGATGATGTGTGTCTCTTGTGCCATCTTTGGCTTCACAAAAGACCTGCCATCTCGCATGAGACGCAAGGCCAGAAAGTGCCAAGCAGGACCCTATATAAGGATGAGAACTGGAGGAGACAAACTCCTTGTTAGGCAAAGCGCCGAGGCCTGTCGGCCTTCTCGGTGCCGGTGGGAGCGCGCTCGGCGCGCTAGTCATAATACTCGCCATGAGACTCGGCACGCCATTCAGCTTGTCGTATCCTGACAGGGTGCAGATTCTGACACTTCCTTCCAGCTCCGAGCCGGCACCGACACTGTATTCAGGAGTTGCTACTCAATACTTGTCTCGCCCTATCCTCACTTGTCTGCACTATTCCAGCGCGGCCATGTTTAGTCGATGCTATGTGCTGTTTCAGTGGAATGGCCTACCCGTTTCAGCATAGGGGCTCTCAAGCCCTTTGTTCTACACCGGGTATGGTTTGCTTAATTCACATCAAACGTTCCTAATGCAAATGGCGTGAACTCAATACTCACAATAGATAAGGTGCCCCGTACGGAGGTCCCGAGGACCTGGTTCAATAGGGCCTGTGCCGACGTTACATTGCCACAAAATTAACATCGGAACAGAGTTCATGAGACCAGAACCACGGCCGAATCGGCACCGAGAAAATGTCGATCACCAACCTGCATACAGAATACGCGGACGCCAGGCACCAATGATCCTGTTGTGGAGGGAAGTGTTTATAAGACAAGTTGTTTTCACGAACCTCAGCGAAGTAGCTGCAAAAACAATTCTTACCTTGCCCAGGTCGGCTGAAACTGCATCAGACGCCTAACATGTTGACTCGCTCAAGTATGAGTTCGACACTTCGCTTTTGTATTTTTGAGCTGGGGGAAAGTAATCAGCGTGGACCCTGGGGCGCTTCTCAATCCACATGCCGGAAATTCGACCTTTTTTGGCTCAGCGGCGTAGTTGCCTAGATCATGCTTACTAGAATATACATGTCCACACTTCTCCCTCCTGTGGTTCTATTGATCGGATGCTTCCAAGTTCGAGGCGGGTCTGTGTCTTGAGTGAGCACCACCCAAGTGGAATGTACATCCTGCTTCCTGCTATAGTAAATTGTATGCATTCTCAAGGACGGTTCTGGCGACAGGCGCCTCAGAGCCCGTTTGGGTCTTTAATGACAGCTACCATGAATCATGTATGTCCCCCTAGCTTCTTGGAACGCATGTTTCACGGCATTGAAGAGATTACAAAATTAGGAATCGAGCCAGACAACCTGGGACAGTCTTCCACGGTCTGGCCAAAGACTTCCGCAGGCCACCCCAGCAAACTCTAAACCATAACTCAGCTACGGATCCAGCGGGACGATCTGCTTAGTTGCTGTTCACCTTCCCACGTGTCCAAATGTTCAGCCCAATCTTCGACCCCTTTAACACTGGCTGTCCTCCATGTGCTGTCTCCCGATGTCCAGTACCATCCTTCCTGAAGTTAACCCAGAATACCGCATTCCCTGGGATTGGGCGCACCGCCAGTCCTCTCTGGTACGAGCAGTCTAGCCACTTGCACCAAGGCTCCTTGTCCTTCCATGCCGGCTGGAGGACCATCGGGAACCACGTGGAGCCCCCTTCGATGTCGTCAGAAGCCTCCAGAGTCGCAAAAAAGCTGGTGATGCGGTCGACCGGCCGGGGTGTCGCGTAGTGCCACTGCAGCAATCACAGTCAGCTATCAAAGCACAAAAACAATATTACTATACAAATAGGGGGAGAAAAGGGCCACAGTGTGGCCATAGTCTGTCTCAAATCCAGCAGCCTGACAACTCCCTTGAGGCACAGGCTGCAGATGTGAGAATTTTCTTCTCGAAGCGGCTCAACTATCATGCAAAAGCTGCTTACATCGTAGTGGGTCTCGAATGAGCCGCCTGCGGTATATTTGAGCACTGCGAGTTGCTCCATGGTGGCGTTTGGCGCGAACCCCTGGAATACCGCAGCCCTATTCTTTACGCAGTCGACTACAGGGTCACCATCTCGGAGCCAGGCCGTCTCACTTTTCCGGGAGCTCGAGTCCACGTAGATCTTCTTGGCTCCAGCCTGGTTGTTGAAATTCTGTACCACGGATGGCTCATACTCTGCTAGACTGTGGCCGAATGTCTTAGACAAGTCGTGACTCTCAGATTCGCGGACCAGGTTGAGACTTACGCGAGCTTTTTGAGATGCTCAGTCTCGTAGGGCGATATGAAGTTCTCTATATAAACCATAATTGGATCATAGGACAAAAACTTTGGCTTCATTTCCGAATGTGTGCACGTGTAGTTGCTTCCCTTGCCATCGGATGATACTTCTGGCTGTGCGTGCGAAGTTTGAACGATGTCACCGAGCGGTTGTGCCTCTCCGCTGTTGCTGTCGAGCACTACCCGCGCCCCGCCCAGGTACAGGACGAATGCCCCGAGGGCCGCCGCCGCGTTGAAGCCAAGCAATGCTTTTGAAGCCATTGAAATGTTTGTAATTACTGTAAGATGTGAATCGGTATGTAGAACAACTTTTCTTCACAGGTCAGTTGAAATTCTGGCATGGCTTGAAATAGCTGGCGTAGAAGCAGGCGGCACACGGACGGTTCCTCGAGCAGTTGAAACAGCACCAGATCCGAACTTGAAACGAACCTGCGTTGCTGGCCCCCGTACACTAGCATTCTGCCCAATTTTGAAACATCCTTGCAACCGCCATCTCATCCAAACGGGATATCAGATGAATTCTCCCAATTCAATATACCCAAAGTCCAGAGCCTGAAATGCTTCGGCTTGGTTGCATCCACGTCTTGCCAAGATACAACTCGTCCACGACATAAGTGATATTTAGGTATTCGCGAAAATTATGATAAGCAACTAAAATTCATTGATCGAGCTCATGGTGTTTCCTTTCCTTGATAGAAATCTCCTACCCATCCACTACACGTAAGGGGCCGCGCCCGAACACAAAGCCATTTAATCAACTGAATAGATCAGAGCCTCGCCATACTGCTGGGTTGACCAATTCTCAAGGCCCTCTAACAGACTGTCCGCAAAGACAGCATCGAATCGATGGCCACTCTTGAAATTCGCAAGACAGCCCCTCCACGTCACCCATTTCTCAGCGAGGACTCCTTCAGGTGCTCTCAGGAGAGCAACAGGCACGCTGATAATCTGCTGCTCGGGGGTTGGAGTCCTACTATCCCAGGAAGCAATCACAGTGGCGCCGCAGTCGCCACAAAACCCCCGTAACGCCCCCTCTGACGATGCATATGTCTTCAGCGTGCCGTATGGAGCCAGTCCAAGCGGCATGGCCGGTTGAATCAGAGCTCGTGGCACTGGGACCCAGGCCATAACGTGCACGCCGGCGATGCGGCGGCAGTCGTCACAGACATCCAGGAAGGCCTTCCACTTCCCTTCCTCGGTCGGCGAAACGTATCGTGATATAAACGGATCGTTCTTGACGGCAGGTAAGGTCGGTCTGGGAATCGTGAACGACACACCGCCGCAGTGACAGCCAGCCCGTAGGACTTCGTTCCCTTCGCCGTCGAACTCTTGCTTTGGGGGGTCGTCTTTCATGCCTGCTGACCACCAACCGCTGTTTGGCCCCGGGTTGAAAGCCTTCATCTCACGATCGCCCATCTTGGGCAGGAAACGGAATAATCCTGAACCTCCCGTGGAACCATCCGTGAAGCAATGTGTCTTCATCTGGAACAAATCCTCGCCCTGTTCCGAAAATAGACTCGTGGATACTCTCCATTCCTTCTCTGTCGCACCCTCAGCCACTTCGAGGTCTTCATCTCCAATGTGGCTCCCGCAGGTGGTGCAGAAGAAGCGCTCGGCTTGGGCATGAGCGTGCTTGTAGCCCGTCAGATTGGATAGTGACGAGGGCGTGGTGAACTTTGGGAGGACTCCAGAAGGCAATTCTGTATGGAATATGCACAAGGTTCCATGTGTATATCGACAGATGCTGCAGTGGCAGAGATGGACAGACAATGGAAGCTTGGCTTGTGGGATTTCTATACTGTACTGGACTGCCTTGCAGTGGCAGCTGGCTGTCAGCGTCCTGATCGCACCATCCGTGTCTGCCATTTTTTGAGGTGTACGGGTGAATAGAAGGTTCTTTGTAGGCAGATGATGAATTTCAGAGGCGAGAAGATGAAAGAGACTGGGAAAACTACATAAACTACCCAGATACTGTTCGCTTCACTAGTTTAGGCAGCCGGAATACTGATGGCGCTTAGTGGGCGGGGTTGCTTGATTGTAAGCACCCTACTGTAGACGGTTTAGACCAGTACCAGACGCTGGTGAGTTGGTGGGTGTTTGAGCACTTGACGTCCCATCAATGATGAGCAGACATCACGATGAATGTGCACCACTCACACAGCGAGATTTGTTGTCTCTGGGAGGTTCATTCTCCTGTCATGGCTTTTCCAGTACTGCAATAGCGTTTGGCTTTGGGTTCACCTTTTGATGCACTATAGATTAATACGAGAAGGTCGCATGCATATTGCCGCTGTATGCACTGGCTGCAGCACGGATGCCGTCCCGAAAGTGTAAGGAAATTGAGCACATGTTGTCCTACCATTGACACCTCCAATACGTCAGCTGCCTGGATTTAAGTAGGCACCGTATAATCCTTCCTTCGGAAAGGGAGTTGGCCTCGTCATCGCTCCTTACTCCTTCGGAACTGACGAAATACCCAGCCTGAAAATGCGCTTGTTCAATTTCTTCCAGGCCGTGTTATCACTTTGGCTGATGGCCTTGGCCCCAACATCAGCCTTTGTTCTTGGCCGAATAGATGAGCCGAACAATTCAAGCACACAGGGTCTTGATAGAAAGCGGGCAGCAGAGATCCGAGATGCCTTCCAGTTCGCCATGAACGGGTACTTTGAATACGCATTTCCCGATGACGAGTTGCGCCCTGTCAATAGCACCGGCGACAGCAACCGAGTATACGGTTGTGGGTGGGGGCTCAGCGTTGTCGATGCACTTGGCACAGCCATCATTATGGAGCTTGACGAAATTGTAGACCGATCCTTGGACTTCATAGACACCATCGACTTCACTCGGACACCCACAAACAATGCTTGCAGGCTCTTCGAGGTCAATGTCAGTATTTATCAACCCCGCCTCTCCACCTTTATCCGGTCGGACTGCATACAATACATTTGTGGCACCTGACAGCTGACACAGAATGCAGATTCGCTATCTCGGTGGTCTACTTTCGGCGTATGATTTGCTCAACGGTCCATTCACTCATCTAGGCAGGAATGTAAGCGACAGCTATCCCAGGGATAGTAGCCTGAAATGCAGAGTGGAGACAGTGCAGACTTCTGACAGTAATATTTGCAGACAAGCAGGCTTCTTGAACAGGCGCAGTCTCTGGCAGATACCTTCAAATATGCATTCAATACACCAACGGGCCTGCCTCGGCGGAACTTGTTTCTCAACAACCAGTCATATGAAGTGACCGGCGACAGCGATTTGACCAACCCAGCAGAGGCGGGGACTTTGATCTTAGAATGGACGAGGCTCTCTGACCTGACAGGGTCACCCGAGTATGAGGATCTCGCGAGGAGAGCGGAAGCTTACCTACTTCGGCCGCGCAACCCTAACGTGGGTGAGCCTTTCCCGGGACTTATTGGTATCTCCGTCAGTATCCTCAATGGAACCTTCACCAGCAGCTTTGGAGGGTGGATAGGAGCCTTGGACAGTTACTACGAGTATCTGATAAAGATGTACTCCTATGCACCTGATCGATTTGAGTCATACAAGCAAGAGTGAGTTCCCTCGAAGCTGGGAGTTCTAGATTTGTCTTGGATGCAAGAATGCTAACAGCGGCTAGATGGGTCAAGGCTGCTGAATCCACCATCTCCTTCTTGACTTCGAATCCGACGACAGCCCCGGAAGTGACCTGGTTGACAGAGTACAATGTCACGGGAACGAATGGCTCAGCGTATCTCATCCCACAAAGCCAACACTTGACCTGTTTTTCGGGGGGAAACTTCATCCTCGGCGGTGTTGCATTGGAAGAGCCACGTTATGTAGAATACGGCTTGGAACTGGCCGAAGGATGCCGACAGATTTACCAGACCGCCACGGAGTTGGCTCCTAACGACTGGGCGTGGCTGGACTCCAGAATCGACAACTCTTCCGGCCAGGTGCGTCCGGTCCCCGAGGATCAGGCTGATTTCTACGATCGCACCGGGTTCTTCATCACAGGTCAGACGTCAGCCATCGGCGCAGAGGCACTTGAGAGCTGGTATTATGCGTACCTCGCAACAGACGACCGGCTTTGGCTTGATTACATATGGGACTACTTCGTCTCCATACAAACATACCTGCGGATCGGATCAGGATTCTCACCTATCTTGGACGTCAACAATGCTACGTTACCTCCCGAGGATATTCCTCAGCCTGTCAACGCCACAGGCTTGCTGAGTCGTTATGAGAACCTGCAGCCCAGCTTCTTTTTGGCTGAGACCCTGAAGTACCAATATTTGGCACACCGGCCTGATATTTCTGTGGGATTTACCAATAAGCCGGGAGCAGATGGGCAATCTTGGGTTTTCAACACTGAGGCGCATCCTATCCGAACCATGATTCGGGACCCATAAGGAAAAGACAGCACATCTCCGAGGAAAATGATCTCCGGTTTGTTTTCATGATTCTGATTCAAAAAATAAAATAAAATGGAAACCGCCTCTTAAATCTTAAATGCTGAAAGTAGATGTGTCTACTATCTAAGCCTGTGTTTTCCGAGTCTTGAGATTCCCCTCCGAAGGCTGGCTCCTCAGCGAGAACGTCGAGGCTTTTCTCATGAGTGCAAATCGTGACTCCTTGTGCTTCAGGCTGAACATCGAGGGCTTCTTCTTGAGGCCCTTCTTGCCTGGTGCGCCGGTGTCCGCCTCGGCCATTTGAGCCGCCTTATCGATTTCCCTTCTGATGATAGCTCCCATCGGATCCGCACCTCGACGTCCCAAGCTGCATAGATGTCCCGGCGGCCCCACGCCGTCGAGATTGACCCACTCCTTCCCAAATAAAACCATAGTTCCCATGTACAGCTCGGGGGCGTTGCCGTTGACCTTTCGCTTCCCGAACATAGGCCACTCTGTGGGTAGGTTGTCCCATTCTTGTATAGCAAAGTCGCTAGGCCGCAGGGTCTCGGGGTTGTGGGGGAGCATTCTGAGCTCTTCTCCCGTCAGAATTCCATGACGCATGCGGTCGTGTATTGATGTATTTCCAATATCCATGAAGTAGATCGGCTTTGGCAGGGAGACCGGGCTCGGCATATCCAGCACCACAGCGGTGAGGACGGTGATGGCTCTGAGCTTGGGGAAGTTTTGCATAATGAACCGCAGTTTCTTGAACCATATGTCGTCTTTCTCTTCGGAGTGGGACAGCGAGCTGGCATTGATTGCGACGTTCTCGACCATGCCCAAGGTCTTAGGCAGGCCGGACTCTCTATTGAATCTGATCTCGACATCGGGGCGCTCGTAGTATTCGAAAACGTAGTTGTCGATGAATAGCATGTCAAGTGGGGAGAAGAAACGCTTTTGCCTTGGGATGGAGTTGGTGTTGGTCTCTGATTCCTGCTTCTCGGCTACTGTGCCGAGGTGAACTCCACCAAAGCTGGCAGGGTAGACGGTGCCGTTATCAAACTTGATTTGCCATTTCGGCCAGAAGATGTGGTCTGTATCGGGTATTTCAGTTAGTCTGTTGTCCATGATTGCCAGTTACTTGATGGATTGTTGGGTTTTGGGTTTGAATCACGTTGGTGACAGTTCCATGTGCGATGTCTCCGGCGATAATTCTTGGGCAGCTTTGCTTTCTTGAGCAGGAGGAGGGGAAGTGTGATTCACACTGCGTTCGTAAATAAGCTGCTGTCTTTTGTCACTGCCTTCGTCTGATGTCCTACAGGTGTGCAGAGTGCAAGATCCATATGTACCATGTTCAATTGTGGAGGCCACATTACAACTGACCCTCGGTAGACCTTGCTGATCATTTTCACTCCTTAGTCATCTTGTGGGAATGGATTATTGAACATTCCTACTATGGTATAAGCAATAGCAGCAAGCAGGGAATTGGAAGTCTACCGAAAGGATCATTATAGTGAAAGCAAATACATCTCTTGATATGCATCCCTACCTCGAGTTTAACAACATTCGAATTACGGTACACAGGTTGAGTTGTCCAAGCTCATTCGAGATGATTAGCAGGGCTTGACAAGAATATCTTGGCACAGCTTGAAATATGAGCAACATCAAGCAACATCACAGCCATGTTGAGTAATAGAGGCACTTTTCAAGAAATTATTTTATTTCATGGGCAACTTATAAATTCATTGTGCCCAGCTCCTTACTGCCACAAGACATCTGGATGCTACCAAAGGACCAAGCATCATTGCCTTCTTGACCTTGCATAGGCTGTATGGGCTGTGGCCCGCCCATGTTTGGATGAACATGTGTTCCTTCTCTTGTGTGGGATAGCGTCAGTCGGAGAATTTGGTCCGGATTCTTCAATTCTTTTCGAGATGAGGCTGAAAATGGAGCTGACAAGCATGATAAACCATTCACTAGGACCGGTAGATATTGGAAACGCAAGCCAGAAATTACCCCCATGTGATTCACTATTCGAACTTCTCTCCCGGATGCTCCGTTCAGTGTGGAAACTGACTGCAGGTACAAAAGAGACTAGGGCCGCAGCCAAGTGCTGATCCCAAACGCCGGTCCGTTGTCGATACCCTGGAGTCCCATGTTGGCCAATGATGCAAGGGCCAATTAGATGTGCACAAGTAGCACCGTCCTTACTGGAATGAAGTCGCATAATAGCGGTGTCCAAATTGACTTTCGAGAGCCTCGTTCAGACACCTTCCGGTTATGCTCCACCACGCGGGCACATCGGAACCGCAGCCTCGGGTAGAAATAACGGAAGCCCTGGGAGGATGACCCTTGGTCCTGACCTAGATTGATTCAAGAGCTGTGCTCCAGTCCCAATCCAGAGCTTCTTCATTGCTAAGGCGCATGAAATATAGCGCGGCACAACGTCACCAGGAAGACATCAATGCGGTCTTGTGTGCCGCGCATCTGGGATCTGTAATGCCCATATGCTCTGTCAAGCAAATTGTCATGCGCCGCTCACATGTGGTTCACCGACCTTATGCGTCAGACGGCAAGATCGAGATGCACAAGGCGCGTTCCTGAGACAAGCTTCGCTGATGATAATGATAAAGCCTCGCAAGCTCCTAATGTTGTGAACGGAGTTTTTCGAATCACACACACACACACACACACACCCCTCGTTCTCTTTCTCGCCCGGTGATCAACGAATCGAGTCGTAATGGCTACCGCAACTCAGACACAGACGACCGAAGCTCTGCCCCAAGCGCATGAGAATTCCGGCACGGGCGCGCTGGTTCACCACTCAAACCAGAGCCAGGAGCTCGTCCATGCCTCTCAATCTCAACGTCGTGAGACCGGCGCGCTGAGCCAGCAGCCACGCCCGCAGAGCGCCGTGGTCTACCAGCCGCCAACCCACGAGGACAAACCCGGTGAGAAGAGAGAGGCACAATTCTTACCATGGTACACGCGGTGGGGTTACTCCATCTCGCTGGGCGCTGCTCAGGGATTTCTGAAGCCGGCCAGTTTGATTCGTGATGTCCAAGACTCCATCCGCTCGCCGCTACATCAACCAAATCTACTGAAAACCTACCAATGCCGCCCGAAGCTCCCCATCAGGTGCGACATTCGGTGCCCTTTTTCTCTCAACGATTGATCACCAGCTAATGCGCCCCAAGGGTTTTCTTCCCGAAGCCATATGACAAGGAGAAGCCTCGGCAGATGCCACTCTGCTTCACAATCCATGGGGGCGGGTTTATCATGGGAACTCCGCAAGACAATGATGCATGGAATGCCAAATTTGCCAGTCGATACTCGGCAACAGTCGTAGCCCTGAACTACAACAAAGCACCCAAGACGACATTTCCCATGTCGATTCACGTGCGTACCGTCCATCCCTGCATACTCAACACGCCAGCAAGCTTGATGCGCTCCCCAAAATACTGAAAGCTGGGTCTACGTCTAGGATGTCGAGGCACTGATACTTGCCGTTCTCTCCGATTCCGAGATTTCCCCTCACATCGACCGTTCTCGAATTGCCGTCGGTGGTTGGGACGCGGGCGGGAACCTTGCCTGTGAGTGACTCTGTTTCGTAACCAATACTGACTGTGCCAACGTACTGACGGGGATAATTGAAGTGACCGTCACCCAACTGCCTGCTATTCGACCCATCGTCAACTCAGTCTTCGCCTTCTACCCGCCATGCGACTTCACTGTGACGCACCACCAAAAGAGCCGACTTCGGCGATACAAGGCTGGAGTGGGTGGCTTCCGCGCCCGCGAGACTGACTACATGCTTTCCATGTCGCCCATGATTGACTGGTCGTACATCCCGCACGGGACCGATCTCCGCAACCCACTCCTCAGCCCGTTCTTCTCGGAGCATGACATGCTCCCCCGCCGCGTCATGATCATCGGCTGCGAGCTGGACATGTACGCCCACGAGGCCTGGCGCACCATCAGCAAGCTGGCCGGCCGCGAGGTCCCCGCCATGGAGCAGACTGTTGGGAGGGAGACCCAGTCCGACCATGGGCAGATGCTCTTTGATGACGAGCGCTTCCACTTTGAGCAGACCTACAACGATGGTTCGAGCTACAAGTGGTTGCTTGTCCCAGACACGAGTAAGTAGTGCTGTCTCCGGCATTCATGAGGCCTCTTCTGACGGGAACCGCATAGTCCATAACTTTGACCAACGAATTGGCGGCGTTGTGCGAGAACCGGACTTCCGGGCTGACGCAGACCACAAGAGCGAGGCTTGCCTCAAGGAGATTGGCGAATGGCTGCTCGGCCCATTCCATTCAGCCCGGACGAATGGTGCGAGCCACGAGCAAAATGGTAACACCAATGGTACGGCCGATGCCCATCATCAGATTGAGCAGTGAGGCTCACAACATTGAAATGGCAGAAGCCTGGGTAAGTCTGGGACCTTGAGCACCCGTGCTTGTGCTCTCCGCTGACAACGATGAGAAGTGGGTTTGAAAACTGTTCTGGGATTTTTGAGTGTAACTAGTTTAATGATACCAGACGCAATCAAGTGTGAAAATACCCTCGCAATTTGCTTCTTGTTCAACAGTGCTAAAGTGGAGCTCAAAGGCGATGGTTCAGATGATGGACCGTACATTCGAGAGACAATCAGAGACTCATTCCCCACAGCACTATCGATGCCCAGGTGTAACGATGTTGAGGAGTACATGACTGCTCATGCTTGTGCAATATAGACATTATTACTGTCCTTCAATGTCTCTCCGTCGAGCATGAAGTAGTGCAATGCATTTCGTCCTTACGGGCAAATTCTTTTCCACCAGATCAGTTAGCTCTTGCGTGGCTGTCGAATTTACCGGTCTCTCTGTCGCCTTTTGATCTCGTCTGCAAGTTCTGACTGGAACACAGCATCATCTCGACGGATGTACGGTCCTTCATGGGCCTGGCGTAGGAGCGTCGGCCACTTTCACGCTCCGCTCCACAGAGCTCGTCGCCGTTTTGTGCGAGTATCCGACAAGCGACGTGCTTCACATGAGCATCAGATGGTTCTGGTCCTGTTTTTGTCTCAGCCTTTCCCGAAATTCGTTTCGCGGCTGCTAATCCCTATTACTGGCTAATGAATCTCTTGCGAACATCAACGTCGTAATAGGTCTGCGGCAAACGTGCTATTTTCCCAAAGGGCCGAGTATGGTGAACCCATCGGTTGTCGGCCCTATAAGTTGCTTTGACTTGGATGATGCACTTATCTCTTCATCATCGAAGGACAAGGCACAGTTAGCAAGCACTTCTTGTTGGACACGAGGAGCTGAGGGGATGCCTGCCTCTAATCTTGTATGACCCTAGAAATATTGGCTCAGAATTTGAAGAGAACAAGCGGTGGTAAGTGTATTCAAGGTAGCTTGCATAGCTGAGTCCAGCTGAGCTTTACGTCCAATTTCAATGTTGATGAGGACCCATCTCTCTGCATGAACGATGCTTAAGTACTCCGGTCATTCTCATAGCCCTAGAGATCGGCAATGCCCACACACGACAACCAGGACACTTCAAGATAATCATTGCTCTGGAGAAAATCCACACACGACTACTTAAATCAGTTTAAGTGTTGAAAGTGGTGCTTTGTAGGGGCGTATGAATAGAAGCACAGTTAGTAGTCAATTATCAAGGACCCATTTGTGTCAATGGTGGCTCCTGTATTGCGGCTTAGTATGTCATGCTCTTAAGATAGACAAGTAATAATTGCCACTCAGGCCCGAATAATATGCTAATTACTCATTCTATTTGCATGTGCATGACCACATCCGGACTCAGTCTCTGGTTGTGTGGATCTGATCAATTTTGAAGAGTCATGAGCAGACTCAGTCACAAAAGGTGTTGTTTTTCCACCTAAGCGTTGTTGTAATGATGGTGCTCATCCCACAGGTTGTTCCAGTTGAGGCCGTGCCATGGTGTTGTTTACAAGTATTACAATTTGGTCAATGTTATAGGCTATAGTGTACAGAACCCGGCCGTATTCGCGTACTATCGAAAATGGTGGCACTATCAGCTGTCGGGCAGTGTGGCAGTGTACTTATCATAGGCCAAGCGTGACGGACGGCTTGCAGAAGAGTCCGAGACCGAACCAAGACAAGAACGCGGCGTTACGAATGCGAGTCTGCACAGCCCAGATGAATCGAAGATCTCTTGGCCACCAGACAAGCTTAACACGCGGCCTAGCGGCAGGTGTGGGAGCTTGATAGACGCCTGGGTAGCAATCTTGGATAGGATTCAGCCAAGCCGGTTTGCTTAGTGCGTCATGCTTCCATGGCACGCCTCAGGACTGGCTGGACTAGCTGGTCTGGCTGAGCCAGGAGTCAGGGCCAAGCAGCCAAGGGACACACGGCGCCCCTTCACAGCCGGCTTGCGCCTCCAACTCATCAAACCATCTGCCGCCCGCTTCATTTTCCCGAGCTCCGTCCAACTCTGCCAATCCGACCATGACGCTTCTTTGTTGCTTTCTGCGTCCTGTCCGCAACGGCCGACCCGGATTGATGCTTCGCGCCAGCCATTGTTTTCTTCCTGGGGTTTAACCCGTCGCCAGGTGTCGGACGACGTGTTTTCGCGTGTCCATGATTCAGGTTGGACAGGGAGAAGCTAGTGAGCGTCATCAGACTTCTCAAAATGGCCGATCAAAGGAAAACCGACCGCGATGGCTCAAGTGAGTGGCTCGAATTGTCTGCGCTCGAGGGCTCGGTTTCCCGCCCCAGCGCGCGGCAGACACTCCTGGATGAAGACGGTCAGGCACGCAGGACAGGAAAGACCCCATCTCTAGGTGTAAGAGTATTAGAGTTCCTCCGCCTAAGAAGAACCACGCGAGCTGCTCCAGATGGTCGCAGGATACCATTGCGACTCGCGGATGAACCGCTCATCGATGAGCGGACGGGCCGCCCGTACATTTCCAACCGGATCAGGACCTCTCGCTATACCATTTGGAATTTCGTCCCAAGGCAACTCATCTACCAATTTTCCAGACTGGCCAACATGTATTTCCTCATTATTGCAATTCTTCAGATGATTCCAGGGTTCAGCACGACGGGACGGTTCACGACTCTCATCCCACTGTTGATATTTGTGGCTCTCACTATCGCAAAAGAAGGTTATGATGACTGGAGGAGGTACACGCTGGACAAGGCTGAAAATGCGAGCAAAGTCGCAATCCTGGGCACTGAGCACGGTACAACGAGCAGACAGCATGGAAAGCGGGCATCCGCCGCGGACTCAGAACTGGCTTTAAGCCCATTATCGGATCAAAGGATCCCAAGCACACCATGGACGACAACACAATGGGGAGACCTAAAGGTCGGGGATGTTGTAAGGCTCGTGGGAGATGAACAGGTCCCAGCAGACATCGCTCTCCTATATGCCGACGAGGGTGTCGCGTTCGTGGATACCAGGGCCCTGGACGGCGAGACCAATCTGAAGAGCAAGATGGTGCCTGCAGCGTTGAAGAGCTTAAATCTGGTTTTGATGCAGAGCATTTCGACTTCGGATGTCTACTTCACCATCGAACATCCGAATCAGGATCTGTACAATTTCGACGGGACCGCCACAGTTGATGGCCGCGAAACATCGCCTCTGAATGTGGACACCATCATCTATCGGGGGTGCGAGATCAAAAACACAAGGTTCATCATTGGGATGGTCATAAACACTGGTGAGGATACGAAGATCCGGATGAACGCGAATCGTGACCCGGAGGCGAAGAGGCCTGCGCTTGAGAAGTTTGTTAACCTGATCGTTATCTTCCTCGCGCTCTACATGCTCGTCACCTCAGTTCTACTTTACATGGGGTTCAAGATCTACTGGCAAGGCTCAAATATACCATGGTATCTCATGTTGTCAGTCGTCTCCGATCAGGAAGTCATAATCGGCTTCATCATCCAGTTCTCGAATGTCGTCCCAATGTCACTCATCATGGCGATCGAAGCAGTCAAGCTCAACCTGGCGGTACTTGTTGCTTCTGACGCCGAGATGCACCATGAGGAATCAGACACGCCCGCAGGCTGCAACACGAACATTATCCTGGACGACCTCGGCCAGATTGGCTATGTTTTCTCGGACAAAACTGGGACGCTCACCGACAACATCATGAAGTTCCGCAGGGTAAGCGTGGCCGGAACAAGCTGGTGGCACGAAGACAGAGGATTTGCTGCGGGTAAAGATCCCGCGCCATCAGAGGGCAGAGGCAGGACGACCGACGACCTCTTGGCCCAGATCCGCCACGATCCGAGTTCTACGCTTTCGCAAGCAGCCTACGAATACATACTCGCACTGGCAGTCTGTCATACGTGCCTCCCCGAGAAAGATCCACAAACCGGCGAGATCACTGATTTCCAGGCGTCATCGCCGGATGAGCTGGCTCTGGTGAGAGCTGCGCAGGAGCTCGGGATCCTGGTCGTGGAGCGCTCAACGCAGTCGCTTACTCTCGAAATTTCCAACGGTCTGGGTCAAGGAGGGATTCGCGAGACATACGAGGTGCTGGACGTCATTGAGTTCAGTAGTAAGAGAAAAAGGATGTCTATTGTTGTCCGCCGTCCGGACGGTAGGATTTGGGTCATTTGCAAAGGAGCCGACACGATTGTGCTGCCGCGGCTGAGAAAGGCACAGATGGACGCCAGGAGACAATCGCTTAGGCAACACCAAAGGGGGTCAACGAATCTATCCTTTCCAAGGCGCTCGCTGGAGTCTCCGACAAGTCCAGTCTCGGTACACACGTGGAACCCAGGAACCCAAGGATTCTTCGACACAAACCCCTACGCCGGACGCTCGAGTCCGTATCCAGAGCGGCACATGAACGAAGACCAGACACTGAGTCAATGCCTCGAACACATTGATGAATATGCGAGAGAAGGTCTTCGCACGCTTGTTTTTGCGCATCGCTATCTCTCCAACGAAGAGTACAGATCATGGAAAAGAGAGTACCACGACGCCCAGGTCAGCTTAACAGACCGCCAGAGGAAGCTGGAGGAAGTGGGAGAGAAGATCGAGCATTCATTCGACCTCATCGGAGCATCAGGTGTCGAGGACAAACTGCAAAAGGGAGTACCCGAGACGATCGA
Source organism: Diaporthe humulicola (assembly GCA_038088545.1). Taxonomy (NCBI): domain Eukaryota; kingdom Fungi; phylum Ascomycota; class Sordariomycetes; order Diaporthales; family Diaporthaceae; genus Diaporthe; species Diaporthe humulicola. The sequence goes on from JBBWSL010000150.1 coordinate 18,729, forward strand.
CCGCCTGCGTAGGGCACGCATAAAAGTCTGGATGCTGACAGGCGACAAACGAGAGACAGCGATCAACATCGTGAGTATTGATATCCCTAATGTTCCCACCACAGACCAGCCTGCAACACCGGGACGATCGAGTCAAAAATTGGCTAGAAACTGACAATGTGCTTCAACAGGCACACTCGTCTCGCATCTGCACGCCGGAGACAGCACTCTTCCAGCTTGACGTTGAAGACGGCGACCTGGAATGGCAAATCTCGGACATCCTCAACTCACCAGACCGCCAAGCAGCCCCGCACAGCGCCATCGTGATCGACGGCCAGACGCTCACCGCCCTGGAACAGCCCGACGCAGCCCGACTGCGCAAGACCTTCTTCACGCAGCTGATCCCCACTGTCGACTCGGTGGTGTGCTGCCGTGCGTCGCCGTCACAGAAGGCGCTGCTCGTGCGCGCAGTGCGTGACGAGCCGTCGCCACCCCCCGGCACGACGGCCCTGGGACGGGCGTGGTGGTGGGTGAGGACAAGCTTCACGAGCCACAGGCGGCCGCTGACCCTTGCGATTGGCGACGGCGCCAACGACCTGGCCATGATCACGGCGGCCAACGTGGGCGTGGGCATATCTGGCCGCGAGGGCCAGCAGGCGGCACGAGTGGCCGACATCAGCATTGCGCAGTTTCGCTTTCTGTCGAGGCTGCTCCTTGTTCACGGGCGCTGGAACTACCACCGCATCACCCGCTTTGTCCTCGGCAGCTTCTGGAAGGAGACCATGTTCTGGATCCCTGCCGCACTGTACCAGATTGCGGCCGGCTTCACTGGCACGAGCTTGTACGAGTCCACGGCCCTGACCGTCTACGGCTTTGCCTTCTCCACTGCCTGTACCATGACGATTGGCGCGTGGGAGAAGGACCTCAAGGCCCGGACGCTGATGGCCGTGCCCGAGCTGTACGCGTATGGCCAGCGGGCGCAGGGTCTGAACTGGGGCGTGTTCCTCTCGTGGATTGCAAATGCCGTCTTGGCCGGGGCGGCGATCTCCTTCTTGACATGGCTAGGCTATGGAGGCGCGTACCCGACCACCCCTGACGACAACGGGCTTTATGCAATCGGCACGCTGGTCTTTATTGCGTGCATGGTCTGGACAAACGTCAAGATTCTGTGAGTGGCACTGTCCTGTCTGAAACGAGAAGTACTGCGGTCGGTACTATTTTGAATAATACGTATACTAATGCATGGTGGATAGGATCCTGGAGATGCAGTACAAAACCATACTTGTACTACTCATATTCTGCGCCGAGATCGCACTGATATGGCTCTTCCACATCGTAGTGGGCTACGTCTTCACCTCCCTGGTCATCAGCCCCTATTCCGTAGTCGACGGCTTCACCCGGTCGTTTGGTGGAGATGCCGCCTGGTGGGCCACGCTTGCTCTCGTACTGGGTGGACTCTTTACTGTGGAGCTGTCGGTGGCCGCGCTGAGGCAGCGCTTTGCAGGTTCCCTGAACCAGGTCTGGAGGACCAACGCGGGCCGGGACCACGTGAGGGCGTGGGATACGCGGCTCTGGAAGGAGATTGAGCGGGATCGTGGGTGTAAGGCTCGTCTGGAGGAGATGGCACGAGAGTGAGTGAGATCAACTAGGTGCGGAATTCATCGTTCTGCGAGGTATCTAGCTAAATACAAACATGCTCGTAATATGTACAAGAATAGAGTACGCTTCATGAAGGCCCCAGTTCCATCCTAGGGCAGTAAGTTCATTTATTCCTTTTTTTTGTCCCCTTCTTTTCCGTTATTATATTCCATTCCGGGATAGTCGCCGAAAGGGATCCTCATCATCATGATCACTTGACATCAAATCGGTCGGCGTTCATCACCTTATTCCATGCAGCGATGAAGTCACTGACGAACTTGTCGCCCGAGTCGGACATGGCGTACACCTCCGCGATGGCACGCAGCTCAGACTGCGAGCCGAAGACGAGATCGGCGCGCGTGGCGGTCCACTTGTCGGCGCCGGTCGCCCGGTCGGTGCCCTGCCAGACCTCGCCGCTGTCGGCGTCGGCCCACTTGGTCTGGATGTCGAGCAGGTTGACGAAGTAGTCGTTGGTCAGCTGGCCGGGCGTCGCAGTCAGCACTCCGTGGGAAGAGCCATCGGCGTTGGTGTTGAGCACGCGGAGACCGCCCACCAGGACTGTGAGCTCCGGGGGCGTCAGGCCGAGCAGGTTCGCGCGGTCGATGAGGATCTCCTCGGTGCGCGCGCGCGCATTGCCACGTCCAAAGTTGCGGAAGCCATCAGCCTTGGGCTCCAGGTAGCCAAAGTTGGCCACGTCGGTCTGGTCCTGCGTGGCGTCGACACGGCCCGGGGTGAAGGGCACGGCGGCGTCGGCGTAGCCGGCGTCCTTGGCCGCCTTCTCGACGGCGGCGGAGCCGCCCAGGACGATCAGGTCGGCGAGGGACACGGGCTTGGAGTATGCGGACTGGATGCCCTCGAGGGCGCTCACGACGTCGGACAGGTTCGTGCCGGCTCCGGTGTTGACGGCCCAGCTGATCTGGGGCTCGAGGCGGATGCGGGCTCCGTTGGCGCCGCCTCGCTTGTCGGTGTTGCGGAAGGTGCTGGCCGAGGCCCAGGCCGTGGAGATGAGGGCGGAGGTGCTGACACCCGAGTCGAGGATCTGCTGCTTCAGGGTCGTTACATCGGCGTCGTCGATGGTGGTTCCGTCGGAGTCGGGGAGGGGATCCTGCCAGATGAGCTTCTCGGTGGCGACCTCTGGGCCAAGGTAGCGGGCCAGGGGGCCCATATCACGGTGGGTGAGTTTGTACCCTGGACACAAATCATCGTTAGCTGTGGCCCCACGAAGGCATCAATGGCGGCACGTCGACTTACAGGCACGAGAGAAGTCGTCAGTGAGCTTGGTGAAGTTGGCAAGGTAGACCTGGGAGATGTTGGCGTATATGGGGTCGTCTCGGAGGGCCAGATCACTGGTCAACATCCTCGGCTTCTGGAAGCTGCTGTTGTCAAAGGGCAGAGGGTAGTTTGCGGTGGCGTTGAGGGCCTCCCACTGGTGGGCGCCGCCGGGGCTCTCGACGAGGGACCACTCGTTGTGGAACAGGGACTCGAGGAAGTTGTTGGACCAGTTGGTGGGCGTCTTGCTCCAGGTGACCTCGAGGCCCGAGGTGAAGGAGCCGGTGCCCTCCTTGAAGCTGCCAGCCCAGCCGAGCTGCTGCTCGCCGATGTCAGCAGCCTCGGGTGCGCCTCCCACCTCGCTGCCATCGAAGGCTCCGTGCGTCTTGCCTGCAAAGAGTGGCAAATGTCAGTCAGTGGTTTTGTTCCAAGTCAATACCGGAAAGGGGAGCAGCCATGCGAAGGCTGGAGGAGGAAGACGTACCGAAAGCGTGGCCGCCGGCAATCAGAGCAACCGTCTCCTCGTCGTTCATGCCCATTCTTCCAAAGGTGGTCCGGATATCGAGGGCCGAAGCGACAGGGTCGGAGCTGGCGTCTGGTCCCTCGGGGTTGACGTAGATGAGGCCCATGTGCGTGGCCGCCAGGGGCGTCTCGAGGTTCTCGGCACGGGCGGTGAAGTCGGTGCTGCCGTTGTAGCGGTCCTCGTTGCCATTGGGGAAGAAGGTCTCCTCGGAGCCCCAGTAGATGGCCTCGTCCGCCTGCCACGTGTCGACACGGCCACCGCCAAAGCCAAAAGTTGGGAAGCCCATATCCTCGAGCGCGACGTTGCCGGCAAGGACGATCAGGTCAGCCCACGAGATCTTACGGCCGTACTTCTGCTTGATGGGCCAGACCAGCCGCCGGGCCTTGTCCAGACTGGCGTTGTCGGGCCAGCTGTTGAGCGGTGCGAAGCGCTGTTGGCCCATGCCAGAACCTCCACGGCCATCGAAGGCCCGGTATGTGCCGGCGCTGTGCCATGCCATACGGATGAAGAGACCACCGTAGTGGCCAAAGTCGGCCGGCCAGAAGTCTTGGGAGTCTCTCAACAGGGCCTTGAGGTCGGCCTTGACAGCATCGACTAGGATAGGGGGTTAGTTGGGGTTCTGGAAGGGTTTGTCTGTTAGACTGATGTGTGTGGTTAGTGACTCACAATCCAGGGAGTTGAACGCCTCAGCATAGTCGAAGTCGGCGCCATACGGGTTGGCTTCGGCGGCATTCTGGCGGAGGACATCGAGTCGTAGTTGACAGGGGAACCAGTCTCTGCTGCGGGTGCCACCGCCGGCGACGTTGGCCTTCTCGGCACACGTGCCAAACGGAGTGGCAGCTGAGTCCTGGCGGCGGTTGAGAGCCTCAGACGACGAGTCCCTCTTCTGTTGTTGCTGGGCAAACGGGCACGAGGCCGCCGAGACCAGGGGCGAGGCCAGGAGGAGGGCCCGGAGGATATCCGGTACTGACGGTGAACCAGACATGATGGCAGAGAGGGGAACGATCGTAACACAACTCGAGAGGCTGATGCCAAAGGAAGGAGGGACACTGGGTCTTTGGGAGATGGACCCGGCTCCAGGTAAATATATATGCTAGTGGGATTGTTCAGACGAACCCTGCCCCAAGAGATGCACAAGTACTGTACTGTGTATTACTCGGGCTGGTGGGACGCAGGCAAGGCAGGGTACAAGGCGGTCGCACGTAATACGACGTGAACTTTAAGGTTGGCTTGACACATTTGGAATTCGCACGAAATAGGCGAGCGTGTGGTCCATGGCCACAAGGGCAGGTGAATTGCGACATGGGGAGGGCGCTGTACCTTTGTCATGTCTGCCCTCTTACAAATCGATGCTCAATCTCCGACGCTAGACTTCTGTTTGCCTTACTTGTTGTGGCATCCCCTGGGGGCGCAGAAAACGACAAGGGAGCACTGTCTATGACGATCCCAACATGGACCATAGTGTAGTGGAGACGGTCGATGGAAACCACCTGATAGTGAAGCTCGCCATGCTTGTCAAGCTGGTCTTCGAGGTCTATTGCCTTGGCACGGTCCAGATGGACGAACTCAAACGAGTCAAATGGGCAATAAGCGGACGCTGATTCGCTATGGGCTGGGAAGTGGGAGATGGAGGGGGGCATAGTACAAGCAGGGTCGAAGAGTTGACGGGCAGAGTGAGTGGCAGGACGATCAGAAACTTCTGGATGCTCACAATCGCAACATTTCCCTGTGGTCGACCCTACGCAGTACACGTTGGTACGTACGCACTAGCCCCCAAGGGCCGGCAGACAACGTGGACGGGGGGCCTGCACGTTGCCCGGCTCGCAGGGAGCCGAGACCACGCTGCATGCATGTCCAAGACCTCAAATTAGGCCAATCAGGGGTAACACTTTCCATGTGACAAGGAGGCACTGGGGTCCCTGGTGGCGCCCGCGGTTACAATCCGGCTGGGTGATGATCCCTCCTAAGTGCCGAGGTGTGTGCTTCTTCTTTTGCCAGCCCAGGTTGGGGTTTGCTGTTCTGGCTGTGCCGCTAATGATATTCCGAAGGATGGTCTGATGGTCTGATCAAGTATTGACCGTTGCATCGTCTCCAACGAGAGATGGTCGTGCCCTCTGTACGCGCCCAGGGTTGCTGTCGAGAAAGTTTGCCAGAGTGCGGAGAGGAAGAGGGACAGAGGGAGAGCATGCCCACTGCTTCGGGGTCGGTACTCGGGATCCGTGGCGACAACTTGGCGTTTCTATATTGGATTTCGTGCAGGATACTCCACAACGTGTGACATAGAAACACAGAGTATTTCCGGCCATGCGGTAACGAGGCTCACCAATCACGCAGCAGATGACAATGGCCGTCCTTTTTGTCGCTCACCGTCTACTGATCGCTGCCCGCCCACGCCGCCTAGGGTTGCCCATTAATGCACTTCTTGTGTTCATGTCGCCAACCCCGCGCCAACATGACCGGACACAGACACAGAGAGAGAGGCCATGACTGCCCAACAGCTGGACAGGGCAGCTCTCGTGCCCACGAGATTTCTGTGGGCTTCGACGTCCCGCCCAGACAAAGGTCCTGACTCACATTTGTTTCCTTACGTCACGGTGTCTCCGGGCGGGACAATCTGATATCTGCTGCAAGATGGCTGGATGGCAGGATGGGAGAGGGAAACGTCTGAACCCACCAGGTGGATCTGGAGAAAAGGGACTAGGAGGGCCAGCGACGTCACTTGGCTTCGTAAAAGTGCACTAGGAAGATAACTTTTGGATCGGTTGGGGTGAGCAGGACCACGATCTGCGAAGTCCCCGACACAAGTCCCCGGCCATTGTTTCCTTGGAGAACGGTGAGTACTGGATGTGTCATCCGTGTCGATGCACGATATCGAAGAACACGTAGTAAATTTGTGAGACTGAGGTGAGGTGAACGGCCGACCCCTCCCCCTTTCCAGCCTTCACAGTAATCCCGACCCATAGTGTGTACGTAGTGAAGGGTCCCGTGCGTGCTCTCAGTCTATGCGGTTGGTTCTTGGTCGTTGGAAGGGATGCACAGCACAATCCTCCCCGGGGAAATGGTGTAAATGTGGAGGCACATACAGTGTAGTACGTAGAGACGGCCATTCCGCAACGCCCACGAATCACGAAGCTTCGTCCTCGGCCACCGAGAGAGAGGCGGTGCGTGCAGCGTGACCGTGACCGGTGGCTCACCTTTGCTTGCCTGCCTGCCTGCCTGCCTTCTGCCGTGCCCTGGGCCTGGCCTGCCTGCGCTGCCCTATTTGGCATGGCCTGGCCTGCCTGATGGGCCCGAGACTTGGCGCGTGCCGCCTGCATATGGCGGTAGCGTAGTCTATCTGGTGTACTGTGCACAGAGTACTGCACATAGCGCAAGGTAGAGGTGGCACACTGCAGCGCGGGTGCGGAAAGGCAAGATCTCTCGCGAGCCCGTGTGGTACCGTGGTAGCAGTACAGTCTGTGCCCAGGGTTATGCTTATTTCGCTACCAGGATCAGCTCCCACTGCAACGGTGTCACGACTCGCGGCGCGGAGGCTGAGAGGCGTGGAGGGGCCAGATCTGGAGCCTATTCTGACTGAATGACTTGCCTGCTTGCTTCCTTTCTTGCCGTCTGGCTTGGCCTGGCGTGACCTGGTTGCTCAGCCGTTGTTGTTGAACAACGGCAGAGACGGCGTTGTGTTTCTGACTGCGTACGTGATCACGGCTGTCATCCCGTTCGGGCAAGTCGTTCGCCTGGGACAGACGGGGTCGAGAGCCCCGGGCGTGTAGAATGCACACTGTCCTCCGGGCTTTGGTCGGCCCACACGGGCTTGGTAATACAGACAACGTGCATGGATGCACTGTACTCCCAAGTGGGCTGCCAGCTGCCAGTGACGCGTGTGGATTTGTGTTGGGCTGAGGTCGGTGTAGGCAGGCTGGCAGCTTGATGATGCAGCGAGCCAAAAGGGTGTGAGTGATATTTCAGACTCTAATTATGGAGCGACTCTAATCGCCGAGGATTGCGATGTGACTGCTGTCAGATCGTCTGGTCAGAAAGTGAAAAAAAAAAAAAAAAAAAAAAAAAAAAGGATGGTCCGATATCGAGAGATATGACGGCGCTGGTCGTCCAGTATTGTCAAACCATCGATCTCGGCGTACAGCATCAGGAAGGTGTGCGACCTGTTCCTGCATGGAAGCGACATCAGCCCACCCAGAAATCTCGACATCGAGGCATGTAGGAGCCATGCCCATTTGGCAGTTGAGTAATACTGTGTGATAAAGACGGGTGGGCGGGCGTGGGTGATCGGTGCAATGCAACAACACACACCGGCTGACCGGTTCGCTTTCGTCGCCGATATTATTGTTGGGTGCGCAGCAGCAGGTGCAGGCCGGATTCGATGTTGTGCGTGCCTGGGCGTCCCGAGGCCAAGCCCGTGCCCAATCGGTTGCTCACCTTTTGGCCCTCATAAGCAGCGAGCAGTGAAATCATGCACTCGGAACTGGGCCCTCATCTTTTTCCGACGCCACCAACTACCCCACGCTGGCCTGGCCAGGGATATCGCATGGGGTGCCATGTTCAGCCAATAAAATAGACAAAAGGACACTGATGAACTGAGGGGGAAAGGAGGCTCGAGGCTCGAGGCTCGAGAGTGAGTTCGGAAAAGGGGAGCAGGCATCGGCCGCCAGCCCAGAGGAGAAGGTTGCCTTGGACATGAACCCATTTCTTCAGGGGCGTACCATCGCTCAGGTTGGGGTGCACCACAGTAATCCGGATCCTCCAAGAACAGAGTTTGATACAGGACCTGTGTGCACGCACTTGCATGGCGTACCGCCCTCATCTACCTGCCGCTGGGCGGGCCTGGCGACCAAGACGGGTTTCGCCCAGCACGTCGGAAAATAGGAGTTGATTCGGGCCTGACAGCGCCCGCCGTTGGAACCCGTTTCCGCGTGTCCATGCCGCCCCGCGCGCCCATGACAATCTCCCCGCGGACTGCAATATGTCGCAATAATAAACATTCATCAGAAAGATCCCGCGCCGAGGGCCCGTTTCGAAACAACCCTCTCGTCTCTCCTTCCCTTCCCGTCTCCCGTCCCACCTCCTCTCCAGCCCTGCCTGCTGTCACGCCCGCCCCCTTACCCCTGTCCGCGGACCCTTGTCCCGGTCCTGGCCCTGGCCCTGGCTGGGTTTGCGGAAAAATATTCTAGTCTACTGTACACCTCCCACTAGGCCAAGCACGCACTGGACGCCGGATTCGGGCGAGGCATGAGCATTGGATGAACGAGATAACCCTTGACCATCAAAAGCCGTCCCGCCTTGCCGTCCCTATGCGCTCTAGCTGGGGCTCCATGGGCTCTGAGGGCACAACGCCTTGGAAAGCTATGCCGGATATCGACAGTCTACCCCGGCCGACGTCGCAGGAATCATTACAGTGGTAGTATGCTGGCGGTTTCAGCTCTTGCCTAGCTGCCTAAGTGCCTAAGTACACATGCGGTTGCGTCGAAGGTTGGCTGGCTGGCTGGCTGCGAGGCTGGCATGGTTGGTGAACCAGTTTGACCTCTTTCGAACTGTTTGCCGGCGTGGCGTAGCTCATGCCGGAACCCGGCACCTGTCCAACGGCCGGCGGGGGAAGCTTGCTGATCGTGTTGATCGCCGGGACGGAACGGAGCACAGAGCATTACGGCGGCAACACTTACCACAGCGGGCATAGCTCGACGTCTGTTGTATTAGTCGGCTCTTGCTATCGGGGCACATCTAGACTTTGCTCACCCTCACTCTTGTTGGTCGACACTGTTGCCAAAGGACCTAAAAAGTGCGCCTCTTGTGCCTCCCTAAATACATGTACATACATAAAAAAAGATCTTGGCTCTCAACCAGCCAACATGCAGTGTCGTAAAAATAGCATTCTCATCACATCGTGCAGCCGTTGGGACGCGCCGTCTGCACATTGCTGACATGCTAGCGAGGGGCCAAGACGAAGATTTCCCTGATGGTGCAGTCGGTACAGCGTGCAGCAACTCACTCTCACACCACTTTCGCCTGCAGCCACCCTCTTCGGGCCTAGCCTGCGACCCTCTGCCTCAAGGTGCCGTGGCCGGTCCCGGTCTGCATGCAGGGCAAATCACTGCACATGCCATACAGTGATAGTAGAAGATATCCATTCTCTATCTGTACGCTGCATGTATCATAACATTGAACCCTGCTGCGAGTAGGGTCCGATCTGCAGCACGATTCTCTATCATCATCGGCGACTTTCCCCGCCACACCCGCACATGTGGCGAGTGGGGGGTCCCCTGTTTCAACCGCCGACGCTCATTGCACACTCTTGTAATTTTCCCTCCCGCCAAGGTGTGTAACCGCTGGCTTCTATCGTGTACTCATCTGTCACATCTCGCAGGGGGCTCCTCGGCGGGCGTGCCGCAACCCTGCTGCCCTGCTATAGATAATTACTAAACGTGTAGGAGCTTTTCCTCCATTTGGGGCTCCTCCTACGGCACAAAGAGCGCGCGGTCCCTGACGCGGGATGTGGAGCGGAAGGCGGGTGGATGGCCGACATCGAAATTTAGATCGTCCCATGATCGAGGTAACAGTAGCACCATCCCCGCCGTCAGCAAGACAAGAGCCCTATGGGCCAGTTGGCCAGCTGAGGCGCCTCGCCAAGACGTCGGACATTCACACTGCTTGGTATGCCTAGACTTTTGTTTCCCCCCTTTTCTCTTGGAGGACAACGTCCCCAGCGGAAATGGTGATGGCGAGGAACGCGCGTACTGCGGTGAGTCTCATCGCAGGTTGTGCTGCGGTTGGTTTATTGTTAGACTTCTTGGCGGACAAGATGGCGCATGGTGTTTACTTCTGCAATAGAACGTGGCGAAGGCGTCCACCCAGCCGTCCTGCCTCTGGGCCTTGTCCGGAGCTGAGGTGGGCACCTTCCTAGTCAAATCGCCCTACTCCTCTTCGGGTGGACGAGGTGATCGAAGATGCTGCTGGCGATGTGACCCCAGGCACTCGACCCATCACTTGCTCGCAGCTGGACCGACTGAATCGCAATGTGGGCTGCTGCCACGGTGGAACTGGCATGCCCAAGGACGTTGCGCAAAGTGGAGACTCGGACGAACACCTTGAATGAGAATCTACACAGTATGGACTTGGGGCCATGTCATGTGCTGACAAGGGGCCCTGTCCAAGCAGGCCAGACCCATGGGCGTCTCCAGGAACGATGGAAGCAGTATACAATTCCACTGCACGGATGTGTAGTTCAAGAGCGGAGTGGCTCGGCCAACGGCGGTCGATCAGATGAATTGGCTTTCCTCGGCCTGGGCCTGCATCCTCCTGAGCCAGCATAGTTGAAGGCTATCTACTAGTACACGGTGGTGATGGACGCAATTGCTCTCGTTCAAACTTTCAGCCCCGCTGCTTAGAACCCAAAACTTCTGGTTGGCTGGAGCCTATTGCCTTTAGAGTAGATGTTGATCCAAGGTTCTCGTAGATCAAAACGCTAATGAGCCCAGCGGCTTGAACTCTATCCTATGTCATGTCCTAGCCTGACAAACAGATTACAAACTGGCTACGCCTTGCTCACAATTCCTAACGGACCACATAATGACCAATCTGAAAAGCAGTTAGGGGTCAGGAGGACGAAACATCCTCTCGCTTATCGACCCCTGAAATTGGTGTCATTACGGTAGCATTCATGGACTTTCCCGGGCGATGAACACTTCGAGTTCTAAGGCTGCCCTTGCCTAGCCCCTCACGATGAAGCGCCGTCCGGGCGCTACTATATTGTTCTCAATAATGTCTTCTAACGCAAGGCTCCTCTGTCTCTTGTATACAGGATCAAAGTTGTCACGCCATCGCCTGCCTGAATGTAATCTTACGAACATATGCCCTCCCCGAGGACACGTCAGTCTAGATTGCCCGCCGTTACGACGCGGAACTAACCTTATAACAAAAGGCTAAGCCGACTTCGTTAGTCCCAGGGGAACCGCTAGCTATTTGCTGTGCCCCAAGCAACTTTCCAAGGCTTGACGGGTTATTGAAAAGTCACTCAGACATTACTTCTGTGTAGGACTGTGGTGAGCCGGCAGAATGTGCACCCGTGCAAATTATCCGTGCTCGACCCCATCCTCTCATTAATCTGTCTTCATGCTCAGCGAATCTCTCGTGGCAATTTTGTATCACATTTCCAGTGGAGCGCGTTAGGGCCGAGGCCCGAGTGTTCCAGGTTCCGGTTGCTAGAAGTGCTCACAGGTCAGTTGTGGCGGCCCTACAGACCTCGGCAATACATCTCAGTAAAGCTACTCGCCAATACGTGGGTGTATCTGACCGGTGTAGCCAATGTGAGCCACCTGTGTCAGTCCCTAGTAGAGGTCCGGTTCAAATCCCCCCGGTGATACAGAAAGTGATGCACACCTAAAGTTAGTACAGACTGAAGAGGCTCACGGTCTCACATATCAGGTGGTGCAGACGGTATAGTGTGAGAGACTATTCTGTAACACGTTTCTTCGTTCTCTCTTGCAGATCATGGACTAGTCCTCGATTGTGTGACAGATGGACAAGCTATGGAGATACGCCCAGAGCGAGCATTGAGCTCTCAGGCCCCGGACTTTCTTGAAGTAACACTGCATACCTTGAGCCAATAGCCGAATGACAAATAGACCGATGGTCGTCGGACTGGAAAACGTCTGATCAGGCTTAAGCCTCGCTTACTTCTAGAGTACAAGCGACCTGTGCGTTTGTTCGGGATCGTAAGTGGAGGGAGGTATCATGGGATTGTAGCATTGTTTTGTCAAGTCAGCCACTTTGATCCCGAGAAATTACTGGTCGTACAGAGCTTGATGCAATGTAGAAGCTGTTGCATGTATAGCCTTGAGAAGCACAGGTTTAGCTTGGTTTCTTCTGTACCTTTTGAGACTCGCATATGTGCGCCTCGCGCAACCTGCGGATCACTCACTCAGCAGTGCGTCCCGCTAGCATGTATCGTACAAAGAGTTCACGTCCGAATCCATAGTCAATCTTTAGGTGACGGCCTGGCCTCACTAGTATTTGTATAAAAATATTTGTGGTGCATTTGTCGGCTCAAGGATGATTGTTTTCTCAACGACTAGGCATTTCTCTGAATTGCTGAAGAACTATTCTTGATATTTCTGAGCAGGGCAAAATTAGATCAAGTCCGGCTTGCATATAAATGGATCTGGGAGAGTGAGACAAAGGAGCGCCACTTAGGATACTTCGTCACATACATGTCAGCAGAGGGAAGCAAGCTGAGAAACCTTCACTGTCGTTGAGCTTATACAGTTTTGGGCACATTATTTTGTTAATACATATCGCCATGTAGGCATGCTTGCCCCATTCTCGATTCCTGTGCAGCTTACACCCGAACGGAAAGTCATAGCGCTCTGCGCGGAGTCTCAGGATCGATCAGCAGTCTCATCAAGTCGATATTAGATACAGTCCAGCCTCGCACATCTCCAGCCAAAGTACAATCACAACGCTTTGCTCCAGGCCCTGGAGTAAGAGACTCAATATCTTAGGTAAAACTTTTATTCTACATCGCTCGTGGGTATATCTCGATTGGTTTTCTCACTTCGCGGGGCACAATATCTTATTTGCAACACAATTGCAGGTGTCGCAAGGAATTTAGACTACAGGATGAAACGGATTTACCAGCACTTGCATTAAATGCACCGTGAATTCACAGAAATCCCCAATACATGGTGCTACTTCCAAGTGCGCACAGAATTATAAGTCATAGTCACCATGGTGACTGAAGCACCTTCAAGATTAACAGTCAACGGCATGCGTCCGATGCGCAGGACTCGGAGTCTGGGATGAATGCATATTATCCACTAACCAACATCATGACGGGAATGAAGAAAAACACCACGTATTTCTTAACGTACAGGTTGGTATTCAGCATGAGATCCAACAGTCAACCTCGCTGCATCACGTACAAAAGCACCACTTGAGCAGACTCCTTGCTCTCGAAGAAGTTTCATGCTGCAGGACCAGTAATAGTTGCGGTTTGGCCCGCAGACGAGAATCCAAACTTAAATATTTTGACGAGGCTGTCTACCTGAAGTGAACAGATCAAAACCCATTTTCAGAGATGGACATGGAGGTCTTGGTTTGCGGGTGCTCTGGATAACTCAGCCGGTGGCTCTGGGGTTCCGAGATAAGCCGAGGTGTGGCTTCACCAAGCCCACTGCAGTACTAACAGGATTGCTTGACTATTCTGCTAAGTCGATGTTAGTACGCGGCACGAGCCCCACCGCCCGGCAGAAATGCGTGGTAACAGCTCAGACCACAATCGGTTCGGCGTATCTCACCTCAACCACCAGCCCGCCTCCCTCCCACAACGTGCCTTCTCACCCCGCTGAGATAAGCTGGCCAGGCAGCGCCATGGCAGCAGAACAACAGTATGACGTTTACAGCCCACAGGTGGCAGACGACTGGCCCAGTAACGGTAACGGTAACGAAGTCTCCCAACTGCAACATGACAATTCCAACTCGATCCCCGCGATGCCACATTCAGCGGACGACGACCTCGCCTACAAACCCAACACCCGGGGCAACAGCTTCAACAACCCGCCGCCGAGCGGATGGCTCTACCCTCACAAAAAGGGCATCGGTACGGGGTCCAATCTGGAGCCCTTCAAGGCCGAAATCGAGGCCCGCACACAGCGAGGAGAGAACTGCAAGGCCATCGCTGCTGCCTTGAATGCCATGGGCGTCCAGACGAGCGACCGTGCTGTCAGTCGTGTACGCATCAGATGGGGCATGAGGAAGAGGGTAAACATCATCCCTTCGACAACCCAAATTCTCCCGAATCCAAGGAGCTCACTGACAGTCCTCAGGCCCAGCGGAAGGTCAAGACACCTCCGCCTGATGCCGACACCGTGCGGCTCAGTGCCAAGTCCAAGGTCCAGGCGATGAGGAAGGCCGAGTTGATTCGCATGACAAGGGAGGGTATGTCACCCGAGGACATCTACCAGAGCCTGACCTCTCGCGGGATGGAGCTCAAGAAGGGTGTCGCGACGGTGCTACGCCTGCAGAGCGCCTGGGGTGTTGCGCGCGACGAGAAGCGATGGCTTGGCAACTTTCGACACCAATGCCACAAGAAGGCAAAGGCCCAGCAGGCAGACGCATTCACGGACATAGCAAAAGAGCTCGGGGTGCAGGACATCAAAGGCTGGGCCCAAGAGAAGATGAAGGAGCAGGCTGCCAGACAGGCGAGGCACGAGCTGGCGTTGAAGCTCATGGGGGAGCACGCACCGACAAACCCCGAGCGGAGAAAGTTGCAACGGCCTCGCAGGGCAAATGGACCTTCTGCAGGGCAGGCACAGGCCAACGAAGCCGAGGATTCGCTCGACAGTGCAAGTTCCGAAGACGAACACGAATCGGGCTCACCATTCCGGGGCCCTGTCACAGACTTGAAGTATGGGTTGGTCGAGCCAGCACGTCAAGGTGACCACATCCCCAGCAGCGACGGACCGTTGGCGTCGCCGCACGACGTTCATGGCGAGGCACAGTCGGCCAGATATGCATCAGTTACTTCCAACGAACCTTCCGGTGTCGGTGGTGATCTTGAGGCTGATGAGTATCATGAGTACCCGCCCTTGCACGATCAGACGGAGGATATAATGTACGACCCTGGAGGCGACCACCACGGCGTGGCGAGTATTTCAGCCCGCGTGTCCTCAAGCATCGTCGAACCCATCGTGCAGTCTACGTCTGGCCCGCACATACCCGTCCACCCTTCACGTCCTTTGAATGAGATACCGGCCTCGGTTCCTCCGCGCCTGAATCCTCTTGGCCCTTACACGCCGCCGCAGCCCGCCGAGACCAGTCTGACGCCAACAGCTTCCATAACCACCACCGCCACGCTTCCAGGGCACGGAGAGAATCATCAGACGCAATACAACGCGAGTATTGCACCCGCGTCTAAGCCTACAGCATCAGTCGCGTCTGGTCTAGTTCTTCCCCCTGAAGAGACAGAGGCCAACAGATCAACGCTTAGTACACTCGACCAATACAACGACGCTGCAAGAGTATATAAGGAGCTGTTGGAAGCAAGAAACAACAACAAGCCACTTCCTGGGAGCCTGACCGGTATGCCGCCGTCGGCAAAGGAGGTCGACTCTGCCAAGCGGAAGCTCAAGGAGGCCACCCAGGCGATGATGCTTGCACTGGACTAGGGACTATGATTTCGGCAAAGTTTCCGTCACATCGGTTCAGAGAAGAACAAATCATCGGCGGCGTTTGCTATTGCGATGATGTGACTAACACAACCATGCGGAGACTCAGACATATCTACGATTACATACTAATTTAATTCCAAGGGTATTGTTTCATCCCACATGCCATCATTTTTCAAGCCGCGTATAGAAACCATTTCATCCGATCCACGAGCCCCGAATTCCATTCCTCCTTGTGTGTTTGTTGCTTCTGCTGTTTGCTCTTCTCCGTCTTCACGGGTGCGTTCGCGCCATTCTCGCCCGACTTGGCTCTCCGGGCCCCGATGCCATCCTTGAGTGCCTTCAGCCTCCCGCCAGTTGACGCGGCGTCCTTATTGGCGGCGGTGGCGGTGCTCTGCTCGTCCTCAGAAGCTACTGTCGCTGTTGGCTCGCTCTGTGGCGGTACCACCTTGTCGCGCTGTCTCTTTGCTTTGAGACCCTCGATACCGCTACCGATCCCGTCTTTGATGGACTTTAACCTTCCGCCAGAGGCAGCCGTGTCTTGCTGGGCAGGAGTGGACTGTGGGGTCGGCCCAACAGTGGGATTATTGGCCTCGACGCGGGTCTCGGCGCTATCCATAGTCTCAGCTTGCGGTCTCTGAGTCTCCTCGGCCACGGGGACTTCGGTTTGCCCAGTGCCCCGTCTTCTTGCTTTCAAGTTCGTAATCCCACTCCCGATGCCCCCCTTGACGTTGCCGAGCCCGTCCCGGATCGATTTGAATCTTACTGCCGCCGCAGGCCGAGCTGCGTGGTCCTCGTCACCCTCAGGAGCAGAGGCGGCATCAGCAGGGCCAAGGCCGCCACCGCTACCCCCTGGCAGTAGCTCGGGCTCAGTTCGCGTTGCTTGCTGGACGGGAACCTCGCTCTGCCCGTTCTGTGGTGGGCTGAATTGGTCCGCGGCAGGCCCGAGCATCTCGGGTTCCGAGGGCACCAGCCGAACTCCGCTCGGTCTCGATGCCGGCGACGCAGACTCCCGCTCAACGGTAGCAGTGGCGGTGGCAGCAGTGTTCGCAGTGACGTGCTCCTCCCGCGCTGCGGCTGCGGCTCCCTCGACACCGTCTGCGGCCCTGTCCTTGCGGCGCCTGTCGCGTGCTTGCTTCATCTTTGCGGCTGGTAGTGCTACACAAGCCGCGGCAAGCCCCGCCATGGCACCGTGTCGCTTGACACTGCTCGCATTGTTGGTGTCGTCTACCGCGGGTGCTGGGGCTGTGTTGTCGGCGGCGTTCTTCTTTACATTCTTTCTGTTCTGCCTACGCTCCTGAAGAACCCTGAGGCGCGCCTTGAGCTTGGCAAACCTGGCCTGCTTGTTGACCTTTGTGCGGAGTGCCTTTACGCGGTTCTTCAGCCCTGAAGACCTGTTGGTCTTCTTGTCGCTAGGCTCCACGGTGGAGTCTTCTGTGGTTGTTGTTGTTCTTGGTTGGTCCCTTGCCTGTCGCCTCTTGTCGATCGTGTGCTTGACTGCTAGGGGGCCAGCAGCTAGAAGGCTAGTGAGACGCTGCTTCTTTGTCAAGCGCGTCTGCGTAGCCGTGTCCGTGTCTCCAACAACATCCCCGCCTGCAGCGTCCGTCCGGCCGTCCCGGGATCCCGCCGTGGTTGTTGCGCCATGAGCGTCTGCTTTCTTGGCTTTACGCTCTGCGAGACGATTCTTAATGGCGTCTCTTCGGGTGCTCAGGCCTTGTTTCACACTCCCGCTCCGCTCACTCAGACGATGTTTCACGGCGACGCGCCTACTGACCTTCGCCCGCTGCTGCTGATCATCTGTGCCCTCGGCATCACCGTCCGTCTTGCTCTTACGGTCTCTGACCTTCTTGAAGCCACTCGCAATGCCCTTGCCGATGAGTATCGGAATCCCTAGGATCAGGATTACTGGAAACAAGATGATCCCGGCAGCTTTCTGCGCCTTTTCTTTCTTGCTCTGTTTCTCGGTTGGCTCCGTTGGCTCGGTGTCCTCGGTTTGTTGTTTGTTGTTGCGCTTGTTCTTGATCGCAGCCAAGCGCTTCTTGAGTGCCGCGGCCTTTCCATCCTTCTCCGATGGTTGCTCCTCTGGTCGGTCTTCTCTCGTCTTGCCCTTACCAGGCTTCTTCCGGGGCTGGGCTCGGGCCACCAGTATGGCGAACTTGCCGGGCTTCTTCTCACCGCCCAGGCGCCCTCCCTTTGTCTGCCTGACGTATTTGCGGCACTGCTTCTCCCAAGCCCTGGCCGCCTTTGCGGTGATGGCTGAAAGGTCCTCCTCGGTCTCACGGGCCTGCCACTGTAACTGCATGTCAGCGGTGAACCTCGCAGCACCAGCATGTGCTCGGCCTGTGGAGGGCATGTTGACTCACGTTCTCGTCTTCCACTTGCTCATCTGCGTCAGCGAAGACTCTCTTCTCCGGCTCCCACCCTATGCTCGCCAGAACCCCGGCCGCAGTAGGCGCTGCTGTCGGGCTGGGGAAAGCGTGCCCGTTTGCCACGTGGCAACTCTCCTGTACATATCGTGACATGATGTCCATCGCCGGCGAAGGGTAGAATGTCAACTGAAATCGTGAACCTTTCTTAGCATGCTCGACACCTTGAGACTCGTTTCCAGCGCCGTTGGCACCGTCGGTGCTTCCAGCAAACAGCCCTCCGCCAGTCTGATCGGCAATGCCCCGTGCTGCGTCGGGGGTTTCTTCGACTGTCTCCTCCTCGAAGTGATCGAGGAAGCCTTCCTCTGGGATCTCTCCTAGCTGGTGACCCGTAAAAGGCTCTCCTTCGGCGTTGACGAGTCCTGCGCCCTCGGGGGCCTCTTCCTCAGAGTAATGTTCGAGCTCGCCTTCTGTGAAGTCGGCCCCGGACTCGGAATTCTCAGCTGCGTCGGGGCTGGCTGCGCTCGGGCTGCCGTCCCGATGTCTCTTACGTCCTCGTTGGTTGATCTGGCCTTTTATGGTTGCCATAGAATTCCGCAGCTTGGCGGAATCGAAGGACGCTCTGATCCTGTCCCTTCGACTTGCCTGTGGCGGCTCATCCTCCGTCACACCTACTACAACCTCCTCTTCCTCTGAACTGTCGCTCTCCCGCGGACCACGTGTCCCATCAATGATAGCTTTTGGGCTGATCTGCAGAGTCTTTGGCTCGGGGCCCATCTTCCTATTGATGATCTTCACGATCGAACTCGCCGTGCTCGCCGTGATTTGCCCCCGAAACGTCTTGAGGATCTCCTCGGGCGTCTGATCGGCGGAGAGCGCCCATGGGTGGATCATGACCAGATGCGCCACGGTCTCAGGCTGGATGCGACCAAGGAAGATTGCGCCGTCATCACTGCCCTTTCGCTTCTCAGACGCCCAGATGCACCCGCGAATTGTCGCGCTGTGCAAAGCGCTTAGCGAGACACGCTTGCCATTGTGGGCATTGACCTTGGCCTTGCGGACATTCTGCTGCCAGACTCGGTGGGCTTTCCTAGCATATGGTTCCTTTCCTCTTTGCGGCTTGACCAAGTGCGGCGGCGGCGGCACGTAGAGGAAGTACTTCGGGGATATGTCCAGAGTTGACCCTTGGATGGTGGGCTTAGGAAGAGGCACGAGGAATGCGATCACTGCCTTCGAGTCGCGACGATAGCCCACTGCGTTGACCGTGCTTTCTCCGCGATGGGGCATTGGCCTGATAACCGCGTTGTCTCTGGGCGGTGAATTGTCGGCTGAGGCCTGGGTGCGGGATGGACCGGCCGCTGTGTCATCGTCGGCTGTAGCTGTTACTTCCTGGCTCGAAAATATTGGCTGGGAAGCCTCGTGATGTGGCTGCTGAACATCCGCCATGACATGTGGTGGTGCCTGTTCCGGAGTTTTCAATGTGCTCACAGGTCGATGCTCATGTTTTGCAGCATCCTGAGTCGCTTCGTCATGCGACAAGTCGATACCAGAGTCCCGCTGCCCTTCTGGCACCACGGCCCCCGGCTCGCGCTCCGTCTTGAGGTCCTTCACGTGAGCCGGTCCATTGGTATCGACAGCTCCCGGGACAGCGCTGTGCGAAGCGAGCTGAGTGTCTGCCATGACCACGGGGGGTTTCGGCTTCGGTGGTGGTCTCTTCTCGGTGGCCTGAGTGAGACGAACAGGTGCGATGGAGTGAAAGCTTAGCATGGTCGCGGATTATATGACCACACAGGGTGGCAGGGCGGCATCACCAGGCTGGGTCTTCCGGGTCTAAGCTTGGTGGGTTGGGCGCTTACACTGGCCAACAATGCCAACGCATAAGTTTATTGCGAGCGGAGCAAAGAGAAAAATTGGTGGATCGGGCAGAGGTTCGCCGTGTCACATGGGAAGATCGAGGTGCGCGCCTGGAGGTTCAGCGCCCGGTTGTTTCACTATGTCCATCCCTTGGTCTTAGCCAACGTAATGCATGAATGTACGTACCACACGCTTGCTAGTCATGCCGACACTTGTCGCCTCGATTCTTGAGAAACAGGGCGTGCATGCACAATCCATCAAGGCAATTTCCTTGCTCCTGTCTGCGGAGGGCGAGGCATGGTTGGCGCTAATAGATTCATCCGCAGCATATCGCCAACAGCATCTCCCATGTATATGCTCAACTAGCACCATCAGGACGGAATTGTCCCTGCAATGGCATTGACGGTGCCACGTGGAGACCCAAGCGAGCAGATCAACCGTCACCCCCTGTCCCAAAAGTCCCGACGCTGCAAGACCAGATGAATATAGATTACACAGTAAAGAAAGTGCAGCCGCCTAGCCGACCAGCAAGCACGGGGTTTGCCATGGCATTGCGGCCTGAAAAGGGGCATGGGCAGTTTCAACGCATCCCGCCTGGGAATTCAGCATCCGCTGGTGTGTCAATTGGCTTTTCACTTAGTTTGCCATGTCGGAGTCCCCGAGGCACGTCCATTCGACCTTCGCCCCCGAGTGTAGTGTTTTGTCGGTGAGCAATGACGAGTGTGAGGGAGACACAGTCCACGCTAGAACTATTCGATCTCGCATGCATATGCAGTGCATGATTCGATTGTAAACCTGCATACAAGCAATGCCCTCGAAACATGCCGTCAATCATGTGATACAGCATTTATGCCCCAATTTTTGACTGACCATAGTCCCCAAAATGACTGCTGATACGCCGCTGGCAATGAACAAAGAAAAGGAAGAGAAGGCCACCGCAAGAGTGGTCACAGCCACGCCAATCCATCTCTCAAAGGGCGATGCGCCACACAAACACCCAGGCTTGCGCCTCCCACTAATACATGAAGCTGCGCCAGGAAGCGAGGCACGTGACCCCCTTCTTCACAACCAACCCAAACCCGCATTAAGACCTCGTGCGCATCCGCAGAGGGACTTTGGGTGGAGCGCGCGGCTTTGTCCCTTAGTCGTCGTCCTCCTCGTCGTCGTAGTCTTCGTCCCCATCGTCGTCCACGATCTCGTCCTCGTCCTCTTCGTACACATCGCGGGGTCTCTTTTTTGGTCTCGGTGTCTCGTTCGCTGACGACGTGTCCGTCCCTGACACCTCACTGCCTTGGTACGGCTCCGACTCGTATTCCGTCGAGTCGGTCTTCTCAGTTTCAGCGAATTCCATCTCCCCCAATCTCTGCGTGTCGTACTCGGTCAGCGCGTCGACTAATTCAGCCTTGTCAGCCCTGCTGCCGCTGGGGCTCATGATTATGCCCCTCTCCTTGATGGCTTGTCGTAATCTGCCCTCATGGTAGATGCTGTAATCCCGCTCAAGCTCGAAGTGCTTCAAAAATTTCATCCGGTGCTTTTTGGTGTCATTTCTTAAACCTCGCCAGTCGAGCTGTTCCTTCTGAAACTCTGACTTCAGGTCCTCGAGCGTCCAAGTCTGGCATGCCTTGATCCTTGGGTCATTTGGGTCTGTGGGGATGGCTACGGCCTCATAGGCATCTTCCTCGTCAGGGTCAGCACCCTCATCAAAACTACCGTCAAGTCCGAAGTCACCGACAGATGTGCTGGAAGCCCCAATTCCGTGACCATAGCCAAGCGGGTAAGCATCGCCAGGTTCGTCATTGTCGTCGTAGACAACGCCTTCAGATTCAAAGTCGTTGTCAAATTCAGCCGCAGGATTATCGGCAGGGTCATCCGCAGCAACAGGCTTAACCGGACCCTTGGAAAGGTTCATCAAGTTCCGGCCCAGGCGACGTGCCCTTTCTCGAGATTCAGGTGTGTCGACAGGCGAAGGGGCCCCCTTCGGCACAGCAAAGCCCAGGATCACTTTGCCAAAAAGCTCCCCTCTTGCATCGAATTCGGCCAAGGCCTCCTCGCTATAATCACCATTGTCAACATCCGACTCAGCAAGCCTCAACAACTCGGAGTATATGTTCTGGGCGGCCTCAGAGCTGGGATTCGTTCCACTGCAGTTCCCATGGCAAACTCCATCGCCGCTTTCAGGCTTTTTGCCGTACGCGAGAGCTTTGGCGGAGGTGACCAGCGTAGACAAGCCGCCTCGATCAGGCACCTTAATCTCTTGCTTTCCATCACCTCCATCGCTGTGATCGGATGCTCGCTCAGCATTGATACCGGCATAGTCCGCAATCCAAGCAATCGCCTCTTTTTCGCCCGCACCATGGAGCCACGGAATAAGTATCCATACAGTCTTTTCGTGCAACTGTTTGTCGAACTTCTTAAACACTTGTTGGAAAAGGTCGCGATCGTTGTCGTCGCAGGTAAGCACGAAGAGGGTCAGGGATGCATGAAACTTCTCCGCATCAAACTTCCCAAACAGCTTTTCGAGGTCGGTTTCGGGGCCGTTCAGCACAATTCGCAGGAGACTGAGGTAGCGGCTCTTCAACAGTGAGTGCTTCCAGTAGGCTATCACTTCGCCGAGACTCTTGATCTCGAATAGTGCGCCTAATCGACTGCGTAGAATGTGATTCAAACGAATATGAGGAAACATGTACCACATCCAGTAGCTGGTCTTGCGGCCTTTTCCCAGCTCTGACTTTGCGTTATCAAAGGCTGTCGTGTTTGCAATTTCACCAGCTTGACCTTGAGCTTCGACGAATCTCCATAAGTCAGAGCTCTCTGCACCGTACTTGTCGTAAATTTCTGAGTTGACTAGAGGCGGGTTTGGTTGGGGTTTGACCGCGCCTGGCAGGATGCCTGAGGCTTCGGCGTGGTGGTCTCGCACATACATGAGCAGGTGCGGCGCGTCCTTGCCGTCCCACTCGCTTCGATCGTTGATTTCTTCCAACGTTTTGAATCTGATTTGCGAACTAGCGTCGTATTCATACTGTACCCAATTTCTATTGTCTAATCGCAGAGCAGACTTGTACATAGTCCTCCAATCCTCATCTTGGTTGCTGCAAGTGATGATTGACTGAAGCTTGTATATGCGGTCGGTCTGATCGCCTGGCCGTTCTGGGGCGTCTGCCAATGCGGACATGTCCAGCCATTCAGGATAGGTAAACTTCTCGTCCTGTGTGTAAAAGTCGCGTCCGTCGGGCCTTCGCCTGCTCAAAAAGACAGGAAACACAAAGAATACCTCTGGGAGATATGCAAATGTGTTGAAGTCTCTTGCTTTCACGCCGTCACCACACTCAGGACAGGTCCTCGTTAACGATTCGGTCCTCTTCTCCCACATGGCTCGTGAAATTGCCAGCTCCAAATTCATTCCTTCTGGGACCTGAGCCGTCACAAGATAGTCAGTGGGCTGATTGTGCCCAGTGGCTTGCCGTCGTAAGACAGGTTGGGCGCAACTGCAACGCATGGGCGTCAGACGGACAGTAAAGTACTTGAACAGCTGCTTGAACCTGATCGACAAATTGCTACAAGAATAACTGGTTAGTGCGCCGTTCATTATCAATTGGCTTCCTTTGTTTCTTTCTAGGGACTCACACATCGTCGCCGCCACCAACTTGGCCTTGCCGCAACTGCGCGTGCTCGAGCCTCCCGAGGAGGTAGTTGAGGAACTCAGGGACTTGGCAGATATCATCCTGGAAGAGCTCTACCTGGGTCTCCCCTTCGGCTGTTATGCATTGCCAGAAGGTCTCAACGAGGCTCCACACCCCCTCTTGCCATTCTTCGTCTTCTAGCTCACCTCCCCGTCGGCGAAAGGCTTGTGCCAGGGCATGCAGTCCATCGAAGATAGGATCAGTGAAAGCATGGCTGTTGGCGGCCTCTTCAATGAAGTTGAGGAATGGTGAGAGGTTGAGCAACGCCATCAGAGTCGAGCCAAGGAACGACCTGTGCCCGATGTACGATGGGTTGCCATAAGTGTATCCTGGGTAGATGGGGATTTGTTGCTCCCGGCCCCCAGTGAACTCCCGGACCAAGGCGTGGCTAGAGCCCAAAGGTGATGCGTCCAAGACCTCTCGAAGCTCTTCGTGGATAGCTGGCTTCTCTGGGGAAATTGGCAGATCATGGCCGTCCTCCTGGACCCAGCCTGGGGCCTGAACAACCGCGGGGCCTGGACCGACTTTCACAACGGATTCTGCCATGTCGACTGCTTGGAGGTGCGATGAACACGACGTTCACAGAGCTGGATCGACCTGCCGGCGTCGGGAAAAAAAAACGATGTTCATGCGCTTGAGAGCCAGGGCACATGGGCTATGGTCGACCCTCCCGTTCTGAAGGTGAGATGTAGTAAAAGGTTCCTTTGTTAGCCGCATGCAGGCCCGCGCCGCCGTTTTCGGCTGTGGTTGCAGGCAGATGCATTCGTGAAAAAGGAAGGGAGATGACCGCGCCACTCTTTGTTGACTGTGGTCGATACAGCTTTGTTTTGTTCGATGCCTACACTTTTGAGACTGTGCCTGCCACATGGCATTGGAAGCATGCATTCCTCGAATCTTGTAACTGCAGGGTGTTTCCCGCTTTGGGGGGTGGTGACAGGCAACCCGCGTGCCTGAGGCCCATCCCCGGGCGCCCCCTACTGTCAATGTGATGACAACATAGCGGTTGGAATTGTGGCTTGTTGTTCCTTTGCGTGTTGAATGTGAACAGCCCCATATAATTACGATGGCAAATGCTACAGAAGGTACAAAATCGCGATGCTGTATGTTGTAATTACTAGGGGCCGTCATTGATAGAGCTTTCCACGGCCATGGAAGACACCGTTATTAATGTCTGCACCAATGCCAAGCGAGGTAAGTCGTATCAATACGAACAAGTGCCCCAACGAGCAAAAAGCCACCGGGCCAGCGGGATCATCGATGGTATGCGTAGGTAATAATCGGAATGGACAACAGCAGAAAAGAAGACTTGCGTTCGACGATGCCATTCTGGGGCAGGATACTTGGGTGTGTATAGTCTGGCAAAAGCTGTAAATGCAGAGAAGCCCCCCATTTGCGTGCACACACGTCGCTTCCACGTCGAACGCAGAAGTGCTTCAGACGTGCAAGAATGAAGTCCAGACTGACTACTTATTGAGGTTATTTCGTTGTGAACACAGTCTCCGAGATATCAAAAGGCGATGCATCCTACCTTCCGTGATGGCATATCACTTTGATAGGCTGTCTGATTTAGGACAGCATCATCCCAACACGCTCTCTCGCCCGCGGCCCCTAATCAGGCGAATCTACCTATTTTTACCAGATGCGGTCTATTAATGAAGGCTGGGTCCACATGCCACCAGACCTGAGGGTTTATATATTCCCGCCACTTGCCGTATCCGCAGCCAGCAAGAGCTCAAGACAACTCTGCGCCCCTTGAAACCGACTCGGCGCTGTTGTCTGCATGTCTTGACTAAGGGACGGCCACATCCCTGGCTCTGGTGGCATGGGAAATACTTGTCCTATTCCGGCCATTTGGGCACTGATGTCAATCAATTTGAAATACGAAAGGTTTGCGTGAAGGTCTTCACGATTTTACCCCGTAACTGCTGTGAGTCGTCCAAACAAGGCCTATAAATAATCCGAGTCGGCAGACGGGGCCGGCTTCATATGTATACGCTCAGATGCACGGTCTGTATCACCTTACACTGAACGTATACACGGAACAGCACCCTTGCCTGCTGCGTACGTATGTCTCGGGGGCTCGCATTCTTGCTTCTGTCCGTGAACGGCCGCCAACCCTTTGGCAGGTTCTGGTCCTGAGATCAAACCGGTTCACGGCTTGTTTGATACAATAACTCTAATTCCCAGTTACCAGATATTCGACGAAAATGATCTCATCTGGCCCATTCTGCCCAGGCAATGGGCTCAGATCGATATTCCGCGGGGCGCAGCGGTCCGGGCCTTCGAGAGCCGGTCCAAAGTGCCGGAAAGTGGAGGGCCCGCCGCCGTTCTGGGCACGAGGGCTCAAGACTGAACCAGCCTGTTTCGGCTCGCCCAGCCTAAGCCCGATGGCGGTCCAGGGCATATGCGACCGTGTTAGCTCCACACCCTCTCCACCGATAGGGCTGTTTCAGCCCCAAGGTACAACCCGCCCCTAGGCATGCGTGATAGGTGGGTGGGCCAAAGGTGCCCTTCAGCAGATGGAAGACGCGCCGACACCAGTCTCATCTGAAGTGTCATGCAGCCTTCTTGGATCTCGTCGTCGTATTCGTGCTGGAGACGATCACAGACAGGGCCACCTTGACGGGCTCTCCAGTCTCCCCAGCCTTCTACAAAGCCTTTCGTCTTCCCAAATAAGACGCACTAGCTGATCATATTGAGATCGCCATCCGGACATCAGACGCATCACTATGGCCGCTCGTCGCGCCGACTTGGATTCACTTTTGTTGTTTTATTGATCTTTCTCCTCGAGTTTCCTTTTTTGTAGCTGCTCACCCGTGCTGGGCCACGGCGACAGTCATTTACTATGGACAAGTTCAGGAAGAAGGGGCAGAACATCAAGCTCTTCTTCAAGACAGACTGGAACATCGTCCGGGCGAGAAGATATGCTCGGCGAAGCGGGAGGGAAATACGATATGGTGCCGGACGCTACCTCGCGAGCAAGTTTCCCATCGCCCAGTGGATTACATCGTACAGTCCAAAATGGTTATTTGGTGATGTGCTTTCGGGGTTGACTGTTGGGCTCGTGCTGGCACTTCAAGCCGTCAACCTTCCCTCGTCAGCTGGAGGAGCGATATCAACCCAGCAGACTCTCATCGCCAGCTGGCTTCCTGGGTTTGTTTATGCTTTGACGGGGTCTTCAAAAAGTAAGAGAATTCCCACAGCCCGCCTGCCTGGAGGCTTAGTCGAGTCTGTGTTACTGACTACAAAACTCCGACGCAGACATTAGCATCGGGCCAACCTCAGCAGGCACATTACTGTCTCTTCAAATTATCGGACCCTTCGCCGCAGCAGCTCGGATCCCTCCTTTTATCATATTGCCGGCGTTGACATTTTGTGTCGGAATATGGTTCCTACTGTTTGGCGTGCTCGGACTCGGCTTCTTGTTCGACCTGGTTCCGATCAGCATAAGCCTCTCGGTAGTGACTACTATTGCACTGAACCTCATAATCGTCCAGGTCCCCACGTTTCTTGGGTTGAATGGGATCCCTCCTCTAGTGCCAGCTATCCCGCCGGCGGTGATACAACAGTTCAGCAACATCAGCCTGAGGACACTTGCAATCAGCATCTCGGCCATCTTTTTCCTAGTGGCTCTCCGCGTCGTCTCCCGTAAATGGGGGAAGAACAAGACTGTTGCGGGAAGGGCTGCTCGGGTGGGATTCAACATGGGCAGTCTGCTGGTTGTCTTGGTATTCACCCTCGTCAGCTTCCTGTTCCTACAGAATCTTCCCATCGCTCAGCAAGTCGTACCACCCCTGCCCCCAACGATGGTAGGCACCACAGCAGCATCGGCTTCCGGTCCGCCAGCGACTTCTTTGCCACAAACTTCGGTCAACTCCACCAGCACCGGGGCGGCGCAGATCATCATCCCAGCCAAGCGGGACGAGCCTCAATTTGGTCCTGGAGCTGAGTTCCCCTCTGGAAACATCGACTCGAGCGTGCACATTCGGAGTGAGCTACTGCCGAACGGCCAGCCCTCTAACGTCTCAGTCGCTGCAGCGTCTGCCGCTCCCATGGCCGGCGCTTCATCACCATTACCGAAGTTGCCCTTCTGGGCTGTGTTCCCTGGGTTCACCGCGTCCATAGTCTCGCCACTTCCGCCGATCATGGATCTCGTCAAGGCTCTGTTTCTTCCCAGCCTGCTCGTCTTTATCGTGCTCAATATCGAACACCTGGTGATCGCCAAGGCATTCGGCCACTACCACACTTACACCATTTCAGAGAACTCCGAAATGTTTGCCGCCGGCCTTTCAAACATAGCCGGGGCGTTCTTTGGTGGAGTCCCTGTAGGAGGCGGAGATATGGCCAGATCTTCGCTGCTTGCTATGACAGGGGCCAAGAGCCCGCTCAACCAGATATTCACAGCTGTCACTGTCATAATCGTCATGATGCCACTGAGCGGTGTGGTGCGGTTTCTTCCTCAAGCTGCGCTGTCCGCCATTATTGTAGTCGCGGTGATCGACCAGCAGCCGCCCCAGAAGCTCCTGGGAGACTACTTTCGGCTCTCATTCGCCGACTTCTTCGCATTCTTCATGGCGTTCAACATCGCCATCGTCGTCCCGATAATAGGCGTCGCAATCGGAACAGCCGCGGGCGTCGGCCTCCTGGTCCTGTATACGCTTTTCAGGGGCATGTTCTCCCGGCCTAGGGCCATCTCCGCCCTCGACCTCGAGAGCATGTATAAAGAGAGAGAGTTCAGGCCGTGGCAGCAGCGCGATCCGATCCCACCGGGAACCCAGGTGCTAAAGCTGGAAACGGACATGGTGTGGACAAACGCCGACCGCATCAGGAGGCATATCGTCGATACCTGCATGGTGTACAACTCGGGCGTGGCCGTCGACAGCCTAGACAAGCCTGAGAGGCAGTGGAACTTTCGGATACATGAGCATGTGGCAGCGCTAAGGCGGAAACACAACGTTCTGCTCGATGATGAAGACTCCGAGTCTCTCATCCCGCACCGCCCTCGCCTGCGCGTTGTTGCGCTGGACATGACCTCGACTTCCTTCATTGACTCATCCGCGATTCTTAATCTGGAGATGATGAAGAGGCAATTGCGCGAGTGGGCGGGAGAAAGCGTGGAGTTTCGCTTTGTTGGGCTGAACGCTCGCGTTCTCAAAAGATTTGAGCGAGCCAAGTGGGACATTGTCGACCCTTGTGGGCCGTCCGTGGTTGAAGAAGGGGGGGAGTATAAGACGAGGGACTTGAAGTTTGATCATCTGCCACTCGCTATACATTTTATGAACCCGGAAATGACATTGAATGGCATGTGGGAGGAGGTGGCAGTCGTCATGGGAGAAGACATTGACAAAATCGAGAAGGCTTATGTCTAGCGTAAGGATACCTATGCAACAAGGTGGAAAAAATAAATCGATTTGAGTCAAGCCATAAGTAACCAGCACCTACATTGAGATGTGGCATTCTAGGTTGTGTTTTGGGACTTTCGGTATTATGATACATTCAAATGGAGTACAAATGTCCGTGTGATAGGGCCTGTCAGAGAGCTCGCTGACCCGAAAGAAAAGAAAAATACAATAACTTTGGCTTCATCTCGGCCAGAAGACATTGCTTTGCTCGACATGTCATGGAATAGCTTCTGGGATATCCTCTGTGATAAGTTCGTGTCTGCGGAGAGATACCCACGGGAATTAGGCAGTCTTATTCGCTGTGATGCTAGGATCCAATCGATACAAAACGTTACTGACTTTTTGGGTCAGTGACTCTACACCTCCACAGCCAGGCTCTTCTATCAATGTGAAGTTTTAGGCTTCATTGCACTAGAGGCAAATTGCTTTTCTTGGAGTCCAACTACCTCTGATGAAACATGTTTAATTCGGAAGCTGGCTCGCTGAGGCAGCTCAAACCACTCAGCGTGCGTGGTATCTGACAAGCTGCAAAAGAAGACACGGAACATTTCATGTACAATAGCCGTCAGCGATGCAGACTGAATATCGCCGCGGAATGCACCAAGCTCCGTGCCAAAGGAAAAAGTAATATACGAGCAAAATCACCAATCAGCAATAGGCTTGAATCGCAGATACATGCCTCCCTCGGGCTTCATCGTGATGACACCCTGAACACGCGGCTCCTCCTTAGTGTGCAGCTCAATCTCAAACTTGCCAATAACACCTGCAACAGCGCACCTCAGCTCGGCCTTGGCAAAGTCACGCCCGATGCAGGCTCGAGGACCATGGAGGAACGTCAGCTCTGCGAAGTTGGTAGATGTGCCGCCCGTCTTGTTCGGCCGCAGCGTGCCATCGTCTGCCTTGTCGATCCATCGCTCCGGCACGATCATGTGCGGGTTGTCCCAGAAGTTGGAGTGCCTATTGATAGCGTAGGGGACGAGCAGGAAGTCGGTGCCTTTGGGGACATGATAACCAGCCACGGTGGTGTCGTTAATGGCCTCGCGGACCTAATGGTGATGTTAGTCCTGCTACGGATCCTAAATTGTTGCATTCTAGAACATTCCAAAACATGAAAATCGGGGATCCGTTGCAAGAGAAAAGGGGTACTTAAAGTGGCAGGCACCGTGGGGTAGAGTCGGAGGGTCTCCTCGCACACGCCGTTGAGGTAAGGCATGCTCTCTAGCAGGTCCGAGGTGATTGCTGCACCATGGACCGGGATTGTCTCGTGAATCTCTGCCCTGAGTTTCCTCTGGATCTCGGGGTATTTGGCACAAAGATAACAGGTCCACGTAAGGGCGCTGGCAGTTGTCTCATGCTGGTGCACGATGTCAGTAGGTATCTTGTGCGTATTCCCTCGTCTGGTGTCTTTTGTGGACTCACCCCTGCAGCCAAGAATGTGAGCATCTGGTCGCCAACCTCAGCATCGGTGAAGTCACCAGTCTGAATAATCCGGGATAAAATATCGTGCTCGGACAGGTCACCGCCCTCTTGCAGCTCAAACTTTTTCTGCTTGATGATGTCCCTGCAGACGCCACGGAGGAAGGTACCGATTTCGTTCAGAACCTTGTTCTCCTTGAACGGCAGCATCCGGATAAGCCATTCGGGAATCATAAAATGCATCCCTAGGAAGACGAGACGGCTGAACTCCGGTCGAAGAAGTTCAATGAAGGCGTCTGCGACGTCGTTCCGTTCTGCTGTCATGGACTTGAAGTCTCTCCCCATTGCGGTAGGGCCAATTATGTCAAGCGTGAGTTTGCTGATCCTCAAGTGTCAGCAAGTTGCTGCCGCTCTGCTCATAAGAGCCCAAAAGCTGTGTTGGCCTACCTTGCCCACTCGCTCAGCTCGATAATCCCGAATCCATCCTCTCCATCGGGATTCTTAGCAACGTCCTTCTCCAGCTCTTCCAGCAAGATATCTGTCTTCTCCCACATTAGGTTGTACAGCTCTCGTACCCTGCGAACATGAAAAGCGGGAGTCAAGATCTTCTTCTGATGCTTGTGCTCGGCTCCCTCGCTCATAATGAGGCCCCACCCAATCGCTCGTCCAAGGAACGCACGCACGCCCCACGGCTTTTGGAAGTCGTACGCGTTGGTGTTCAGGATGTCGCGGAGCGCGTCTGGTCCTGCGACCAGGATCGGCGAGAGCCCAATCGCCCCAGGCATCTTGAGGAGCTGTGCATCAGGCTCCATTTCCATCCATCGTAAGGCAGACTTTCCGCGTGGGGACTCATAGAGAATTTGGCCACGGTTGCGTTGCTTTATACAAAAACCCAGATTAGCTGTGCGCCGGACTTCGGATTGTAAATTTACAGAGCAGACTCACTCCTTTAATGGATGGGATGTTCCTGAGCGGGTCTCGGAAGCGTGGATATATGATGATCTTGTCGACAACGATGGCGACGAACGATATGGCGAAGGAGCTTGCATAGGGTCGGTGCAATACGAGCGCTGGTGCTATGGCGGGCCGAAACACAGACAGGAGATAGCCCAATACCGCTCCAAGTGCCAGTACCTTGAGCAAGAGCAGCTCGAGTGAACGCGCGGGATTCATCTTTCTGCAGTACGTCACTAGTATACCACTTGAAGTTTACATGGCGGTTCGCGAGAATCGTGGAGGGCGCGCAGAAACATCTTTATTCAATCGCAGAGCTGAGATCCAGCCTGAAACCATGCGAGCTCGATGCCATCACAGGTCGCACAGTTGGGGTCAGTGCCTCGGCTGATCGCTGAAACATGACGCTGGGGCTGCTTGCCGCCCAGCTCGCAGCAAGGAGGACCCTGGACCATGCCAGGTGACAGCACAAAGCTCGTTCGGAATTACCATATACGGCCCCAGGGAACGGCGATACATCTGAACCTGATCCGGTCTTGGAGTGCATGTGAAAGTCAACTTCACAGAATGCCCACAGCGCGACGTAATGCGGTCTTGGTTTTATCAACCTGCCAATATTGACCCGAGGCTGCGGTGATGACGCGTAGCTGGGCAACGTAATGAAGGGTCTGGCACTGATCTCTGATGCTTTGAAGACTTTCATCTTGCCTTGTGATCCTGAAGGTGCTTGCGACATCATGTCTGTACCTAGGTACCTAAGTATTCATCAGATTGATCAAGTCCCCAACCCCAGCGGTGCCCAGAAGCAACCTTTGTCACGTGTTCATTGCCGGTTAGAGGCATAATATCAATCGACAGCAAACATATTTGGCATCTTTGGGCGTTCAAAACCCTGCTTAATGGCCTCATACGAACTGACGGGAGCAGTGCGACCAAGGTCTTCACGTTGAAATGCCGTGTCTTGCTCAGTGAGACCGTCTCTCTTCGCATCGGTCTGGACT
Source organism: Diaporthe humulicola (assembly GCA_038088545.1). Taxonomy (NCBI): domain Eukaryota; kingdom Fungi; phylum Ascomycota; class Sordariomycetes; order Diaporthales; family Diaporthaceae; genus Diaporthe; species Diaporthe humulicola. The sequence goes on from JBBWSL010000150.1 coordinate 50,981, forward strand.
GCATGCTACTGACTGAGGGGAACCACGCAGCTGTGCAGCTGTGCAGCTGGACGGACGAAACTTTAGTCATTGAGAGTGCATCATGCTGCGCCGCTTTAGCCCCAGTCAATAGCGGACAGTTGAAACCATCCTTTTCTCCCAGAACGTGCCCGCAAATGGCAGAGCTTTAAGAACCTAGAGGATCCCTAAGCCCCTGATGGGAGAGGGCTCTGTGTCCAAGATAAGTTCAAGCAAGCGTATGGCTAGGCCTTTGTTCATCCAGATGGGTGTAGTCTATACACCGTGATGATCATAGTTGTGGGCCATTGTTGCGCATGTGCAATGTGATAGTTTACACTGATCAGCAAAATCAATGGCATGTTCATTTGGTGGCCAAGGGCTGTGTGTAATCCGCTTGACCCATGTCTGGATTTGATGGCCTCTCGCCATTGTACTCTACGCGGTGAAAAGTGTAAGCTCCAAGGTATAATGACAGTTGTGTACATGGGGAAATAACCAGTATCATTGGTTCGATGAAGGAATTATATACTTCAGCAGGAAGGAGGATATTTCTGCAGATCCAAAGGTTGGAAAAGTCCACGAGAAAGCGTTCAAAGCTACAGGAGCAAATTGAGAGGCTGGGATGGTTTCCCTATGAACAACACATTTGAAGACTCCGTATGCTGAAGTCGCATCAACAACATCTGCAGCGCGAATCCTGCAGTGATCCTTCGAGTCCCTGAGAGGAACGCTGGGCCGCGCCCGGAACCGGAAACAAGCGCCATCAACGCAGCAACGGAAACACCGATAAGTAGGCCTAAAGAGGCTCCCTCGGCCATCTCCCGCTGTCGACGGCCCGTCCGAGCGAGGAGAGAAGGAAGGAACGGACTCTGAGAGCACGCCTGCGGGCCATCGCGATATTCATCGGTCTGATATGATACCATGTCATGCATGCTTTGCAAAACATCGGCGGCGGGGGAACTCGACCGAGAGGCTGTTCGCAGCGCAACATATGTGCAGGCTGGCAGACTGAGGTACAACATTGTCTCCAGATGTCTGCAGCGAGCGAGTGCTCTTCAAGCCAAGTGACAGAGCTCGGTGGCCGCGGAAGGCGGGATGCCTGGTGCGTGTTCGATACGATACCCTTATATTGGGAAAATTGTGGGGAGAGGAAAACGAGAGGCTCCGTTCCCGATCCTCAGTGCCTCCCTCGACTCCGCTCCCACGATGGAATAGATAGGTACCTGTCCTTGGCGCACAGGCTGAGAGATTAAGGACGCCTCAATCGCCCTTTACCCTGTGAAATTGTCGCCCGACTTCAGCGACTTCAGACGTCATGCGACGTACACGAAATATAGATTGAATTGCTGGCTGAGACTCGGACTCGGAGCTGCAAGGGTTACTGGGCTGCTGGGCGGGCCGGGCTAGTCGCTCCCTTGGCATGCATTGGCGTCTGCGTTAAATGCATGGCCGCTCCGGGTGATTGATCCTGATATGCTTGCACAAGCCACGAGGCACTTACCAGTTTGGAGTCTACTATGTATGTCAACAGAGGCTATCTGTATTCTTGGATGTGCCTAATACGGTATGCTTTCCTTCTTCATCCAGGTTTGATGTATTACGGCACTCATGAAGAAGGTCAGGAGTCAGACAGGTGTCAATAGAATCACGCACGCGTTGAATAAGGTCTCGATTCTAGAAACGCCGGGGCTCCTAAATATACTAGTCTCCATCCTCCAGCTTGTCACTTCGTGAAGTTTGCGTTAGAATTTTGGGGATAGGGCTTGTGATGGGCCCTGATCCTGGTCGCTTCCCTTCACTTCGTCGAACACTAGACAGACAACTGACAAGGGTCGGTCTGAATATTCCGCCGCCACTCCGCTCCTCCATGCTGTGATGCAACTTCACGGTCAACGTCTCGCCGCCCCTCCTCTCTACTAGCAAGACGTGAGACTTGAAATAAGCTGGACTTCACCCGTCTGGAGTCACTCACTGTCGCCTGGTTGACCACAAATCTTTCTGCTCAAGCTACCTACTTAGCCGACATCATACTCACTCCTCTCGACCGAGTCTGCAAGCTGAACCACACGCACACACACCCACACACATATACACTCCATCTCTAACCACCACCGTCTCAGTCTCCTTTCTTGAGCCCGCGTCGGCGAACGTCACCATGGCACATACCTCTGTCGTCGCAGCATTGCTGGTCGGCGTATCCTATGTCGTCTTTCAACTGCTGAGCATGGTCGTCGAAATGCGCAGGAAGACTGCGAAAGCCCGCGAACTAGGCTGTAAAGAACCGCCGTTTGAAACTGGCCGTTTGCCATTTGGAATGGACTTAATCAAGGCCGCCATAAGGGCTGAAAAGGCGCAATTGTTTATGGAATGGATACAGGAGCGTACTGATGCGATGGGCGTCAATACTTGTAAGTCGGAGATGGGTTCCTCTTTGTGCCCAATCATGATCATATCTCTTCTAAATGATCAAAAGTTGTATAGTTCAGTGCTGACTTCGCCTGCCTGGTAGGGAAGTACTCAATACTTGGGCAGACCAACGTCATCACGATGGATCCAAGAAACGTCCAGGCGGTCCTGGCATCCAACTTCGGGACCTTTGATCTAGGTCCGCAGAGAGCAGGCATATTTTGGCCGCTGCTGGGAAATGGGATCTTTACCCAGAGCGGGCAAGAGTGGAAACACTCTCGTGAGCTTATGCGGCCACAGTTCACCCGTGATCAAGTGAGCGATCTGGATCTCGAGGAACAGCACTTGCAGAACATGATTAGCGCGCTTCAATCCAGAATACAGCCTGACGGCTGGACAAACCTGGTCGACCTACAGGTCCTGTTCTTCCGCCTCACACTCGACTCTGCGACCGAGTTCTTGCTCGGAGAGTCCGCGGACTCTCAGCTGCAGCATATCCCCGGATACAGCAAGAAGCTAAATTCGGCAGAGGATATCCACAACGTAGACTTTGCTTTTCACTTTGACAGAGGCCTGGTCGGACTTTCCAGGCGCGTTCACCTTGGGCCGTTGTACTGGATCTACAGTTCGGCGCCATTTCGCGAGTCTGTCAGGCAGTGCAACAAATTTATCGATCACTTTGTCAAGGGCGCGCTAAATAAGGACCTGCGCGAGAAGACCGTGGAGCAGAACGGCAAGAAAAAGTACGTCTTCCTGGACGCCCTGGCGGAGCAGACGCAGGACCCCATCGAGCTGCGCTCGCAGCTGTTGAACATCCTGCTCGCGGGCCGCGACACCACCGCCTCGATGCTGGGCTGGCTGTTCTACCTGCTCGCCCGAGACCCAGCGCGCTACAAGAAGCTGCGCGACACCATCATCGAAGAGTTCGGGACCTTTTCCCGTTCCAAGGAGATCACCTTTGCCCGCCTCAAGAGCTGCAGGTACCTACAACACTGCAACAACGAGACCCTGCGCCTGTACCCCGTTGTACCCATCAACAGCCGTTGGGCCTATAACGACACTGTGTTGCCCACGGGAGGCGGGCCCAACGGCACTGACCCTGTCTTTGTGCCCAAGAACTCTGCCGTCGACTACTGTGTCTACGTTACGCAGCGCGATAAGAAGATCTGGGGCCCTGATGCAGACGAGTTCAAGCCGGAGCGATGGGAGGGTCGCAAGGTCGGCTGGGAGTATCTGCCATTTAACGGCGGGCCAAGGATATGTTTAGGCCAGCAATTCGCCCTGACCGAGTCGAGCTATGTGACCGTGAGGCTGCTGCAACGGTTCGATGCCATGGAGAGTATGGAGAGGGACCCCGTACCCAAGCAACACCTGACATTGACGAGCTGCAGCGCGAATGGTGCCAAAGTTAGGATGCATGCGGCCGCGGTGTAACAGGTCTCTCATGGCTAAGTCTAAGACAGACGTTTTGTAATTTTGCCAATCGTGTTTGTCTACACAGAGCATTGACTTAGGTCGGCGTTTAGCGGGTTGTAAGACGTCTACGGATCTTGGTTGGGATCAGGGTCTGGTATGCGCCTGGTAACACCTCCCCCCTGCTGATGGTGGTGATCCCTAGAAATAATAGAAGTACCGCAAACGATGTTCACAATCATGACATGTGCCCAAGGCCTTTTTGCCACATAACTCCTGTTTAAGTCGCTACTCCCGTGACGTATAGTGTGATCTCTCTACACGCGTTGTCGGTTTGTGTGTGGGAATACGTTTCGCCGCAGATGTGTAGAAAACATAGTATATGGCCGATTAAAATTCTCCGTTGTGGAACATTACTCGAGATTTCTCCTGACCATGGCGTGATGTCACGGTGGATATGGATAGTAGACGTCCACTTGTGGATCTACTTCCCATCAGGCATGGCGCTACCTGGCGAACTGGTCGTGAAAAGCGTAAAAACATGGATGGAAAACAGTATAAATAGACGCCGTACTTCCTGCGAAACCAAAGGGGAAACTTATATTCAAAACAGGTAGCATAGTCCATTTTCGTTGAGGACAACCCTAGAGTTATCACTACGTCACGACTCGCGGAATACGCCACGCCGGTGATTTCAACAAAACGAACGTCTGTGCAGACGGGACAAGCAAAAGCCATCTCCATTACAAAGCGCGGAACGCAAAATCCAATCTCGTGCAACCAGTCCGCTTTCGAAAGAAGTGCTTGCGACACAATCGTTACAATGCCCCTGCCCGAGTTTCTAACGAACACGCCACTCCACCCGTCTTTCGACCGGGATATCCGGGACACGCACCTGATCTATGACTACGACGCCCAGGATGCCAGCGGAAACCCAGAAAAGTGGCGGTACGAGATGTGGTTCTTCTCCGAGGACAAGATCAACTATGCCATCCATGGTGGACCGATGGCTGGCAGGATAAACTACCAGACCTGCCAGTACCAGTGCATACGCCCAGGCGAGCTTTGGCAATGCTCATGGCTAGAGTAAGTCTCCCCAACGGAGCCATCATATTAAAGTGTTCCTGCGGAGGCGTCACGACCCGCATGATAATTTCAAAGGCTAATCCATGAACGTGCTGGCAGGGAAACCGGGACGGTGTGCTCTCTAGTGTACGATATTCCGAACAAGAAAATCTCAACCCTAATTTCTTTCTCAAAAGGCCACTGGGAGCACCCGCAGGACGCGCATGGCGACAAGAGAAAGTCGGAAGACTTTGAGCGCTGGAGGGGTCTTGCCAAGCTGGGACACCAAGCGGAGAGGTTTATGTTGTCAGAGCAGGCAGACATCAAGGAGGTCTTTAAAGGTGCAGGAAACTTGGTGCCCATTGAGCGGGATGTTGTGACGCTATGAGTTGGGTCATACAATAGTACTCAAGTATTTTGCTCATTGATTGTGATTTCAAGTCAAGAATTGAATCAGAACACCATACCCTAATTATTTTCAGTATTTCCAGATTTGGAATGTACAAGCACTGTTTGTGAGACTCGCTGCCGGTGGTATTTGGCAATAGTAACCAGTAAAATTCATGATTATATGCATTGGACCATCTATCTAGACTCTGAAAGCCTTTGTGAATGGAGTCTTATGCGTGTTATTAGTAATGTAAGGCTACGACGCTCCATAGTTTGTGAATTCTTTCATCGTTGCAAATTGCCCTTCAAGTTGATATTCTCGTGATGTGGACTGTGATAACATGATGCAGGCACATACGATTCAGGGCAAATAAACTACTGGCTTCCAAACAGACCTGGACCTTCCGATTTGGAATTGTAGAAACTAGCCCTCGGAACCCAATCAAAACGAGGATCGCAGTAAGCCACGTGCTCACAACCAGAGACGAACTGTATTGTGCTCTCATGCTGATGGTTGTCAATTCATACTTTTGACCTCCCGGAAGATTTACCCTTGTTTGGAGCCGCATCCGTCGGGAAATAACAAGCTGTCTCGGTCGCCCCAGTTGCTGACGGAAGAATGAGTAGAAGCAGTACACTATTCCACGGGCCGAGGCTGGTCCAGAAGTAACGCGTTGGCGGTCGCAATGTAACCCCGCGTATCAGTGAATAAACACTGGCGTGCTTGGCAGAGCCGAAATGCGCAGTTGTCTTGAGCCGATCGTTCGGCACGGAAGACAAACAGCAGTACGGTAGAAATCAATACTGGAGGACAATAGCTGGGACTGATCGCGCGTGGGCGGTCCTGTACTACGTTGCATTGTCGAAGCCAACGCAGGGCATAGAGCGGGGAAGCATCTCATCCGCATTCGTCCTCGTGATGCAGGGACCAAGAGGAGGGGATGATCGTTGCCCAACAACTCGACAGTGATTCGGTCTAGACTAGACCGATTGTGTCCATTCAATCCATCTAACGTAACCAGCGGTTCTAATGGCCAGGGGTGTCAGGTATGAAAGTTCTGGATGTTGTTGGAGTGTAAGTGTGGGGTACCAGGGCAGGGCAAGACCCTTAGAGGGACTGATACTACCTCAAGGCGAAAACCCCCCATCCCATGCCCATGCACGATGCTGCATGGGCTATCAGTGTTCCGTCGAGATACCCAATCAACAACTGACCTGGGATTAACGGCACAATGAAAGTGGAATTGATGGGCAGGCAGTAGGAACGGAGTGCTACACAGGATCCGATGATACGGGTGGGACCTGGCCACTGGGATTCCGGCCGCAAACATTGATATTCTCTTGGTCTCCTCTCTCGACAGTCCATTGGGTCCCGACTCGGCGTGTACAACTTATTTCGCCCCGCGCTCACCCATATCAACAGTCTTTCTGTTTGTCGCCGGGGCCTGGTTCTATCAAAGATCTGGTCTTCCACTGGCTCGTAGAGCCTATTTGCCAACATGACTGAGAAGGTCGAGACCGCAAACGAGGGCATCTCGCCCGCCGACCCAGAGAAGGCACCTCATCATGTGGGAGAGGAGGAGAACTGGGGCGACCAGATCCCCCACGAGATGCTCGAGACTCTGGCCCCGAATGGCGAGGCCGAGTACATCCTCGACAAGATCAATAACATGAGTGAGGAGGAGGCGATCGATACCGTCGCCGAGAGCCTGCGCTTCCACTCGGATGACTGGAACTTTCCTACTGATATGAGAGAGCGTATGGGCCGCCTGCTACAGGGCAGGAAGCTCTACGGCGAGTTCTACGACCGCGATCTCAGGATCGACGCCACCATGATGCGCTGGTCGTCACCTTACCCCGGGGTTCGCGCCGTGCAAGAGCTCGAGATGAACGACCACATCCCCATAGAGACGTTCCGGGCTTATTTCCTTGGCATAGGATGGGTGAGTAATAACAGCCACATTGTCCCAAGCATGACATGCGGATACTTGCGAATTTACTGACATCGCCGCGTAGGCTGTCATCGGCACCTTCATGTCAACTTTCTTCAACTCTAGATTCCCCTCCATCACCCTCGGTGGGGCGGTCATACAGATCCTACTATTTCCGTGCGCAAAGGTCCTCGAGTATGCTCTGCCTGATTGGGGTATCACAGTGTTTGGGACCCGCCACTCCCTCAACCCGGGGCCATGGACGTTCAAGGAACAGAGTAAGCATCAGTCTCCCCCTTTTGTTACTCATTTCTCATGGTTTGGGATGTTCGGAACACCTTAGGCTCCGTAGCAGGTGACTAATGCAAACTTTTTAGTGTTTGTCAGTATCACTTTTCTCTTACAACGGATCCCCGATTTTCGTATTTTGGAATATTCTAGAATGCAATACTTTAAGATCTGTTGCAGGACTAATGTTACTATCAAGTCTACAATCACCTATAACATCGCAATCTACACGACAAATAGCTACACCATGATCCTGGTCCAAAAGATGCCAATGTTCTACGATGAGAAGTTTGTGCACTTTGGCTACCAGTTCATGCTGACCCTGTTCGTCCAGACGATGGGCATGGGCTTAGCTGGTTACCTTCGACGCTTCAGCGTTTATCCCGTCAAGTCAGTCTCTCTCCTGCTACAGGCCCCTGATCTTTATTCCGTGGAATGTTTGTTGCAGAATTTATCACTTCAGGACCCGTAGCAAGTGACTAACACATTTTAGAGCCCTATGGCCTACGTCAGTATCACTTTTCTCTTACAACGGATCCCCGACTTTTATATTTTGGAATGTTCTAATGCAATATTTCAGAATCTTGCCCACAATTGCGATGAATCGCGCGCTGACAAGAAAGGAGCCCAAGGAGACGATACCGGCATTCGGCCAAAACTGGACAGCGTCGCGGTACAAGTTCTTTTACATTTGCACCATCTCCATGTTTTTCTACTACTGGCTCCCCGGCTATCTCTTCACAGCGTTGAGCACTTTCAACTGGATGACCTGGATTGCGCCGCAGAGCATCACGCTGGCCATTCTGACGGGCTCTAGCCTCGGGCTAGGGCTTTTAAATCCTCTCACGACCTTCGATTGGAATGTTGGTAAGGCTCCGCCCCTCTTTGTTCTGTAATCTTCCAGATTGCAACACTTTAGGTTCCGTGGCAGTGATTAATAGGAAGCAGCAACCTCGTCCTATGCCGCCCTGGCCCAGCCCTTCTTTGCCACCTGTACCATGTACATCAGTGCTATCCTGGGCGGCTTCATTATCTTGGGAATATACTACTCTAACATGTACAACACTGCTTACTTGCCTATCAACTCGTCCTCGGCTTTCACCAACAACGGCACCGCCTACAAGGTCCAGGAGGTCATCACCAACAACAGGCTTGACCCAGAAAAGTACCAAAAGTACTCGCCTCCATTTTACACGGCAGGTTATATCCTCACTGTCGGCGCAAACTTCGCTTTCTATCCGGTCTACTTCCTCTACATCACTTTCAACCAGTGGAAGACCGTGTCCAATGCGTACAAGGACTTTTGGGCGGGGATACGGCACGGCAAGGGCAATTACGAGGGTGCCATGGACATTCATAGTCGGTGAGTTCTCAGACGGCCGTCACTCTCCATGTTGCTTAGACTCGGTGGACACTCAAAAAAGATTCCCACCGCCGGGTCAACGAAATTTACGCTGTCGTTGCATCAGTATAAAAACAAACGATCCGCTGACAAAGTGCCAGTCTGATGGCTCGCTACCCCGAGGTCCCCGACTGGTGGTTCCTGCTGATTCTTGTGCTGGCCATTGTGCTGTCCGTCGTCTTCCTCGAAATTTATGACCTCGCTACTCCTGTCTGGTTGACGTTCCTCGTCATCGGAATCAACCTGGTCTTCGCCGTGCCATTGTCCTTCCTCTCTGCAACCACAGGCACGAATCTCGGTCTTGGCTCACTGATTCAAGTTATCACCGGCTTCTTGCTGCCGGGTAACTACAATGCCTACCTATATGCGCAGACGCTTGGTTCATGGGCACTGGCGGGTTATAGTGTAAGCTTGGACATGATCTTCAAAACACTTCAAGATGCTCTGATAGCTGACTCTGAATGTTGCAGGATAATTATGTGCAGGTCAGTCCTCTGTTCTTGATAAAGTCTTTGGTTTTGTCCCTACCTCGTATGCACTGCGTCTCACCACTCCCTCAAGCCTCTCTGGTCGTTTGACAGCCTCCGTTTGGATTAATGGGGACGCAGTGCCAAGTGATCTGGAACATTTGACACAAGCCAAAAGACGAGTTATATGCATCCAGTGGCTTTATTTTATGGAAAAACGCATATGTCCTTGCAAAGACTTTACTGACAAGGGGCACCAAAACCTCAACAGGACCAAAAGATGGCCCACTACTGCAAGATCCCGCCGCGCGCCGTGTTTCGCAGCCAGATCGGTACCATCATCATCACCTGCTTTGTGGCGGTGGGCACGCAGGACTTCATCATGAACCACGTCGAGGGGCTGTGCACGCCCTCGCAGCCACAAAAGTTTACTTGCGCCAACGACGGTGCCCCCATGTACGCCAACAGCCTCATGTGGGGCGTGCTGGGCTCCAACATCATGTTCAACTCCATGTACCCGCTCTTCAAGTGGTGCTTCCTCATCGGATTAGCCATCTCGGTCGCCTTCCTCGTCCCGCAGTACTACGGCCCCCTCTACCTGCCCGGCGTCAAGGAGCGGCTTAGAGCCAAGCTCAGGCCGCGGACATTTGAGCTGCTGGACCGCTCCTTGTTCCCGTTTGTGGCTTCTCTTTTGTGGTTGAATCCCATCCTTATAATTCAAGGGATCCAACACTGGGCGCCGTCGAATCTGTCGTATAAAACTCCGGGCATGATCCTGTACGTGTCTCCTTGCTCCTCACGGGCGTATGATATGGTCTAATAATCCAATCTAGGTCCTTCATCTTCATGTACTGGCTGCCAAGGCGCCACCTGGCGTGGTGGGAAAAGTACAACTACGTTCTGTCGGCCGCGCTGACAGCCGGTGTTGCCATCAGCGCGCTGGTCATGTTCTTTGCGGTCTCCTACCGTCCCGTCAGTCTCAAATGGTGGGGCAATACAGTCAGCTCGGCAGGTGTTGATGGCAGCAGTGTTGGTATATTACCCATACCAGAGCGAGGATATTTTGGCCCGGAGAAGGGACATTTCCCATCCTGAGTCACGAAGCGATGAAGATCGAGGCGTAGCAGGTCTCGTACACATGCACATGTAGATAGTGGCAGCGGGGGCAATGAATGCGACGTGAATGGTATTGGGTATCTGGGTATCTGGGTATCTGGGTATCTGGGTATCTGGGTATCTGGGTATCTGGGTATCTGGGTATCTGGGTATCTCTAATTATGTCGCATGCCTCCGACATACTTCTCAAAGCAACCCCCGTCTCCACGCAGTGTCTTAATTAAGATGGCACCGTCTCCAGTCTGCCAGCAGTGTTCGTCAATTTCTCCGTGCGTCACAAGCCCCCACGCAGGTTGGCCGGTGAACGCCATTCAGACGAGCTCACCGGCTACTTCCTGTCCACTCGTTCTGATTATTGTCTTGGGTGCTCGACAAGGGCGCCCACGGCCCTTGAGCTAGCACTAATTGGCAGGCCCTTTCCAGGTATTCTTCTTGCCAGACTTAGACACAACGATAGGTCGGGTGCGCGGTTGCAGCGGGGCATACCAAGGGAGCTCCTCTTTCTCTTTTCCCTTGGCATTGGTGTCCTTGGGCTTTGTCCCTCTTCTCTTCCGGGGATGTCTCCGTCTAGGTATTCGACTCCCATCCTGTGATGTATTACTGCTCGCTGTCCCCTCCGCCTCAACTTTGCTGCCCTCTGCATTCTGAACTGCCACACCACCGGCCAAGCTTGTCCGGCCCAGACAGGCAGGGCACTTGCGTCCCTCAAATCTCAAACCCTCTTCCAGCTGCTCCCTGGACATGCCACATTCCGAACAATGAAGCCCGCAAAGAAAGTTGTAGCAGCCCTCGACGCCGCACTCAACTTTCCAGGTGCAGTCCTGCCCCAGATGCGCCCCACCACAGCGACAGCGCTTCAACTTACACTGGGACCCGCTGTGGCCCTTGATCCCGCACATGCAACAGCGTGATTTGCATGTAATGGCGTTTCTGTGTTTGAAGTGGCCTGGCGGAAATATGTTGCCACAGTCCCGCGAGCAGAGAACAGCACACTTGGCGGCGACGTGATACTGCGGAAAAGGGCTGCACTTGCACCGGTTTTGCTTCGCCACGGGACAGTCATTCGCTGTATGCAAGTTGTCATGCTGGCCATACTCTTGTCCTGAAACCCTGGTGAACATTTGGAGTTGGGACAGGCTCAGTGCACCAACAACACAGCTACTGTTGGGGCTCGGTGCGCCGCAGAACCCGCATGGCTTTGGGCAAATCAAGTGTCGCGACGCGCAATTGTGGCATGGATGCTCGCCAGACTTGTATACGTCCGCCTCTCCCAAGACCGTGTGAAGCATTCTGTTGAGCTCCGCCCATTCAACCTTTTCGACATTTGTCTCGTAGACGCGGATGTTGTCTTCTAGGCATTCGTTAAGGGCATGCAGGCGCGTTGAATATTCGTAGGCTGACGATTTCTGTCGAAGGTCTTGTTCGGCGTCGCATTGTGTCTCTTCGCCACGCCTGCCTCGATCACACCCGGGCCTGGGGCGGGTGTTCCAGTCAAACATCTCGGCAATCCGCGTCCTGCTTAGGCTGCGCCGCCGGCTGCGCTGGTACATGGTGTCGAGCTTCATTCGCGGGAATATCAAAAAGCCATGCAGGCGGCTGAATGCCAGCGGAAGACGGGCGGAGGAGAATACGCCATGCGGTGGCTCACTTGTTGCACGTCGGCGTGATCGCTGGGCCGTCCTGCCCCTCTCGACACTGCCATCACCGCACGCGGCTGTGGACCACACCCCGTTCCGCTCCAGACCCCGTCCGGTGATTCCGGTGGAAAAGTCAACTGGGAGCGAGGATTCCAAAGCCTGAAGCCACTGCTTCTTGGACTGCCATTTGCAAGAGGGGACGTGCAGGATTCGTCTAGACGCCTGTCCCTCAGGCCAGGGGTATACCGTGTCCATGATGCAGTTCCAAAAGCGTTCATGGTGAAGAAGTATGTCCTGGGCTGTATCCGTGCTACTCGCCAGGTAATCCGCCCTCGCCGCCTTGGAAGAAAACAGGGGTAGCCGCAACCGAGTGAGGAAGGTACCGCCGTCATACAAGGACGGCAGATTCGTCCCCCGCAGCTTTGTCGAAATAGCTGCCAAGCGCTGAGAGTCTTCCTGGTACCATTTCTTCCCATCATCTGCCATCTGTGTGGTTTCACGCTTCTTCTGCCTCTGGGCTAGGGCAGCATGGGTCTGCTGGGGGCGCGAGCTGGTGGGCAAGGTGTTGTATGAGGACGTGCTGGGTGCTTTGATAGTCTGTAGCCATACCCTCAAGCAGGCGTCGTCTGTCTCAAGATAGTGCCTCCTCACCAGGTCCTTGATCTCTTCTCCAATTGTCGCGCGGACAGTCCACGCCTCCTCCACTGCGGAGCCTGCACGGAAGGTCTTGCGTATGAGGGTGTGTTGTGAGGGCCCAGTCGAGGAGGCTACTTTGATCTGCGTAGTGGAATGGAGGGCCTGGAAGGAGTCGTCGGTGATGCTACAGGTGGTCAGCATCTTTCGAAGTAGCTCGAGATCCTTTGCGAGGGCTCTGTCGTGGCGCTTGATGGGGCCGAAGTTGTGGAGGCCGTTCTCGTGGCTGCGGTGGGAATCGAAGGCCTGGGCGAGGCCCTTGCTGCCCGGGAACAGAAGCTTCGACATGACACGGTTGACAATGATGTCGCGGGCAGCAATGCGGCGGTGCTCGTAATTCTCGAAGGGGAGGTCGATGTCAAGAGGGTACTGCCGGGCATTTGGCTGTTGCTTGTCGTCGAATGTTTTGGATGGAGCCATTTTGACGTTCGGCAGGTTTGCAGAGCCTGAGCGGCGAAGGAGGAACGTCAATCAAGACATGCACTTGAGACGTGCCAGGCGAAGAGGCAGAGAGATGTTGTTGACGTGACAGATGTCGACGCTTGGCTCTCTCTCCCCACGCCGTCGTCCACCTGCTGGTCGGTCCTGGGCCTCATAGCCTTGTCCACAAGTGACTCAGGCACCGCATAGGCCGATATGCCGAATCATAGAGCGGATCTAAATCACTCTAGTGGCTTGATGGGTCGTACTCGCAGAGGCGAAATGGCAGAACAAATGGTAACTGGTGCGGTGTTGAGAGTTGCAGCCTGAAGCTTGACATCAACGGCTCGTGCCCAGCAATCAGACTACCAGATGGACTAGCTGCTATGGAGTACGTACCTAAGTGCCTAGGTATCAACTCCGTACTGCTGCAGATCGGCCTGCGGGGATGGTGGGGGCGGGGCTGCCAGCATCCCTGCATCACAGGCACAGGCACAGGCACAGGCACACCCACGCCTGTGATGGTGTGGATGAGCAGCAACTCAGAGAAAGACGAAGGCACAGCATCCATCCTGGCAGGAGACTATCACCACGCCACGGCCCCTTGGATCGGGTTGGAAACACGCCTTTCTTCGTATGTTTTGGGGCCCTGCTCTTCAATTGAACGGCCTCACCGACAGAGACCGAACACCAGCGCTAATTTGACGTGTTGAATCTGTAGACGACTACATTGCGGCAATATTATTTGTACCGACGAGGGTTGGAATAACATTCCAGCACCCTTGGTGTTGTGTGTCGGCCATCACTGATCAATTGCTCTGCACGCTGCTTCCTGAATACGAGCTCAGGCTTCAGCCCCGGATCTATCATGTTGTGCAAGCCCAAATCCCCCCCCCCCCCCAATGCGCAAAGGATGCAACGGCCCCGGGCGTCTACATCGTCAATTTGGAGGCCGCGTCTTTCCTCGACCAAACATTTGAACTTCAAGACAGCCAAGTTGAGTCTTCCCACCATTGGGCACTGTGATGAAACGGCCCCTTCACCAATCCATCCCGCACATGCACGTCATGCCAGTGGCGCCCGTCATGGACAACCTCCTTTCACGCCCACAAAGTTCATTTAAGCATGACTCCCTTCCAGACCCTGCCAAATACATAAGACTTCTGGAGATCCTAGATAAGGACGATGCCTGCCAGACATCCCAAATTGCGTGCAGGCTTACCACATGGCCAGCCGACCTGGATGCCCTCCCATCTTACCACGCCGTCTCCTATGCGTGGGGAGAACCCGAACACAACACTCTTGTCTGGGTTAACGAGAGACCCTTTCCAGTGCGGAAGAATTGCGACTTTGTCTTGAGACAAGTTCGCTGGCATGGACAGAGCCGTTACTACTGGGTGGACGCCATCTGCATCAACCAGAACAACCTCGATGAAAAGAGCAAGCAGGTCGTTATGATGGGGGACATTTACAAGCGGGCTGCCCTCGTCTTGGCCTGCCTGGGTGACCATGCTGATGATAGCCTCTTCCTTTGCAAAAGGCTGCTCCAGTCTTCGACCCTTGGACAAGGCAAGAGGTGGATCTTTAACGACGGCGGGGAGCTCTCCTGGAGGTTCCGCCTGCGTCACAGGTCTGCCACAACCCGCCGCCTTCTCCTTGCTGCGGCGCGCATTGCCATGAGGCCGTACTTCACTCGATTGTGGATCCTACAGGAGGTACATAACGCCCAAGATGTCAGCTTCTTGTGCGGAATGGAGGCTCTACCAAATGACGACGTCCGGCTCATGCTTTCAAACCTCCACCACATCATGCCATACGGCGAAAACTTGGACTCGATGCTCTGGTCCCCCACGCAGAAGAATCAGGGCCATCTCGCCTGCATGAGACAGCTTATGACGAGACTCTGGGGTCTTCGAAGGATCATGCCACAGGAACTCTTTACATCCTGGTCCCCCCGGGACTATCTTGAATTGAGCGGCAAAGTCTTCAAGTCCCTCCAGATAACCAAAGCCCATGCGCATGTATACAGCACATGGAGGCTGTTGGACATTGCCAGCTGCTTGCAATGTTCCGACAAAAAGGATAAGGTATACGGGATCCTCTCTATAATAGCTTGGGGCGGCGTCACGACCATCATACCAGACTACACTCAAACCGAGCTTAAGATCGCTGTCGACTTCATCCACGCACTCGCGAGGCTTGAGGAGGCCTCAGGGAGAGATATCTTCTTGGAAGATGCTTCTTTTCTAACCATGGGAAACCTGGGCCTCAACATCAACTCGTGCGGTGTGCCCGATGCACTCATTGCGCGTCGTGGCGGCCCTGGGAATTTTGCCACAAAAGAAGAAATGCGGCTAAATGCCCCCTTGCTGTCTAGCTCGAGGCATATAGTCGGATGGCGCCTTTCGACTGATTGCCTCGAACAGACTCGGTCTGAGTACTCGACCTGGAGTCCAACGAGCCATGGAGACTGCGAAATTTACCTGCCTCGATGGACCAGACCAGGTGATTGGGTCATACAGGTGAGAGGGTACGCATTTGGCTGGTTCGGTGAATGCGACCGGCCAGTAATACTTGTGATGAGAGAGATAGATGATAGCTCGTGGGGCCCTCTAATCGGGCATGGCTTCGGAAGCATCGATGAAACGCGGCTGGTCCCGACCAGGTTTCAAATCCATTGGGACGCAGAAGACCTGGTCACTCTTTGTATTGCAGTAAATAACCCGCTTACGATGGCCCGAGGGCCGGATGACTGGCTGGAAGACTTTTTGGATTGCGGAATTTGCAGACAGCAGGCGATAAGTTCGTCTTATGCGGTAAGGCGAGATAATATTTGACAATGTTTGTACTCCAGAATGCCTACTGTGATGTATTTCGAATTATGTTCATAATACGATTTGGGCCCATCACGTGTTTCATTTGTGAGATTGCAATAAATTTTAAAGCACTTATGTCTTTTCACAAGCACCAAAGTCTATTCCAATTTAAACATTTCATGGGTTTTAAGCCTCAGGGATAGCTGTATCTTTATTATTTCCAGAGTTAGTGTGGACGTCCATATGACTTACTGACAACCCATTTTCTGTGGGATGAGGTTTTGTATTAACTTAGTGGTTGCCTTGAGTGGACTTTCAGTACATAATGGTATGGAATAAGGAACTACTGGCTCAATAATGATCCCAAAAAGTGAAGCACAGCCAAGAGGAGCCTGTGGCTGGTTGTCTGCCCTTCTGTGGACTGTATTGAATTATTCATCACTACAATCAAATCAAGAGACTGCCTGACTGGTCCGAATGCTGCAGCAAGGACAAGACTTTCGTGTGGGTCCAGCCCAGCCACAACAACGCATTCTGTTTTGTTTTGTTTGGCAGAAAGTAAAACTCTATAATGTAAAGGCGGTCAATGACCTGTGAACAATGGATGTACTCCAGGTCTGCGTGTGAGACGGAAGTGCATGACCCTGAGCTTTCGGTCCAATGAGCAAGATGTACTCGCATTTTTGAACAAGGGTGGGAACTAAACAATGATTTTAGTACAAGCGGCCAGATGTAACAGATTCATTTGCTATCACTGAGCCTCATCGCACAGGGAACTGACAATCTTGTCGGGTCGGACGTCGAGTCTGGCCATGGCGCATGCTGGCAGGAGCTGGCAGATATTGGAATCGGCAGGAGGTTGTCCCAAAAAAGAGGAAATCTTTTCGGAAATGATTTTATTGATGTTTATGTTATAGAGCTCATCCTAATCGATGATGTTCTATAAGTGATTGTTCTACAAGGAGGACATTACACATTTACTGGTGCATCCCTGCCACACCCTGCTGGCATCCAAACCAAGCTCTCTTCCTCTTCATGAAGCTCACAGGGAAGGGACAGGAGTTGGGCCCTGGATATCTGACAAGATGTAGATACATTCCAGATATCGGGCGCAAATCAAGTGAGAGATATTTTAAGTGCAAAATCTTCTGCAAATGGGCTCTTGCGCAGTGACTCTAAGGAGCCAGCTATGAGGTTTCTTGTCTTGCAAGGTTCCCAATCCCTACGCGAAATTTTGCAACTAAGACAAATCAAGCCATACAACCCCCAAAGTTTGCAATGTGCAGCATTCAATCTGATAGGCCCGACAAAAAGGAATGACAGTCAGCAGACTCCTCATCCGTCGTCGTGTCATCGTCGCGCCATCCCTCTGTGGTAGGTTCTTTGATGGGCCATTTGTTGAGTCTCTTCTGCTGGTTGTCCGTGACCACAAAACGGTCTTCAAAGGCAGCGCGTACTATCTTCCGGCACGCAAACTTGAAGATATCGGCGTGAGATACTACGAACATAGTTGCGTTGAATGCGGTGTTGCTGTCTTCCACTTCTGACTCGAACTCGCCCAGAGAAAACGAATATACCAGTTTGAATGCGGCATCTCGCGCATCCACTCTTCGTCCATTGACTGCATCTCTGTGCATGTACCAATCCGGTCTTCCTGTTTTCAAGTCTTCCACCACATCTGAAAGATTCTGGCCCTTCAACACATCGATCCTAAGATAGTCAAGGGTGTTGCAGGCTGTGTGGTAGTCTTGGAGGTTGAGGGGTAAGTGACGGAAGAAGTTCCTGTAGCCACTCTCGACGCATCTGTTGATGATTTGGAACAAGGGGATGTCGCCATGAACGAGCCCTGACGCTGTATTCTGTCCGGAGAGCCTTTGGAACCTGGTGAAGGCTGCGAAGTATGGGATCTTTTCAACGTCGACGAGGTAGTCATGCGCTCCAACTCTGATCCTCAACAAGGATGTAGCACTTCCCGATGTAGCTGACTGTGAAGCCATGTTGGGCCACCAACTTCGCAGACACGCCTTGCTCGGCTTTTGATGATGTACTAAGCCCTTTCGCGATGCTCAGAGTGTTGAGTGTGTGCATTCTGTATGCATTGCAGCTCTGTTCTTTTTAATTTCAGCCAATCCCTGCGACAGTATGTCAAAGTGGGTAGCCAAAATTATAAGAAAAGTTCGGGATTGCTTTGGGGCAGAAATGTGTTTCAGAGGGAATGAAAATTCCTTTGTAGGAGGTGTAGCAAAATTGGGATATGCCAGTTGGGAGAAGTCAAGCCCATGCCATGTTGCAGTCTTTCTGAGCCAGGCCGAGTTTAACACAAGTTTTGGTTTTACTCTGTTGCTGCGCTGATTGGCCCGGCAACCTAAGTGTTTTGCGTGTGCTTTGCCTTATTACTACTGTCATCTTAGTTAGGTAACTTGCCGAATGTCATTCTCTTGTTTGTGCCGTTGGTCAGAAGCAATCTGGCCTATGACACAAGAACCGTGGAGCCCCATGCAAACAGCCCTGCGATTAGGGTCTTGCACGCATTACATTCATTGAATCATTAGGCTTCCGGACGGTGGTTGACGACAAAGACCATGCCTTCAAGGATGAAACATCATTGTGTTGGTGAATGGGGTGTGAATGAGTAGAGATGTGACAGCCTTTTTAATTGCTAAACCGGAGTTGAACCTCAGATGTATGTCTGGTACGGCGAGCTCGTACGATGGCCTGCACTCCGTCTTTGGATTTGCAGTCGCCCCAACACTCAAAGACCGTCCATTGAGATCAGTCTCGCAGTGGTCACTAGCATTGCACTGAACCTCATAATCGTCCAGACCCCCACGTTTCTTGGGTTGAATGGGATCCGGCGGAATGGCACAAAATCTGCGGGGTAGAATCTTTTTTTTAAATTCTATCTACGAGGCCTCCTATTCAGGATATGCCACCTCCCCGCCATCTCCCCACCACAACTCCCCGGCGCAACTACCAAGCGTTCAGGAGGCAGCCTTGGGCGGCAAGTTGACGCGGATCACACGCCCAAGCTTGTACCACTTGGTGTACAAATTGCGCATGGTAGTGGCCTTGGTCCAGTACGTCTCGCCATTGGCCCCCTCGACCATGAACCGCTCCTGCGCCGGTGCCTTTTTCTTGCCCTTGCCCTTGCTCTTGCTCTTGCCGTCGCCCTCCTCCTCGAATGGCCCCGTGACATTGATGTCGCCCACGACCACGAGCCCGCATTTCTGGCGGGAGATTGACACCGTCAGACGGTTCTCATCCGAGGTAAACCCCGGCCCAGGCCTTCGGTACGCTGTGCCCATTACGACAAACGCAATGTCTCCTTCTTGGCCCTGGAACGACTCCACCGTCGACGCCCGCTGCATCGTCGCAATGGCGGAGTATTCAGGCCTCTTGCGCATCCGGTCGATGAGGTCGACATTGGCTGCGTACGGCGCGATGAGGGCCAGGCGGGCCGGGTCTACCTGCTTTGTCTTGACGAAGTCGACGGCAAAGTTCAGCGCAATCTTGACCTGGTCGGGGCTTCGCTTCGACTTGGTGAGCTCGTCGACGAAGACTCGAGAACCCTCGCAGTGGAGGAAGACCGGAAGAAGCTTGTCCTTGGGCACCGGCTTGACCTCGGGATGCTTGGCCTGCACGTATTCCTCAAGAGCGCGACCGAGGGAGAATTGTGGCTGGTCGACGCGGCAGCTCGTGGCATACTCGAAGGGGACGTCCGAGTACATCAGCTCGGAGAGCCAGTCGTACATGCCCTCTGCCATGCGGAGCTGCGTCAAGAGGCGGTAGACGGGGATGCCGGACGCTTGGAGGGCCTCCAAAGGCGAGATCTTGCCATCCTCCACGAAGCGATGTAGGAGGTTCCCCTCGGCGTCCTGCTCCTGCGCACTCATGACCACTGGCCGCAATTGTCTTGGATCACCGCCGAGGACGCAAGGCAGCAACGTGTTCCCCCAGACGCAGTAGAGATCGGCCCGGTGGATGCAGGCCGCCTCGTCCACCACAACAGCACGGGTCTCGGACGACTTCCACTCCAAGTAGGGCTCTTGGTTATGGGTCATGGCCGGCGTGGTGCACAGGATGTCCGCCTTGGCGATGAGGAGGGTGATGAGCTTCTCAAGGTCGCGCACGGAAACCATTGGGCCCTTGGAGTAGTCCTCCCAAGACGTCTTGCCGGTGGCCAGGTCGCGGAGCGCGGCAAAGTCATGCTGCTCGTCGATGTGCTTCTGGAGAGCGAACAAGGCAGGGCTGTCGTCGGGGCGCAGTTGTCGGACACCCGGGACCTCGGCGCGGAACAGCGCAAGCAGCCAGAAGGCACCCGACACGGGGAACGTCCACTTGGATGTAGCCTTCCAGCTACGGTGAGGAACGGCGTTCTCCCTGTCGTGCGGGTTGCGCAGGAGGTTCACGAAGGCCTGGGCCTCGTCGGAAGGCTTGAAACCGCGGAGGACGAAGTTGTACTTGGCGCGGGCTGGGTCCTCCGGCTGCTTACCCTCATTGAAGCGCTCGACGACCCTTGTGGTGACCTGGTCGACGCGGGAAGCCAGATTGTCGACCGACACATTGGTGGGGCCGGAGCAGAGGACCTTGCCAAGCTTCTTGCACATGCCGACAGCGGCGGCGGACACGGCGGTCGTCTTGCCAAACCCGGGGCCCTGTGGTTACGCAGCAGTCAGTAGGTTGATCATGAGCAAGAATGGGTGGAAATACCGGATTACTTACTGCGGACATGATGCCGACTCCCAACAGGCGTTCCGACATGTAGGCGCGGAATCGTTGACGGTCCGCGGGCAGGGCCTCTTGGACGACGGCATCGGCGTACTTGTCCGAGCCCAGGAGGTCGACGACCGGGAGCTGTCGCAGCCTGGTAGGAGCCTCGCCGGCCAGGGAAAGCTGGCCCATAGCGGTCGATGCCTCGTCAGTATCAGCGACGGCGGCCTTGGCGGCCATGAACCCGTAGAAGCCGGTTCCGCGCAGGAGACTTCGGTGCAGCTCCATCTTGACCTCGGTGCCGTCGTCAGTGGCTTTGGCTGTCGCGGGGGCGCCAGGGACGAAGAGGCACGTAGCGTCCACCTTCCGCTTGAAGTCCTCGAGCTGCGCGTCGAATTTGAGAGCGGCGCAGTTCTATTGCTCCTTTCCCTTCTTCAACGCGGCGTTGGCCGAGGGGCGGTCGCCGAAGGTCTTGACAGCGAAGCAGGGTCCACGCTTACTGTCGGCGGGCAGGGGACGACGGACGAAGAGCACAAGTTCGTACTTCTCCGTGGGATGCGCTGCGAGGGCTTCGATTCCGTCGGGGTGGTCGACGATCTTGCAGTCCCTGCGTGAAGGTTAGTTTACATCCGTGCCCAGTGTTGAAGTACATTGGCTCGAGCGTTTCAGACATACCAGGAGCCATATGCCTCGGCCTCGCTCTCGTCAGCGAACAGCAGAAGTTCGAAGGACTCGACCTTGGTCAGGCGACGCCAGGCACTGTCGAAGCGCTCGCGGAACTCGGCCGTCAGGGGTATGACGACGTAGAAGCGCGTGGTGTCCGCGTCGGCGAGCTGCCCAAAGTTGACGAAGTACGCGGGGAAGCCCATGCCCTCGATCTCATTAGTAGCATCGGCCAGCCACACCACGTCCTGGACGGCGGCCTGGGTCACTACAGCGACATGTGAATTGTCGTCGTCGAAGCTGCATGAGGAAAGTCAGCCTACCACAGAGTGTCCAAACGAGAACGTTGGTGCTTACCTGTAGGCCGGCTGGAAGGCACGCGGGCTCTTGTTTTGCGCGATGAGGTCCCGGTACTTGTCCATGTCCCAGCTGTGGCTCGTGCCGTATGGGTAGCTGAACGGCGCGGGGAGCAGGCCTGCGTCCCAGTTCTTCCGGACCTCGCGCGTGACATAGGCCACGAGGAAGTAGAACTTGCGCTGCTGGATCACGTCGACAAGGGTGTAGTCGCCCGCGATCGCCTTGCTGTTGTCGACCCATGACTCGAGCTCGGGGTCAGCTGGGTTGGCGAAGGGCAGGCCGAATCCGTCAACGACCACGTCGGCCTCGTCCTGGAGCTGGACGGTGACAAGCGCGAGGCCCTTCTCTTTGCCTTTGGCGTTGGGGAAACGCGCGAGAAGCGTCGGCGGGGCGTCCTCTACCTTGTGGATTGCGCCGCGAGGGAACTTGACGATGATGCGGTGCAGGTCGAAGGGCAGTACCTTGCCGTCAGCCACAGCACGATCCACTGGCACTCGATGTCAGCCCAGAACACTGAATTGCATGGGGGGGGGGGGGGCGGACTTACATTGATGGCGGACGCCGAACCCAGAGGCCTCATTGGCAGCTTGGTCGAGAGGGAACTCGAGCTGGAAGCCCATCCAGTGAGTGGTGTCGGCGACCCTGGAGGCGACCAGGCGCGCGCCAATCTTGGAGGTCTTGCCGAGTGCCTTGCCGCTCGCGATGATGGGGCCCGCGGGGTTTTCGACCAGGACAGCGCAATCTTTGGCCCACGTCTTCATGTTGGAGGTTTTGTCGATGCTCTGCTGAGACATGACGGATGTTGTGGTGAAGGTGACGGGGGGGGGGGGGAACAAAGGAACCCGATTGCAACGGCGAGGCCGAGCAAAAGTACCAGCCTCCCTAAGAGAACTGGTGGGGGGATCCAAAGTCCGTTAACTCACCTGCACGCTCGGGACGAGCAGTCTTTCACCCGCCTCGGTGGATTCGTCCACAATCGCCTAGCACCTAGGCCTCCTCCCCAGACCAAATTGCCAAAGCAAAACTACCGACCTCCTAAGAGAACCGGTGGCGGTCGAGAAGTCAGCTTTCGGCGCGCAGTGAGTTGTAAACTCGTCCAAGTCAGCAGTGCTTCCGAACAGCTCTAACAAAAGAGTAAATGATAGACCCGAAGTCTATCGCTGCCAAAACGACAAGGGAATTCGTCACTGTAAACAGAGACAAAGATGCGCAAGTCGCCGGTTGTGGAAGAGAAGCGCGTGCTAGATTTCACAAACGTGCTGGCAGAGGAGCTGTTCACCCGGGTTGGGCCGTTGCTCCACCGTTCCCAGGTGTGAGCTGCTTATCTCGTGAACGGTTCAAATTTTTGAACGGTTCATCCCTAGTGGACGTTGCAGAGCCAAGATGGCGAGCAGTGCAAAGGAAGGAGCGGTGCTTGGCGCGTGAACTGTGCGTGGGTCCCCGCAGTGCAGGTGAGTTCGGTGAGGAGCAAGGCTCGTGGGATTCTTCTCTTGCCCTGTAGGCCGCAGTGAATTCGAATCTTGTTTGTCTGCCCGTCTGTCTGCCCGTCTGTCTTTCTGTCTGCCTGCCTGAGTGCCTGCCTGCCTGTCTGTCTCGTACGTAACCCTAATCATCAATAACCATGATCCTGATGCACCCGACAATACAGCTGCCCAGCTGCATTTTCCTTCGAACACCGTCGTGGAATTAATGGCTTCCTCTGCTATTCGACTTTCACTACTTCTCAGATTCGAACACGATGTCGTTTTGCTTTCTCATGCTCTCCATGGCAGTCAAGACATCAGTTGTCAGTTCTCTCAGCGCGCCCTCAGCCTTCCTGTCGCCCTCTTGAACTATGCGTCCCAGCTCCTTTGCCTCCCAAGTAAGGTTCAGCAAGCCTTGATATTCGGGCTTGGTGTCTGCCAGCTGCTCGACTTCCTTTGAACCTCGGGGTACAAATTCTATGGTGTTGATATCGGTGACTCCAGTGGCACCGTTGATCCTGATGGTGCCCTTTTCGCAGTATATCTCTGTAGGTGCCGTCGACGTGTAGATCTTGCTAGTGTGCGCATGAACCGTGAACTTTGCCTTGTGTCTAGATGACTCCGCGCTGTACTGAAGAATGATGTGACCACCACCGTCGACACCCGTGCGGATGATGATAGGGTAATAAGTCTGGGCTGCTGGCCTTCCAAATAGGGCGACTGAGAACATGACAGGGTAGCAGCCCATGTCCCACAGTGCACCCCCTGAGAACTTGGGCGAGAGCACATTTGGCTCCTCGCCTTCGAGCACTTTGGCATAACGGGAGGAGTAGGAGGCCATTGAGACGCTGGCGCCGTAGATGGGGCCGAATTTCCCTGCCTCGGTGGCCTCGGTGTCCAAAAGCTTCTGCAGCCTGAGGAAGTTGGGCTCCTGGATGTGCCTAAAGGCCTCCAGCAAGAACAGGCCCTTCGAGTCGGCAAGGCTATATAGAGCTGCCATTTCCTTGACATTGGAGGCGATTGGCTTCTCGATAATGACGTGCTTTCCTGCATTCAGCACCTGCAGTCCTTGGCCATAGTGTAGAGAGTTTGGCGAGGCAATGTACACCACGTCAACTCCGACGGAGCCGTCCGAAAGGAGCGAGCCCAGGTCATCATAAGACTTGACGGAAGAAGCATCGGTGATTGACGGGGTCTCTGAGGCAAACTTGCGTGCGGTCTCGAGGCTGCGAGAGTAGACGGCCACAAGTTGGAACCTCTTGCTCTCGTGGGCCGACTGCACAAACGAGTTGGTGATCCAGTTGGTGCCGATGACGGCCAGCTTCAGTGGGGCTGACATATTGAATGGTGCACCGGTATGTCCTCGCTTTGACTGTGTCACCGTGCTGGGGATAAGACTTCAAGTTGTGGCAGATGGCGGGCAGCTTTCGAGATAGCCACACGCAGATAGCTTGACCGTGTGGTTGGTCGGTGGAACCAATATTCCGAGAAACATGACATAAATAGCACGTCCATAGCTCACGCAGATCCGATGCGGGGGATATGCCGAGCCAATCGAGCTCTGTTGCTGTCAAAACCGTGTCTTGTGGGGCCTGTTGATCCTTGTTCCCTTGTCAATCTCGCCTGCGAGTCAAGCCGCGCGCTTGTAGGAACCGCCCAAATAGTGGATATGGCCCTTACGTGCTTTTGAGATGAGCAACCCGTAAACAGTCTAGACGTAGGATTTCACGAGATCAGCTCGTTCGCACCCCTGGATGAGCCCCTGGCTCGCCAAGGCCAGGATAAACTATTAAACATCGCCCTCATCCCAACAACTGGGCATGGTGCGTCCCTGCTGAGTAGATCCCTTCTCCTCCATCATCTCGATTTTCCCTACCCCGGCCCATGTGCCGATCACATTCCTTTTAGAACCAGTCACTCCTTTGCATTTTTCATTATCACCATCACCATCACCATGGTCAGCTCTCTTCGTGGTGCCTCACAGGCGGCCGCGGCTGTAGTTCTGGGCGCCGCCGGTCTTGTTCAGGGGCTGAGCACGGAAGAATGGCAGGCTCAGTCCATCTACCAGGTTCTGACGGACCGCTTCGCCTTGCCCGATGGCGATTCCAACGCTGCCTGCAATGACCTCGGCACCTTCTGCGGTGGCACCTGGACTGGCATCAAGAACCAGCTGGACTACATCCAGGACATGGGCTTCACTGCGGTGTGGATCTCCCCTATTGTCAAGAACATCGAGGGAGGCACGAGCCTTGGAGACGCCTACCACGGCTTCTGGGCTCAAGACATTTACTCCCTGAACGAGCATTTCGGCACCGAGGACGACCTGCTCGCCCTGTCTGAGGAAATCCACAAGCGCGGCATGTACCTGATGATCGACGTGGTGACCAACCACATGGCCTTCCCTGCAGACATGTCATCGTGCGACTACACACAGGCCACGCCGTTTAACTCTGCCTCATACTACCACGACCCTTGCACCATCAACGACGACGACCCAGAGACCGTCATCAAGTGTTGGGAGGGCACTTCGGGTGTTTCCCTGGCCGACCTGCGAACCGAGGACGCCAACGTCCGTGATATTTGGAAGAGCTGGATCGCCCATATCGTCACCAAGTACAACATCGACGGACTCCGTCTTGATACCACCAAGCACGTCGAGCAGGACTTTTGGGAGGAGTTTCTGGCCTCCGCCGGTGTCTTCGGTACCGGTGAGATCCTCAATGGCGATCCGGCCACTTTCCCCGCCTGGATCAGCGACGTTCCGGGCTTCGTTAACTACCCAGCGTGAGTCCCTGTCCCTGCAACCCATGCATCACCCGTGTCGGATGAGAATCTAACGTGACAACAGGTACTTCTGGCTCACCCGCGCATTCGGATCCAGCTCGGCCACCCTGTCCGAGCTCGTCACCGGCATCAACGAGATGAAGTCGCTTCTGAAGACTAGCACCTTCTCTTCTTTCCTCGAGAACCACGACAACCCTCGCTTCTCTTCGTTGACCCAAGACATCACTCTCGCCAAGAATGCCCTGGCCTTCTCCATGCTGATGGACGGCATCCCAATCATCTACCAAGGCCAGGAGCAGTGGCAGGAGTTCACCGGCACCGAGGCCCCCTACAACCGTGAGCCCATGTGGACCTCGAGCTACAACACCACTTCTGAACTCTACGGGTGGATCTCGACACTCAACAACGTCCGCACGCTGGCCGTCAAGCAAGACCCTACCGCATACATTGCCTATCAGGCTAACCCTATCTGGAGTGATGACCATTCCGTCGCAATGAAGAAGGCTGACGTTGTGACTATTGCCACTAATGTTGGAGAGGCCGGCAACGTTGGTGCTATCTCGCTTCCTGCCAGCTCCACTGGATACATTGCCGGCCAGGTCTACATCGATCTCGTGAGCTGCGCGCAGTATACGGCAGCCTCCGACGGTGCCATCTCTGTGACGATGAAGGCTGACCCGATTGTGCTCTATCCTCGGTCAAGGCTGAGTGCCAGCAACAGCACCCTCTGTGCCTGATCTAGCCTCTAACGCATGAGAACCGCTTGTTGTGGATACGAATAGTGTATTTAACTTGAACTTACCACCCCCAAATAGACAAACCAGCAATACTAGAAGACAAATTGTGCTTATCCATTAAATCCATCCCCATTAGTATAACATTAAGCTGATGAGAGGAGTACAAACCGGTCGTGTCAAGTTGGGGGTAAATGTTGCAACTCAAGCAGTACAGATACTTTCCCGCATGTGTGTCCGCTTGAAGACCGTCAGTTCAAGTTGTGCGTCTTCCTCAGGGCTAGTGACACCTTGGAAAAATCTGGGGCAGACAGGCATTGCAAGAAGTTCATATCGAACACATATCATGTTGGCTGATGTTCGGTAGCATGCTTACAATATTTCGCTCCGATCCGCACTGATGTATTCGCAAGTTCAATGTGAGCCCACATGACGGGAAACCGCATACATTGGGTACACATGCTGGCCAGTCACACATTTGAAGCCCCCATAAATTGTTCTGGCCGATCGTACCAGTGTTGGATGATTCAGTGGCTTGTCTACTCACACTGAGATTTAACCCGCTCAGATGCAGATTACAGGGTACAATTAAGACTGGGGACCTGAAACCAGTTTATCGAGTCCACAATCTCAACCCATCCCAACCCAGGCCTTAGATACTCAGGTCTACACATGAACGCGGCGGAAGGAGCACGCAGTTGAAACCCTGAGAGGTGGTACATGAAATGTAGCTATTATGTTGCCATTCATATTGGGCAGTTCATGTGTATCGGGGAGTCATTCATGCGTGCGCTGTCATTATCATCGATACTTAGTCAATGCGATACTTTAGGCTTTGATTGGTGTTTCGTTGTGTCACGGTTCACCTCTGAGTGTAGCTCTAGGTCGACAGAGTCAAGCCAAGCACGTTCTTCATCCGGCGGTATGTCATTTTCAGGTCATGAACGACTGGTTTCGCATACTGAGGACCGTTAGCAATGATCCACGGCCTCCAAGTCGCTGCTATGGAACAGTCGCACAACCGCACTAGACCTAGACAAACAGAACGAGACTGCGACGGTCACAAGCAAAGTAAATTACATGGTAAATCGGGGGCAGACGCATTTGTACACTGTCGGCCTGATACATCCGTGGTAATCCATTGAGGAGCATCCTCGCGCATGACGGGCGGGTAGGCGTACAAGCTGACGGTTCAATCCTGTCTAGAATACTGAGTCTTCTTTTCTCTCTCTCTATATTGGCGACTTTCGTAGATTGGAATCCATCCAATGTATCGGAGCAATGACGGGGAAGATTCTGCTCAAGTCGGCGACTGAAGTGTGCGAGACTTTAATGCCATATTTCAATACCAGCGCCTGGCACCGCATTCACTCATTGATAGCCACGAGTAAGGTTTTGACCTGTTGGAGAGAGATTGTAGAGATGAAAGAATCTGTTGTTCTCAGTTGAATCTCGTCAATTTGCTGTTCGAAGCCGATCCCCAAGGCTTTGTGTATTGGAAGATGCCAGGGAATCCGCCGGATCAGTAAATGTGGCTGACAGAGGATCCACATTCCCAACTAGTGCGGCGGCGCTGGTGATGAGAGACCATGGAATCTACACAAAGAGCACCCCACGGAGAATCTCCAGAGCTTATACACTGCAAATGGCATGGATAACACTATACTTGCTCGCCGACTGACAAATCTGCCAACTCACCTCTGGAATCCTAGACTTCGGATCAATCGGCTGAGGTCTGGATTGAAATCGCCAGCCCACGCTAGGACAAGAGGTTTTCATGGCCGAGACGGCCCACGGGACTCTGGCGAGCATCTCGGGCGGTCGCAAGCATAGAAATGAGTTCGAATCCAAGGCTATCTTGGTATTTTGCAAATTATATCTTCTTACGATGCGGGATCATTAGTCAAATTCCTTCGTCTGCTCTTGCTCTTTTCAAACACGACAGGCGTCAACAGCTGGCTATTGTGACATGATGATGTCGGCTGGCCAGCTAGGAATGACTGTATTCTCGAAAAGGGTGTTAGCAACTTCTTCGGCAATGAATTCAATGAGGACCGGCTATCTCTCTCGTTGGTGGGCCTCGTAGGATGTGTACATGCGCAGTCAAAGATTTAGCATACCCATGTGAGCCAAATCAGCATGAGAGCTGGGGCATCTAAAATAAGGAAAAGGGGACCTTCGACTCAGTAATCTAGCACATCGTGACCCAATTTATACAGACTAGGGAAACTCAGCAGTGGCCCATTGGCGCGGCTCTCGGACATTATCCTACATCTCTCTCCTCTATCCTCGGTGAAAAAACGATGCAATAAAAGAAGAGGGAAGAGACCACCATGAGCTGGGCGTTGACGTACATCCAATAACGTCATTGATTGGCATGTGACTTCAATCGAGAATGCCCGTGATCGACTCTGGTTGTCGACCGATAGTACCCTACCGAATATGCTCAGGTTGATCGAGAGGAGAGAACCTGAGAGCGGCTACGTTGATGCCCAGCAGGTGCTGTTTGTATCTGCATCTAGTTAATCTACAGGGCCAACCAGTTCCTATAAGAAGCACCAGTGATGCATCATGCCAAGTCCATTCCAACCAAATCGTCAGTCCGAATGGGGTTTACGCCTGGACCAATCGGGTCGTGCAGGAGAGATGAACTGTAGAAGAGAGTTGTCATTTCCCTTCACGAGTGGGCCAGATTGGGCTCGAAGCCATGTAATACCTGCTACAATATCAATTGAACACTACCTCCCTCCAAGTGAAGAGCATGCTCCAACATCGTCTTGGATAAAAGAAACCGGACTATCTTACATCCCACTGCACTGGCTTTCCACGCCTGCCCGCCAGCCTTTGCAATGCTGTGAGCTGCCGGTAATTGGGGATAGCCGATGATCAGCGCCGCATGTTTCACACGCATGCACAGCTGCCCTTGCAGCTCGTGGCCTCGCTCTGGCTGCGCGTACTGCCAAGAAGCCCCAGGCTCTGGGGCCCCAGATTGTCGGAACCCATTTGAACGCTAATTACGAGATTGGATGGGCGTTGATGCGCTATCAGCCACATAGATTGGGCTTGGGATTACCTCGGCGTCATGACTAAGTGCCCTGGTGCCATGGGCTGCAGACGCCTGGACAAAGACGTGCCTCTTCCCGATCTCTCCTCGCGCCGCATCCATCACCGGGGGATGCAGGTTTCTTATCGCCTCACCCCTGGCGACAAGTGGGACTTGTTGGTCGAAGCCGGCCCTCGGTCGTCGTCACGCTGCCTATCATGGACGGATCTGCTATACGGAGTACCTATCAGCCATCTATCGCCCATCAGCTATCGCCCATCATCTCCCGCTGCCCAGTCCCTTATCCGATCCTGGACCAGACTCCTCTTCCTGCATTGATAACCCGGCTAGCCCGCTGCACACGCGCACTTTAGCTCACGCACTGCAACCCCCCCATGGGCTTGGCCTCTTGCTCTTTGCCTAGCACCACATACAGCAGGAACAGCCGCAGCCGCACATAACATAGACATAGCCCGGGTGTCTGTTTACCGCATCTCTTTCTCCGTTTCTGCTTCTGTCTCTACCTCTGTCTGAATCGGCGACAGCAGGATACTGCCTCCGCCACAGCCACCTCAAGCATGAGCAGACCTCCGACATCGACATCCGCCTCTAGTGCCCGGCGGCACTCAGCCCTCGGCCATGGAGGCGGCGCGGCAGATGACGACCTCGCGCGCATGGGCTACAAGGCCGAGCTGCCCCGCTCGCTGTCGATGCTGTCGGTGCTGGGCCTCAGCTTCGCCATCATGGCGGTGCCCTACGGCCTGTCCACCACCTTCCTGTACTCGCTCGCCAACGGCCAGTCCGTCACCGTGTTGTGGGGCTGGGTCATGTTGTCGCTCATCAGCATCTGCATAGCCGCCTCGCTGGCGGAGATCTGCAGTGTCTTCCCGACTGCCGGAGGCGTATACTACTGGGCCGCCCTGCTGTCAACTCCCGAATGGGCGCCTATAGCGTCGTGGATTACTGGTACGCATACACTCTACGCATACATTCTCCGTTCCTCTAGGGCTGTGGTGGTTCCTTGTTCGAATGCACGGGGAGCCTTCCAATTGTTGCAGGGCTCACTGGTCGTGCCGTGCGGGATATGATCTAACCAACTCATCGACACACAGGCTGGCTCACCCTCGTCGGAAACTGGACCGTCACACTATCCATCAACTTCGGTGGCGCGCAGCTCATCCTCAGCTGCATCACCCTATGGCGTGAGGACTTCGTCGCCACCCCCTGGCAGACGGTCCTCATGTTCTGGGCCGTCATGCTGGTCACATACCTCGTCAACATCTTCGGCAGCCGGTACCTCGACCAGATCAACACATTGTGCATATGGTGGACCGGCGCCTCAGTCATCATCATCCTCGTCGTGCTGCTGGCCATGGCCCGCGGCGGCAGGCGCAGCGGCGAGTTTGTCTTTACGCACTTCGACGCCTCCGGTTCCGGCTGGGCCCCAGGCTGGTCCTTCTTCGTCGGCCTGCTGCAGCCCGCCTACGTGCTGACCGGCTATGGCATGGTTGCGTCCATGTGTGAGGAGGTCCAGAGCCCCGAACGCGAGGTTCCAAAGGCTATAGTGCTCTCCGTCGTCGCTGCGGGGATCACTGGTCTGCTGTACCTCATCCCCGTGCTGTTCGTCCTGCCCGACGTCCAGGAGCTGCTTGGCGTCGCAAATGGCCAGCCCGTCGGCGTGATCTTCAAGACCGCGACTGGCAGCGCTGGCGGCGGCTTTGGTCTCCTGTTCCTCATCCTTGGCATCTGGCTGTTCGCCGGTATCGGGGCCTTGACTGCGTCGAGCAGGTGCACGTACGCTTTTGCGCGGGACGGTGCCATTCCCGGTTCCGGCCTGTGGAGCCGCGTTGACAAGCGATTCGATATCCCGCTGTGGGGCCTGACGCTCTCCTTCCTCGTCGACTGCCTGCTGGGCTTGATCTACTTCGGGTCCGCGGCCGCCTTCAACAGCTTCACCGGCGTGGCCACCATCTGTCTCTGCGCCTCATACGCGCTGCCCATATTTGTCTCGGTCGTCAGGGGCCGCCGAGCCGTCGCCTATGCATCGTACTCACTCGGCAAGCTCGGATTTGTAATCAACATCATCACGCTGTGCTGGGTCGCGCTGTCCATCGTCATCTTCTGCATGCCCTCTGTGCTCACAGACCTGACCGCCTCCTCGATGAACTACGCCAGCGTTGTTTTTGCCGGATTTGCGTCCATCAGCATGGTGTGGTATTTCGTCTGGGGCAGGAAGCACTTTGCTGGCCCGCCCATTCTGAAGTCCGAGTTGGCCGGCAATGGCGTAGGTGTTGTTGTACACGGGCGCGATGTTGAAACCGCGACCAAGGGGGAGCATGAGAAACTGGACGAGGCTGAGAAGTCAACATAGATCTCACCATAGTTCCGCGGGCTTTCGATGTGTAAATGTTTATATATATATGCCTTCAACTGCACCTTGTTGAATTTGAAAATTTATTTGAGAGCCCTATTAAGCCTGCAGTCATCATCCCCAACCAGAACTCATCAATTTCTGCCCTCTTGAAGAACAGCAATAGCGAAAAGGGTTGTAAAACACACGTGAACTCTGCCTAAAGTGTTTTACTCATTCAAGCTGTCGCTATCGCGACAACAACCCTGCACATGACACCTCAGGAGCGCTTAAAAGCCCTGCTTTTTGACCTGAGCCTGCGCAGCAGCGATGGTAGCAGCAGAGTTGGGATCATCAAAGCCACATCCCTGCTTTCCGTTCTGGAACTGGGCGCCTTCGGCGGAGCAGATGCCAATGCCGCTGGTGTTGATCTCGGCACAGCAGGCACTGCGACAGTCCGCGTCGGCGACACATCCGCCAGTGGTGAACTGCTGGCCCTTGCCGTTACCAACGTCTTTGGCACCAGCGTTGTTGGGAGCCAGGGCAAGAGCAGAAGCAGCAACTGTCCCGTGAAGAGAGGTCAATACACTTTTTAAGCTGTGGCATGAAGCCAGTGAGAACCGGGTGGAATGGGACTCACAAATCAAGACGCTGGTGACAGAAATGCGAACCATGTCGGACTGTGAGGGTAGTGTCGAACTGATATTTCGTGGAATATAATTCAATGTGTGTTGAAGAAGGCAACGACAACCAGGTCGTAAGCGAATGTGAGCCTTGGTGAAGGATATTTGGATGAACAAATTTCGAGAATGTGCTGAAGAAGAGGTCATCAAAAAAGAGATATGCTCTTGGCATCAATTACATCCTTATATACTCAACCCCAGTGGCATTGAGGATGCGTCAATGGCTGCATGCCTGTGGTCGGTCCACCTGACCGAATTGCGAGGGGTTCATGCTATGGCGGTTGCGCTAAGCAATGTCAGCAAAGGCACCGACAAGCTGTCATTGAGTGGTACGTCGCAGATCCGTAGATCTAAATGTTATAAATTCTTTGATGGTGCGTTTCATGCATTTATCCTGCTTCAGCTTGGCGACGGTACCACTGTCTGCGTGCCTATCGAAGTTGGACCGGGTCCTATCGGAACATCGGGACCGATGCCGGCCACTTTCAACGTATCGGTACCTAGGCGCAGGTTAGTGACGCCTTTCCTTTGCCGGGATTGAAATGAGATAAGCAGACAGCGAGTTTACGCCACTTTGCCCGCGACGACGCCTCCCCAACGAGGACCAAGCAATCAGTCCACAGCAGCGGTGCCATCAAACTTCACTATTGTCTGGCCCTGCTCAAGGTACTTCGGATTGTTGCAAGCATGGAGTACAAACGGCAGCAGTCCTCCCTCAGGATCAAGCCCCGCCTTATCATCCACGGCGGCGCGGGCAATATCAAGCCGACGAATCTAACACCAGAGCGATATGAGGCTGTCAGAAGATCGCTCCTTGGCATGGTGTGTAAATCATGAACCTCGATTTCAGTCAGGGAGACGAGGTGCAATCTAACTAACCCCCCAATCGCAGATCGCAAGAACGCACAGCTACATGCACGCCGCTGGCCCGCCATCTGCACTTCAAGTTGCGACTTACGCAGTCACCCTACTAGAGAACGACCCCTTGTTCAATGCTGGAAAAGGTGCAGTCTTCACTCGTGATGGGATTCAAGAGCTGGAAGCTTCCGTCATGGTGTCGCGGGGACACGCCAAGCGCGCGGCGGGCGCCCTGGGGTTGCGACACGTGAAGAATCCCAGTAAGTACCCCCGGAACACGATGATAAGCCTTCTGGCCAGATGGGCATGCCATGTTTGTGTCCGTGTCACTGTCTGTCCTGCTGCTCTTCGTTGGGCCAAGACGTTGCGACAGGTCGTGGGCATTTAATGACCTACTGGACCATCCCCTGCCGCCGTTATGAACCCCGCCCTCTCGGTGGTCTCACGTGCATCTCTAACTATGTACTCTGCGTAGTCTTGCTCGCCCGGGCGATCCTAGAGCATGGAGAGGAGGATCTGTGGGGGAAAAAAGGTCAAGGACACCAAGACGGCATGGCCGTATCCAATGACGAGAACATCAGGAGCGGCAGCCTCGACGCGGTCGATTTGGACGTGCCATCGGCCCAGGGACACACTTTAGTCTTCGGCTCCGCGGCCGAGTCACTAGCCAGGAAATACGGTCTCGAATTCGCGCCGACAAGCTATTTCTTCACACAGACAAGATGGGACGAGCACATTCGCGGCCTCGAGCAGGAAAGTTCCGGGAGGCAGCACTCGGCAACATGGTCAGCAGACGAGTACCTACCGCAGGGGACGACCGGCGCAGTCGCTCTTGACTCGGATGGCGTGGTCTGCTGCGCGACCAGCACAGGCGGACTGACGAACAAGTTGACCGGCCGGGTCGGAGATACACCTGTTCCTGGCGCTGGGTATTGGGCAGAGCAGTGGGAAGAAAACGGCCGCTCTTCAGAGTCGTCATCGCGATCCCTAACAACCTTCTGGGATCGTGGCTTAGAAGCAGTTCGCCGCTCATCTTCGGTCCTCGAGTTCAGTGGCGCCTTGCGTGGGCTGATGGCAGATTGCCTACCCACTCCGTTCTTTTACACGCCGTTGACGGTCCCCGCGCCTCCCCAGTTGATTACTACCCGCTCTTTCGCGACATCCGGCACGGGCAACGGGGACTCGTTTATTCGTGTTAACGCCGGCCGTACTGTGGCGGCTATTGCACGCTGGGGCGGAAAAACGTCCGCGCAAGCCTTGACTGCTGTCACAGGGCCCGGGGGCCAGTTGCAGCAGTCGGCGGGAGACCGATGGATGGTAACCGGAGAAGGTGAGGGCGGCATGATTGGGATTGAGAGCATAGTGGTTAGAGACGCGCAAGGGGATATTGTCCAGGCTCGGAACACGATCATCCAGGACCACAACTGTCCAGGTATGTTCCGTGCGTGGGTCGACGATGACGAAAAGGCCGTGTTTCAAGTCTGGCATGATAGAAACGAAGTACACAAACTGGGCCTCGATGGAGAGGGCCAGAGGGAAGACACCCCCGCCTCTAAGGGGGAGAAGGTCGGGATTTAGGTGCGGCGGCCACATAGAGCGGGCCCGTTAAGCTCCGATGGCGCAGGCTTGGTGCAGGTAGACAGAGCCAACAGCGAGACATGATATTTTCCAAGAAGGGCATACATGTTAAGCGTGCCTTGCTCCACTAATGGGGGAAGCCGACCTTTGCATGTGACTGTTCCTGGACCGTCACAACCAGAATAAAGGCACGCTGCCTGCGCTGCTAACACGATGGTACCAGTTGGCAGCACCCAGAGAGGGAAGAGTACTGCAAATCGTATTGTGTAGAAGCATGTCACGGGCAGCAGCTAGTTAGCGGGTCATTGTCCCCGAATCTCGCCTTTCTGGTCATTTCCCCCCAGGGTTTCGCCTGTCGAGATACCTCAAGTCGAACTTCCAATGCTGGCCTCCACTGTCTTGTGTGGGAACTTCGATAGCCTATGGGATGCTCTATCTCGACCCATGGGAATGGGGCTGAGCCTGGCCATCGGTCCGAAAGCAAGTGAGCCAGTCTATGTCTCATCCAATGGTTCAGGAATGAGAGATATTTCTAATGGCTCTTTCCCTTTTGCTTTAGTCCGTTCCAACCCCTGTCTGTGCTGCAACTTTAGGGGACCGCACCGTGTGGTCTAGATGTTAAGGTTCACGTTCATCCTTGTCTAGAGCGGCGCTACCCGTACCAAGCTTTCTGTCAAAGCATCGATTCAAGACCCCTGAACGGGCCCCTGCAGGCGATGTTTCCCAGGTCAAGTTGCAAGCCATCACAATGATGACGCCCAGCGGCCGGTTACCTCCAGGGCTGAGCTGGCTTCAGCGATTGCATTTACACTTGGGGGACTGGGTTCATGTTTTTATGAATCCGGGTACGACGGAAATGGGGAGAGCAAAAGACGGAGGGCAAGGACAGGAAGATGTTCCGACTTGCGACTGATCCTCTTGCCCCAGAAATTGCCTGCAGCAGCGGCCCGCTCGTATTCAACCAGATGCTAAGCCACCTGCACACAGGGTTGCCGTTGTATTGCTAGGACCACTAGCTGGGGCCGAGCCTCGGGATTAGTTGCATCGTGTTTGGCAGTCGAAGCACAGGGGTCGCATCTGAACAAATCCTACTTCCATGACGGGCAATCGGCCACGTTTCACCGATTCCCTGCCGGTCTCTCTTGCTTCTAGACCCCTAGAGCTAGAGAAACAAGATCATAGAACCTTGTTTCATTCTCCATATCGACCAGGTCTTTTCCTGTGGTGTATAAATGGCTGATGGTTGCAGTTCCACCAGAATGTCGCCCCTCCCCCTTTCTCCCTCGTTGATCTCTTGATTCGCGAAATTTCTGCGTTGACTCGTTGCTCTAAAACTTCTCTTTCCAATGATACATAAGACTGTACAGATGCCAGTCAGCTGCTTGACTTTCCGTCTGTGTTTTGGTTACTGCTCCACATGGATGGCCACAAAGCTTTGGCCGGGCGCCATGACGAGCACCTCGACAGAATGCCCCTGACAACGATATCTATCCTGGCGCCATTCAGTGCCCTTATAATGAGCATTGTGTTCGTGTTGTACTTCCTTGTAAGGTTCTACGTCTTGGAAGGATTCCTGTTGAAGAGAATCTATGGCGCAACGTACACGACGATGGACGATACCGTTCGGAGGGGGTTCGTCAACCACCATATAGCAGGCGGAACAAAGATCCTAATACTTGTGGCGGCGGTTTACCCTTTCATATCCGTCGTTTTTGGAACAGCCACCTTCCATACTCGATTTTCCGGGTCGGCATCGCCAGTCACAATGGGCGACATCTTGATTGTGGTGTCACAGATGCTCATGGCGATGTACGTTTTCGAGTTGTTCTATCGGCCAAAGATCTCCCCAGTCAGTGTTGGACACCACGTGGGGACCATCATGATCGGTCAATCGGCAATCGCAATCAGCTTGGATCTCATCAGGGAGCCAGACGCTGATATTGAGTTTTCTCTCTGTCTGGTATGGGGTGAGTGAGCAAAGCCTAGGCCACCACCAAGGCCGTCTTCAACACCACCCACCTCAGTATCAATAGCCCAAGCGCTGACTCGAAGCTTGAAATAGGTGCTTTCGATATCGTTTCCGAGTTTCTGCCACATGTCACCATCATTCTGTACAGAGTCTACCCTGAGTCGCATGCCTTCCTCCGAAGACTTTTCCTCTCAGCCATGGCCACAACCTTGACCGGAACGATAGCCGAGACGATCTTGACCATGTACATGTTCGGTTCCTTGTGGAACAGATGGACACTAGCCTTCAAGATCACAACACCCATGCTCCACATACTCTTCGCAGCAGCGCAGCTTTGGGGCTCGTGGAACTTCTATTGCCTGTACCAGAGGCAGTGCAGACTCCTAGCTGCAGGCAGGCACCGCGACGCGGACACGGTGGAGGAAGCTAAGCCACCAGGAGATAATCCATCTGATCCGACTGATATGTGGCCCGTAGAAGAATCTCAGATGGTCCAGGTTGATTGAGCCAGAATGCCTGTAATATAGCAGCAGACTAGCTATGTATATTCGTGGAAAATGCCTCAGACAAGCTCAGTCTATTTATTTACACACACCTTCTCCATCATACAAATGAACATACCGATAACCTTGAGCAATCGTAGATAGTGAGACAGACCCGGCTCCAATCTACTTAATGTAATCCTCGCCCAGCATCCATTTCTTCTTGTCATACTGTTGCGGCCAAACCCCACTCTTTCCCGGTGCCATAATTCCATTCGGGTCGAGGGCGTTCTTAATCTTCTCATTCAGCTTCATGAGTGCGTGGTCGTTGAAATCATAAGTCATTGCGACTTGGTCCATCATGCCGATGTGCGTTCTGAACTCGCCCCACCCGTTTTCTGCCCAGTCCTTGATCATGGTGCGAACAAGCCACTGCACGCGGCGACGCGCGTCAGGATCCTTACGGTCAAAGACAATGCATACAACATTGTCTGTAACGCATGGTTAGCGATAATTTCATCAATGGGGAACGGCAAACTTACGCATCTCGCGCATTCCAATGCTAAAGATACCCATGTAGTCCAACTTGGCCTCGTCAAACCTCTTCTTTGCCATGACGTATTGAGCCCAAGCGGACTCGCCCGACACTTTAGATATCGGTGCCAGCGACATGAAGGAGCAATTAGGGATCCATGTTTGGAGCCAGCCCAGCTCATCCATGTTCGCCACGCCTCTCATTGTATGAGCGCGACACTCCAGGGTTCCAAACGTCTCTTTGCGGTCCTGTTCGTTGAAAAAACGGCTCCCAGGTACCTTCAGCATTTCCTGCTTGATGATTTTGAGGTGGGCCTCGCGGATCACTGGAGGGCCATACACAGTGCCCATATAAACCCATCGGCCCAGATCGAGCTGTTTTGCGCCGCGATCCAAGTCCTCGTCAGTCAAAGGGTCGTCCAAGGCTTTGTCGGTGTAATGTGACCTGGGGTTGTAGTGTGCCAGATCCAGGCCAACATGTCTCAATGCAGCCGCATTCTGCAGGATCATATTAACACGCAGCGGGCCAATGATGTCGATGATCTGCGGAAGGTCCTCGTCCTTCTCATACGTGACCATGAACGCCTCCATCCCGGGCGGGCGGGGCATCAGCCACATGCCCATCTTGGTGACGATGCCGTTTCCGGCCTGTGAGAAGATGCCGTCGTTGACAGGACCGAAGCCGTAAGGGAAGAGTTGCCAACACTCGTTCGGCTTCTGGTCAGCCGGATGCACGCCTTGCTTGGCCTGCTCTCGTCCCTCGGGGCTGGACATGGCTCCCATACCGGTGCGGACAACCTCGCCCGTGGGAAGGACAATCTCGATTCCGCAATGCATCATCCAGTGGTCTCCATAAGGTGTGAATCCGACACCGTGGTCCAGCGCGTTTCCGATCACGGAGCCATAGCCCAGCTCGGGCGCATCCATCATAACCTTGTCGTCGAGCTTGTGCTCGCGCAGGTACTCTTGCAGCTGGAGGTACGATACGCCCGGCTCGAGGAGGCAGTAACAATCGACAGCATTGACCTCAAGCACCTTGTTCATGTGCTTGCCAAGATCCATGACCAGACTTCCACTGACGCGAGGCGCTGCTCCACCGTAGCCCAGGTTGTGTCCCTTGCTGAAGACCCATAGCGGCGCAGCAAAGTCATTGCACAATTTCACAATGGCCTGGACGTCCTGGACATGACGAGGGCGTACGAGAGCAGAGCCAATGAACTCCTCGTGGTCGTAGAAGTTATGCATATCGTGTGTCAAGCAGTCAACTGTCTCGTAGTCGCCATCGTCAAAGACGGTCTCAGAAGTGATGACGGCGATGTTGGTTTTGCCCACGAGCGAGTATAGATTGGACACGAAATCTGAGAATTTGACATCTGTGAACCCCGGGGGAAGGCAGCGCGGCTTCGGAACGCTGGCACTCCCGTTTGCGGTCTGGTCAGTGGTGCTTGTGACACCCGTTGCACTGGGAGGAGCCATTTGAGTGGTTTGTGCCGGAATAAGGGAAATGAGGTTTGTAAATACTTCGGAATGGAAACGAAGACATATAAAACATGGTTGGAAGACCAGTATATATATATGTGTGTGTCTACGTAGGTGTCTTGTATCCGTGTCTGTTAGTTACAATGATTAATTGTTGGCACACACGTGAGTCTCGCTAAACATCTCCGAGACCCCGGGCTGCGTACTGCACCAGAAAACAATGACTTGTTATCTGGTGAAACTGTATTTCACGACAATCACATGGGTGTCTGTCGATATGAAACCCACCTAGGTAGACTGGAGTAGTGGATTTAGGTATCGATACCAAATAATCGTGTTCTGTCACCGGCAGAGTCGAGCCAAGAGTACAACTCCGGACTCCCCACAGTATACCGGTTGGTAGATATGGACAGGGAATGGACGGATAACACTAGATCAGATGAACATGGCTGTGTGGTGCAACGGCATGATCATCCCTTTCGATGGTTGATGTAGGGGCTGCCTGAAACGCGGCTGTGGACACGCACCTCCGACCATCGCTATCTCACGGATCAATCGCGAGGCTGTCAAATTTTCTATTTTGTACATGCAGGGTGTTCTGTAAGACCTCGTTTTCCCTCACACATGCTCGCTCCATTGCCGTATCGGAGACCTGTTTCAGGTGCAGAGTCTAACGCTGCTGGGTTCCGTGAACCGAACATGCCTGGACTCCGTCATAGTTCGGAAGCAGCGCGGACTCCGTCTGTCCTGGCCAGCTTTGACGTGAATCGGGGGCAGCCAAGTCTATTTGTTGTCAAGGGTTTATTTGCAAAACCTTGTTCGACATCAAACTCGGTGACTGGTAGCAAACACTTTCCGCCGGCCTCCGGATGCGCAGTGTGGGCAGCCCGAGTCGGTATGTCGCCCAAGGCGCCTTGGGCTCTTCAGTTGTTGTCGCAAAGCCATAAATAAACCAATGTGTTTGCCACGGCAGACTCGAATCTGTTTCAAATCCCATTTGTGCTCTTTTCGTTAAATTACACGCAGCTCCAGCCGTCACAACCGAATGCCCTATCGACTCAGTAATGAGCACTCTCACAGCCACCACAATTGCAGCCGAGCCGGCCTCAACTCAATCGCTACACAAGATGGTCCGACTTGCCGAAGATGATGAGCCCGTCTGGGCATCCAAAGCCATCGGCCGTTTTGAACACACCATCCTCAAATCAAACGGACTGGTAGCCAGCGGCAGCATTGCTGGTCTCGAAGCCCCAACAAACCCAGATCACAACTGGTGGTGGCAGCGTACCGCGCCTCTCTTGGCCACTCTCCTCCGCAGCGCTGGCTCTTATACACACGAGCAACAGCTCGACCATATGCGTGTATATCGCGACGCCGTGGTGCCAACTTATGGACCGCCTACCTCTCAAACCACTGTTCGTCCCTTGTTGACAATGGATGGCTCTCCGTTTGAGCCGTCATGGAACTTTCAGAACGACGGCACGGTGGTGCGCTATACCTTCGAGCCTCTCTTGCCGAACGACGACCCTGAAAACCCCTTCCCTGGGGACAAGGTAGCGACACTTCTACCACTGCTACGATATGTTGCGCCCGGTGCGGATACGCGGTGGTTCGAACAAGTCTGGTCTCGCTGGTTTGTGCATGAGAAGACCGAGGTTGCTGCCGTGAAGGCTGCTCTCCCACCACACAAGACTCGGGTGCCGCAGATATTTGTGGCATTTGACATGAAGGGGGGCGAGCGCATTATGAAGGTCTACCTCTTTCCCGTGCTCAAGCACCTTGCTACCGGTGTTAGTACCGAGGAGCTGACTTGGAGCACAATTCGCAACCTCGAACCGGGTGGACAGGGATTCAGCAAGGTTGTGGACAAGTTGTCGAAATTTTTGTCTGAATATAAGGAGCGCATGCCTGTTGAGATGATTGCAATTGATTGTGTCGACCCGGCTAGGGCGCGGATCAAGGTGTACGCTCGGACAAAGTCGAACTCCAAAAGTGCCATACGCGACGTTTGTACCCTGGGTGGTCTGCAGATGGACGAATCAACCATGCGTGGTGTCGAGAATCTGTCCAAGATATGGCACCTCCTCCTCGACGAGCCTAACGGGATTGCTTCAGGGCAGTCCAAGCCGCCTCGCTTCCCAAACGATCACCACGTAGGCATTTGTTTTGTCTTCGAGATGAGGCCAGGCCAGGAAAGGATTGAGGTCAAGTGCCATTTGCCCTGGGCGCAAACTAATTCCAACGACATTCGCACGACGGCGAACTTTACCGAGGCCCTTGAGTTGCTGGGTTACGAACGGCATGCGGGCAAGTACGCCAGGGGCGCCTTGGCCACAGCTATGATGTGAGTCTTTGATCTCGTTTAATGGCTTGCATAAAACTGAGAGCTCACTGCGGCTAACATCATGATCGCTAAACTAGACCGGGTATTGATTTCTCAAAGCCAGGCGCCTTGTCCTACACGTCGTACAATTACGGACGGGGCCACCTGGGCTACGGCGACTATATCTCTTCGTACTTTTCGCCCATGTGCCACGGCTATACCTAGCTATTTACACATGTCCTGATATCTGGCTGGCCGGGGCAAGGAAGTCGTACAAGCTCGGAGTGGGGACTATTATTACGAGTGGAATTGGTCGGATTTGCGCAGCTAGGTTACCATCTCTTGTTACTACAATCGCACAATTACATCACAGTAAACCAATCAAAATTCCAAAGAGTTATTTCTCCACGTGAAACGAACCATTTTCACCCGAATTACTTGGAGCTAGCTGAAGCTGTCAACCAACGTTGTTCAAACGGCGTTTTGCTTGGCTTTGCCCAGCCCACATGCAATTGTTGGGGGCAGCTAATGACCGGTGGAGACAGAGAGTAGATGACGCTCAATCTGGTTCCTGGTCCATTAAAGGGGCACCGAGCAGTCCAAGTGCAGATGTGCCAGCGACGGCTTGAAAAGTTGACACAGGACCTGGATATGTCACACATGATACCAAGTAAACAGTTCCTCTCATCTAACCCCCCCCCCCCTTTCCGGAATGATCGATTGCTTTCCGGTGAAAAGCACGGCTCCGGAAGCCCCGGGTAGGTTCTAAGAACGCCTAGTCTCTGCATAATTGGATCTCGAACTGCCCACTCATCTTCACCCGGCATACGCGAAACCAAAACTAACATGCTTCATACCGCAGTATAATTTCATACTGCTGCAAAATGTCCGTTCTGCCCGGTACGGGTTGCGAGTGGGGATGGTTTCAGCATGCTGTCCAGGTATTTCATGCGACTTTTGGACAAGAGAATGGGCCGCCGGGTTGACCATTACCGGGCTCTAAATAGGACGATGCCTTCCATAAACGTGGCGCAGTTCTAATGAGCTGCAACTACTTGAGTTTCCTAGTGCAGTAATTGTTTCCGCGGGCCGACACGTAACTACATCCTGGCATACCTCTGTGAAACACCGTGCCGTCTAGGTTTGCAGATCTGTGGGATGAAACATGGCAGACGTCAAGGCTGTCTAGTCTGCCTGACGTCCACCTGACAGCTACTTTTCTAGATTGCGAGGACTCATAATCAGCGATAGGCCTGTTAGTTGTCTTTCGGACATCCGCTGCATTTAGTTGCTGGGGAAAAGTCAAGAGTGGGGTTCGTCAGAAAGACGTCCGGAGGTGAACAGCCTCGTCAGTATCATCAAGTTGCCTTGCATGAATGGTCAGGGGTCGTGTC
The DNA here is from genome assembly GCA_038088545.1 of Diaporthe humulicola. NCBI lineage: Eukaryota > Fungi > Ascomycota > Sordariomycetes > Diaporthales > Diaporthaceae > Diaporthe > Diaporthe humulicola. The sequence goes on from JBBWSL010000150.1 coordinate 94,429, forward strand.
ATTGCGGCTTGGATAAGCTGTCTTCCGATGCACCCTCTCTTTGGTCGCAAGAGAATTGGAGCGTTCTCTGGAAAGATTGCGGTGAAGCAGCGGTGGTGTGTCCGGACTTGACAAGTATTGCGACAGTCCGATTAAAGCAATCCTGCCCAGAGGTAGTGGAGACCTTGAATGCTCGTTGGTGTCGTAGAGTATGTGTTGAATTCAGAGCATGTAATATAAAGTTGCGGTCAAATCAGCAGTTTTAAGTGTGTTGCTCATCGTAACTCTAGATTTATCATTGAATAATATCACTACCAGACAAACACCCTTACTTCTTAAAGCCCCCCTCAGACACCCAAAATGGCCGCCAGTGGACCTCCTCCCCCGACCGCGATTACTGAACGGGTCATTATCCCGGTGAAGGGTGGCGTGGAGGATTGGAAGGAGCCCTACAAGCAGCTTCTCTTGACCCTCAAAGACCAGCCTGGCTACATCAGAACAAGATGGGGCCCTCGCAGCGAGGACCCGCAGACTCTAGATTTGATGATTGGTAAGTGTACAGAACAAGTGCTGCACGTTGGAGCAGTAATTAACCCGCGCAGGCTGGGTGTCTCCTGAAGCCAAAAACGCATTCGTGTCAAGCGATTCCCATTCCAAGTCCATGAGCCAGATGGGCAACGTCCTCAACGGCAAGCCCTGGAGCTATACTATCAAGTTCAGGCCTTACGCCCCTCGAGAAGCCATTAATTCGCCCATCGTGGAGATGGTCACTATCCGCAACTGCACCGGTAGTGAGGATGAGCTCAAGGCAATGATCGAGAAAGCATTCAGCATGCCTGGCTCACGTGGCGGCGCCTCAGGCTTCTCTACGCAAGAGGTCGAAGGCCACGGCAAGATCTTCGTCGGGGCGATCGGCTGGGATAGCATTGACGCTAGCAAGGCGGCTGACAAGTCTTCTTACGTCCCTAATGGCGTTGGAGATGTCGAGGTGCACCATGTCAACTACAACTTTCCCATCAAGGGATTCTCCGTCACCAACTCGAACTGAGGAAGTTTGGCGGCGGCAATCGGGAAATATAGCTGAGAACCATTGTTGAGACCTCTAAACAGATTCGGTTGTTTTGAGCACATTGCATGGCTGGTTTATTAAAGGTAGCTTGGGAGATGTTAGAATGCAGAACTTAGCCCACAGAATGACCCTGATTAAGTTGCACACATATACGATGTATCTACACCTCAATTTGAGGACTCTTACTAGTTGATGGGAAGATAGTAGTGATAGATTGGGGTACCTTAACCTTGGTATTTGCATAGGAATGATCGGATTTCTCAATCAAGAGTGCGAAGACTTGTAGATGTCAAATTCAGGCTATGCTTAGAGCCCTTAACCCATCCCTTGCTCCAGTAGTGTTTGGATCTCTCTTCCTGTCTTTCGACGAACCTCGACGAATTCAAGGTTTCCTCCAATTGCAATTTCTTCGACCGAGCTCTGACATAATGCAGACGCAAGCAGTTTATTGCAACCTCGTATACGAAGTTTCGGCGTTCCATGCCGAAACATCTCAACTCTGCATGCATCCTCGTTTCACCTCATGTGTTCCATTCAAGCAAGCATCAACTCACAACGCATGGTTTCCCCAATACAACGTCCGGAAGACGGGCATGGGCTAGTTATCGAGCGATACCATTGCACTAAGCTAGACGTCCGGGACGGGACTCCGTGGCTGTCTGGCAGTCCGGGTGGAATGCTGCCAGCGGAACACTGCTGGAGCACGTGAAATGGAGGTAAATCTGAGGATGCCGTTTGTCACGTACTCGGGTTCCATGGGCCGTCCCACGTCTAATGTCTCAGAAAATGGCGGTTACCTCATGCCATATTTGCTTGCACAAATCTGTCGCGCATGTGTTCTTGTATTTATATTACTTCTGGCTCCAGTCCTTCCCTGTGATTATTGGCATTGTTTATCTAATATAGTAGAAGTCACGCTTCAAACGAAGCATATTCGTCACGTTCCAGTTTTGGCATTTACCAATAGTCTACCAGATTACTCTCCGAGGGAGACTGCCCAAATGGCGCCAAAGATCCACAATGTCGCTGTTGCAGGTGTAAGAGCTCTCTTCAATCCTAATCCGAAAGGCTCCGTTTACTTTTACAGATAGTAATATTTGTTACAGGGCCGAGGAAACGTCGGTGCACCCGTGGTGGCTAATCTCCTCGCCCATGGCTTCGAGGTTACAATACTCGTCCGCAAGTCCAGTGACACCAGCGGCTTGCCGTCTTCAGCCAAGATCAAAAAAGTCGACTTCGAATCCATTGATGACCTGACAGCGGCACTTGCTGGCCAGGACGCTTGTGTCGACTGCACGCTTGTGCAGGACGATACGCCCAAGCGTCTTATGGACGCCTCTGTCGCCGCAGGAGTTTATCGATATATCCCTTCGGACTGGAGCCTCGACCCGCTGAACAAGGCTGCGAACTCCCTGCCGGTCTTCTCAAAGCGTGTCGAGCGAGATGAATACCTTTACGAAAGGTGCAAGTCGTCAAATGGTAGTATGACTTGGACCATTGTTGCAAACGGGCCATTCTTGGACTGGAACCTTCGAACGGGGTTCGCTGGCATCAATCTGTTCAACAAACGAGCAGAGCTCATGGATGGGGGTGATAATCGGGTTGTCTGGACGAATCTAGACTCGGTCGGCAAAGCCGTCGCTGGCATCATGAAGCATCCGGAAGAGACGGAGAATCGGCCGGTGTACGTGCAATCAGTGGTAAAGAGTTGCCATGAGATGCTCAAACATGCACAGGGGGTGCTTGGCGCAGATGGGTGGCAGGTTATCAACGTGAACGCGGAGGAGGCCAACAACAAAGCTTTGGCTGACCTGCAAAGCGGCAAGTTTGACATGATGACCTTTGGGACGCTGATCAGGTATTCCAACGCCAAGCCGGAGACGTTCACTCCGTGGGCAAAGACAGATAATGGGCTTCTGGGAGTGCCTTCCATGACGGATGCTGAATTGGAAGCCTTGATAAGAGAGATTTCAGTCTCCGCAGCCTGAACGTGCCGCGGTAACACTGCAGCTACTCATTAGCATGCATGCGTCATGCTATGCAGATGCAGGACGGTCCAAGATAGATTTTCGTAAAGCATACTTGAAGAAGGTCAGCTGGTACATTATGCGTTCGTGATAACACTGGAGTGTTGAGTCTGCCTCTACCCGCACGTGCGGCGTAATCTTGTACTGATGCGTGCACTAAACGAGCAGCATCTGGGAACTGATCTCTGGCAGAATTGAAAGCCACGGGGAATGGACCGAGAAGTCGATCATCAAGCTGTTCCTGGAGACTACGCGAAGGGGTGAGGGAGGGGCGAAGCTACTGTGCGCTTTTGAGAGCTTGGTTCATCTCAGTCAAAGTTTCCCAGCATATAAGCATAGGTGCAATGCCGCCTCACGGGATCTTGGGCCAGGTCAAATATTCATGTAATTTTTACCCCCTTGCCCTGGATGAGTGGATGGTAAGGTGCGCCACGGTGGGAGGCCAAGGCGTCGTCAGGTTGGGGCAGCTAGTATGACGTCTCGTGAGTAACCCAGTTTCCATGTTCTCCGAGGTGCAGAGGTCCCATTGGAGGTGGTTCATTATAGACAAACATTGTGTGTGACACGCACTCGTCAAGTGAGACATTGGCTTACCCAGACTGCCCAGTAGTGCATATGAGTCATTCTGTGTCGTGCACGAGACATGGGCTGTCATGGTGTACTCCCTTCGTTCACGCGGAGATGTCAACCCCGGTACTCTGGCTTAAAAGGGCATTCGCACCGACTCCCGACTCTACATTTTTCTATCAACCAGAGGCTGTTCACATTGTGATAGATTCCAGACCAGCGAATGACACCACCTTCGAAAGACTGCTTCTCACCGCCATCTGTGGTCCCCTTTAGCACGTGCTGCACCATGCCACAGCCAATCACATTCTACGATATCGCGTCGGGGCCGCCCATCCGCCCATATGCGCCGAATCCTTGCAAAACAAGGTTGCTATTCCTCTTCCCTTGGCAGACGGTTGATGGTCAAATCTTTAACGCTTCGAAACAGATATGCCCTTAACTTCAAGCGCATTCATTCTGGCTTGGATTACAAAACTTGCTGGACTGAACTCACCGAGGTCACCGAAGTCCGAAAAGGCCTCGGCGTTCCCCCTTGCCGGAAGCACTACCTGGACAGCACCGACTTTTACACCTTGCCGGTAATAGTCGATCACGCAAACGACCAAGCAGTAGGCGACTCGTTTGAAATCGCCATTTACCTTGACAAGGCATATCCCAGCTCGCGGCAGCTCTTTCCTGACAATACCGCTGCTTCTTACCGAGACTTCAACGCGCAGGTGGATAGGATATTCACCACATATGCAGTCCTCGGCGCCCACACAATGCCTTTCAACCCGGAGACTGCTGCAAAGACGAGGGCCGAGTTCTGCAGGCGGGCCTCGAGGCAAGATTGGGAAGAGTTCGCAGTCCGCGGCCACGAGAGGGCAGCGATGCTCAATGAGTTCGAAAAAGCGCTGGGAGAGCTGGCAAAGCTGTACATGGAAAAAAGGGGTGGTCTTCACCTTTCACGATGCGAGGCGCCTACGTATGTAGATCTCATCGCGGGAGGCTGGCTGTGGATGATCAAAGAGACCTTGCCGGAATGGGACATGGTCCGCACATGGCAAGATGGGCTGTGGGGGAAGCTTCATGACACCCTGAGCGAAACATACGGGCGGGATGATTAGAGCCAAGTTGTGGGCTGGCTTACTGGATGGTCGGATATACTGCCGTGATTGTTTATCAACATGGCAACTCCGCACATGCGCCCGGCTGTTGCGGGCACCGCGTGCGCCGAGTGCAGAGCCCTGAAGCCGGCCCAGGTCCGTCTACCCGGATACATTAATTGCATATTGCACGCTGGGACTGACATCAGCTATTCTTGGCGCGAATATAGTGTCTTTCAAACCCATTTCTTCCTCTGTGCCCATTGTTGAGCCCCTGTGATGTATTCCGATGCAGTTGAAGGGAAGAGATTGTGGTTGACGACATGGGTCTACGAATGTCAGGCCAGCAGTCCCCGGCATCCAACCGTGAACTCGCCGGTGCCCAGGTCTCCACTGCCGTGACCACCAGCAAGGGCCACCCCTGGCTCTCAACACGGCCCCATCAGGTCCCACTGTATCATACCTCACAGATCCGGCATGTCAAATGAAAACTGCTTACCCCCAGCCTGAATCGACCTCGGCTCACACATACGCTCATCAAACCACCGCGATAACGCGAGCGCCCCGCCTCAGCAGCCTCAGCAGCCCCAGCAGGATGTCCAACACCATCGTTGACTTCACGAAGGTCTTCAGCCAATTGTCATACGCCCGGCTAGTCGATATCAAAGACCAGTGGCTCCCTCCTCAACCGTCATTCACCGAAGCCGATGTGCCTCGCCAAGATGGCCGGGTCTTCATTGTCACTGGCGGCAACTCGGGCATTGGCCTAGCCCTGATCAAACTCCTTTACCCGACCGGCGCAAAGATCTACATGGCGTGCCGTTCCGAAGAGCGCGCCAGGGCCGCCATCAAAGAGGTCGTCGACGGCGCAGCCACCACCCCCGATCATGGATCGCTCGAGTACATACACCTCGACCTTAACGACCTCACCACCATTAAACAATCGGCTGCCTCATTTGCTCAACGTGAATCACGACTTGACATCTTGTGGAATAATGCTGGCATCGCTGGGGCACCGGCCGGCACAAAAACGAATCAGGGCCTGGAGGGCCATGTCGGTAGGTAACCCACCATATCAACACTGCTGCCCCTCCTTCCTTGCTCTCATGCGTCTCGTCCACGTCTTCACTCCTAGCCAAAACAAATGCTTCCTCCAGAACGTCCCCCATGTTCACCACTGCCTCGTACTCACGTGCTCAGGTGTCAATTGCGTGGGCCCGCTGCTCTTCACACAGGAGCTTCTCCCGCAACTTCGTGTAGCCGCGAAGAGTTCAGCACCCGGTGCGACTAGGGTGATCTGGGCGTCGTCCATGATAATTGAGCGGTTCGCGCCACAGGGGGGTGTCGACCTCGCAGAGCTGGATCGGATGAATGCAGCAGGGACCGGATCGGAAAATGCTTCAGTAGACTATGCGGTGAGCAAGGCTGGCAACTGGGTAAGCACAACTCCTGTCCATACATGATTCCCGGTCCTTTGTGCTCTCCAACATTTCAAGATACAACACTCTAGGTCTCACGACGTGTAATTAACAGTGAGTAGTTCCTGGCTGTAGATGGCGCACGGCGATGGGGACCCGAGGGCATCGTGAGCGTAACCCAAAACCCTGGCATGATCAACACCACCGTTTGGAAGCATCAACCCAACTGGCTCCTGGCTGTAATGCAACCAACTTTCTATCCTGCAATCATGGGTGCATACACCATGTTGTTCTCTGGGTTCTCTGATGAGGTGGGGCTTGATACAAATGGAATTTACATACTGCCTTTCGGGAGATTGCAGAAGAAGAGCGTCAGAGATGATATTCTTGAGGCCATTGCGAATGGCAAAGCCAAGGAGTTCTGGGAATGGTGCGAGCGCTTGCATTCACAGTATTGCTAAGAGTCACCAGCAACGATCAACGAGATTCACGAGGCACTGGCTATCAGGCCACAGGCACAGGCCTATAATTTTGGGAAATCGTCGGAATTAATTTCATGTCCAACTATCTAATTGTAATCGACAGCAGCCTTGGGTCTGAGTCCTGAATAACCCCACCCGCGTTGCTTGTCTTGTCCTCGGCAGCCATGGGATTGGTGTCATCGTATGCGAAGCCATACCCAATGTGATTTAACAACCTCTCATGGACGATCCGACTGTAATGGTTGGTGGTGGCATCTTTGTAGTAGGAATCAGCAGTGATATTGCTATTTGGCTGCAATTCGCCGCCGGGAAGTAATAATGTGCTGCGAGTAAAGGCCGCACAGAGACGAGGCACGATCAGCGATCTGCTGTCTCCCTCTACCGAGAACGGCCCATCTTTAGTCTGTACGCAGCCCATTATCTCAGCCGTGGTCGGTTTCCTGAAATCACAGTTGTCGCACTTTTGGTCGTCCTCGCCGTGGCACGAAAGCAGATTATTGTCGGGATTGACGCTGCAGATGAATCTGCGGCCTTGATCGACCTTCTTGCCACTGCCGTCATCCTGTGTGTTTATCGTGAGGTTCATCCCGCTGAATCTTCTCCACACACTGTCGACGTATTCATCGTAGTACTTTGACATCTTGTCGTCAGGGTGTAGGGCAAGAAACAAGTTCGGCGAGATAGCTCGTACTTTATCGCCGTTACCATCCTTGAGGCAGAAGTCCCCCCAGCTCTCGTTGTCTTTCTTGCTTTGTTCCTCTAGTTCTCCACAAATATTGTCCAACGCATTGGGCTCGAGGCCCGAGACGCTGATGTTTTGTCCCACAGACTTCAGGGTGAGGTCGAGAGACATTGCCGCAAAATCCACATATGAAGGGTTCAATATCAAATTGCCCTCTCCGTATGTGAACTCGATGAACTGCCATGTGATGTTGTATTCAGGCAGGCCTATGTTGTCTGGCGATGGCTCCACGAAACCCTCACCAGGGCCACCGACATTGGTGCCAAACCGAAGCCTGTCTTCAGCGACGTACAGGCGAGCACTGGTAACGTAGCCTGGAAGCATGAATGCAACGCTCTCATTCGCCTGTATCTCGCTGTGGAACTCGCTGCTCGCATCGGTCGTGTCGACAAAGTAGTGAGGCATGGCAAGGGATTGATCTGTGAAGGTGGGCTTCGTGAACCACATGTAGCAGTCATTTTGTTTCTGGAGGATGATGAAGTTGTCATGATCCTCGGGGTCCTTTCCGGTGACATAGAAGAACAGTGGTTTTCCATGGTTGTTTTGGAGAGTGATATTCAGAGTACTCTGGCCAGAACATCCAACGGAGTCGTTTCGTGGCAGAATATACGGTCTATGCAGGACATCAAGATGGTGTGGCAAGCGTTGATTAGTTTCGGTCGCCCTGGCCAGGAAAAGAAACAGACATGCGGCCACCAGGGTCCACTTGGTGGTGAAGGAAAGTGGCATGTTGCAAAGAATGTGTGGAAATGAATTTGATTATCTGAAAGGGAAAGAGAATTTAGTCTTCGTAAAGTTGCTTCTTGAAGAGAGAGCAAGCAAATAGATACATTCAGGTTGAAGGAGCATGCGTGGTAACGGGGGGGAGGGGACAAAGATGTAGCTTACTGATGAGGCTTTGCTTAATGTTGCGAAGAAAAGGATGTATGGTACACAAAAACGCCACGAGATTTCAGTGACGTGATTTGAAGGACAAAGGGAAGAGGCCACTTATATGCAGGACTTGAAAACCTGGAAGCCCGTGACAATGGCTGTTGGGACATTCACAACCATGAGTGACTAGAACTAGCAAGACACTTGACTCCTATGACCGTGGAATGACAGCCCGGTGGAGCAGTAAGAGTGACAAGCACTGATTCCATGCGAGATAATCATGTGCGCAAGTAAAAACACTACTTTCTCAAAACAAATAAAGAAAATCCAGATTTTAAGCGTGAAGGTCACTGTCTGAAGTCGCTGAGTTGGAAATGATAAACGATAAAGGTAGGATGCCCTGAGTGAGCCAGGTGACTGAGGGTGTTCGTGCCGGCGCCAACGGCACGCAGATCTGCAAATGTTCCCAACACCATTACCATGGGGCAATCGCTCTCCCTGTTAGTCGATCAAGGAGCCAGCTCACAATGATCAGAACCCGTTGTCTCCACTGCCGTGTCCACAGAAAGTTCTTGGACCTCCAGGCGATCCAGGCCTCTGCGCCGGTATAGTCACTCTTTCCCGCGATAACGCCATCACTATGCCCGAGGTATGCCACAACAGCTGCCTGTCGGTACTGGAAATGGCCGACCTTGCTCTCTTCGAATTCTTTGTTTAAGGCAGACCCCAGCCACTTCGCCTTTTGGCATGCAACCTCGGCTGTGGTGGGCAGGCTCGCACCATCAACGTCGGCAGCATCACCAAGGGCATAGACGTCAGGGATAGGCTCTCCAGCTGTGCCCTTGAGTCGCAGGAAGTCATCAGTCAGCAGCCGAGGGAGGCCCTTCTCTGTCTTTTGGCACTTCAGCCTGTCAACCAAAGCTGTCGCACCATTACCCGTAGCCCAAATGACGGTGTTACACGGGATTCTTCCGAGTTCTTTAGTATAGATCGCACCGTCGTCGACCTTTTCGATATGACTCTCGGTGAGTACCTCGACGTCACGCTTGTCAAAACTGTTCATCGCATATTCTTGCAGGTGTTGGTCGAAGCCGCCTAGAACATTGGGCGCAACATCGTGAATCGAAATCCGAATGTGCTTTTTGACGTGAGGGTACAGCCGTGCAAAGTCATGGTGGAAGAGATCAGATAATTCACTGGAGATTTCCACACCTGTCGGACCGGCACCCACAATGACGAAGTGCAGCATGTTGCGTACTAAAAGACAAGACACGATGTTAAATCGGGTTGCCTTGCGGTGAGGCGGTTTTGCACGGCGATTCACCTACTTTCTTCGCCCGTCAACCCGGGCATCGATGCCCTCTCAAAACAATTCCGAATGTGGGCCTGGATGGCCTTGGCATCTCGTACAGTACGAACAAACATAGCGTGTTCCTTCACCCCCGGCGTACCAAAAGTGTTGTTCGTGCAGCCAGGCGCCAAGATCAGGTAATCATAAGTAAGGGAGAACTGTCCATCGTTCGGAAGGTCGTCAAAAGCTGATCTGCATCGGCAAACCTTCTTCTCGAAGTCAACGTCTTCAACATTGGCCTTGATGTATCTGATTTCCCTTCTCTGATGGCGGATGGGCGCTTCGACCAGACTGCGGCACGTCAGCTATCGCTAACGTTTGACCAGAAAGCTCGGCGGCGGCGGGGAGATGGGTTGCAAACCTGAAGTCATAGAGCCCACAGGCAGCACTGGCCAAGAGAGGTGTGTAAGGGGTTGTTTCCTCTGGCGAGACCACAGTGATCTTGTACTTCCGTTCATCAAGAGCTGTAGAAATGGTGGCCCCAGCCCAACCCGACCCCACAATCACCACTCTCTTCCTGTCAGATTGTTTGGCGACAAACGGCATGATGACTGTTGTCCTGGTCAGTATAAGTAAAGGGTCCAGGTGATGGGACAAGAAACACATCGGCAAAAGATGTCAGTCGTGCTTACTCGGGGACCAACAGGTTTGGTTACTTTGGACGAGGCAAGGCACATATATGCTGCATGCGTAGCTGAACGTTGACACGGAGGCTAAGGGAAATCGGCGTCATCATAATCCCTAGCACCAGCTACTCGAGCTGCCTGCATGAACACACGAAACAAGGCGCTCGAGTTCCAGGCTTCGGTGCTGCCTCGGTATGCCTAGCAGACGCCTAGCCCGAGCCGTACTAAGACTGATTCGGCATACGGACCTTCGGAGATCGGTTTACGATTCGATTATTCAGCCAAAATCGGGGCATCCCAGCTTGACACTCGCAAGATCCCGCGAAATCGATCACGGTGGTACAGTATACTGCCTTTACACAGTGATACATATCTCAGCCCGACTTGTCTCCTTACCGTCAATTCCCAGCTTGGTGCTGTCGCTATCACCTACTCTGAGTTCTATGACGGCCCCTGTTCGTCTGACCTGTAGCGCGCCAATGACCTCAACATGGGCAACCCTGGCACATGTGTAGTCCTGTGCTGGTTCCTGATTTTCGGCAGATTGCGATGCTGCAACGTATAAACTCGGACAGAGATGTGATCGTATTCAGCGGCATTGGCACTGTGTTTGTGCCCCGCAGCGCGGCCAAGGAAGTATCGCAATAAGCCTTTCCGACCCCTCACTCTCTTCTACTAGTAGAACCCAATCCCTAGCGCAAATGCCCACCTGCATTCCGACCATACATGGGGACACGGACGTGATTGAAGCCTCTAATAACTAAGTACATGCTGGCAAGACGAATTATTTCCAGGCAAGCTTTGAAAACTGCTCCGCTAGCTGGCTGCTGAATACTGGTACGGCAAGGATATAGCTGGGGAGCGGTGCCCACGGACAGTACATTTGTAGTATTTCACACCACGCTCTGTGCCTGCGTTGGTCATGGGCGTTCATAATTATCTCCCCGAGGATGGTAACGTTTGACTTGTCCCCTGATAGCTCAAATCGTCTAGAAGCAAAAAATACTGTCTTGTATCAGCTACCGGCCCACCCAGCTGTTTCTGAGCACCTACCCAGTAACTAAATCTTACAATAAACTACTGACATTCTGAAATACTTTTCTACTTAACTCTTGCCCTATATTCACTCATTTAAATTAATTTCATATTTAAATAGTATTGTAGATCATGAAGGGTAAGTTAAATCTCAAGGGCTTTAGTTGATAACTAATGTCAGGGCCATGGGGTGATCGCAGTAGTTGAGTCTGCCGTCTTAACCAAGTAGCTAGAAGAATAAAGAGCTTTAATTAAAAGTTAATTGATGAAAAACTTCTAAAGGCTTACTTTAGTAAAATATTCTAGAAGTATTATGAAATTTAGGATGGTAGGGTGTTTTGGTTTAGTTAAAGAGGTACTTCGAAATACTTGGGGCCTCCTGTTAAAATTAGGTACTGGGTCGGCTGGGTGGGCCGACATTGGCTGTTTTATATCCTCTCATTTTCCTCATCATCCTCCTCATCGAAAACAGCAACGTCGCCACCATTTCCACCATGCTCATGATGGCCAACAAATGCACTCTCTACATGCACCTCCACTGCCTCTGGACCGCTGCCCACTACTTTATCCTTTGGCACCCACCAGAGTTGAACAGCGCCCAGGATTGCAACCACGGCACACCCACCCCAGGCAGCGGCACTCCCGCCGGCATCATAGAAAACGCCGACTAGTGGAGAGCTGATCGTTCGGGCTATGCACACAGCACTCATCGCAAGACCATTGACGCGGCCGAGAACCAACGGCGAAGGACACGCATTCTTGAGCAATATCAGAGCGCAAGGCGTGACGATGATACCGAAAAAGTTCTGCAGGAACAATGTGACGTAGATGCCGGCTGATAGGACTGCAGAGTCCGGAGCCTCCTGTGTCTTTCCCACCGGCCTCAGTAGCGAGAGGAATGGCATCATGACATAGCATATTGGATAAAGAATGGTCGGGACCAGAAATGACAGCCAAACGCCTGTTCTTTCGACGAAGAAGGGAAAGATAACGCCTTGTATGAAAAGGGCGATGAAGCCGTTGACTGCGAGGAAGCCACCGACGTCGTGCAGGCTGAAGCCCATACCACCTGAAAGGTCAAGCTGGGGTGATGTTGCGATGGTGGAATTATATGACGGCGAGTCGAGCAAATAGATTGGGAGAATGGCACCGAATGCCATTTGGTGAAAGGCGGCAATGACGAGTACGAGAATAAGCATGACGACAGCGAAGTTGAAGGCCTTCTCCTGGGGTTTGACAGATTCTTGCGCGTGCGGGCTGCCCTGGTGCAAGTCATGAACCTCGGGCCGTACTTGGATCGAATGCATGGTCCCAAAAGAGTTGTGCCGGAGGTCGAAACGCTGATCTGTTGTTGTCGGCAGCCCCTCCTCAGCGATGAACGGTCGGTTCCCGTGGCGGATCTCTTCCATGATGGATCTTGGCTGGCTGGTCGTCCGGATCAGAGGGGTGAACTCGTCATCTTGTTGGCCATCTTCTGCATGCACCTGCTCCAGACTCTCCTTGACGAACTGAGGGTTTGTCTCGTCGAGGAAGATGATGCCTTGAATAACGGCAATGACGATGACTGCGACGGAGACAAGGTTGGGCAGGAGATAAGGGTATCGTCCAAACAGTCCGTCCTCAGGAAAGATGCCGGGGTAGAATTTGGCGGGTTGTGCCAGATAGCCACCCATCGCACTCCCAATAATGCTACCAAGGAACCAAACAAATGGCTGGACTGCATATGCTCGGGGCTCGTGCTCCTAATGGTGACGTTAGTCCTGCTACGGATCCTAAAGTGTTGCTTTCTGGAACATTCCAAAATATGAAAGTCGGGGATCCGTTGCAAGAGAAAGGTGATACTGACGGGCCTCTTCACCATCTCTGCCACCATGGTCTGCATCACAGATACATTTCCGTTCAGGCTCCCTCCGACGAACCGTGCCAGTAGAGCCACCCAGTAGGATCTGGCAAGGCCGAAAATCAGGCTGGAAATCGCGACTCCACAGAGACCAAAAAGTACGACGGGCTTCCGTCCATACCGATCGGATACCGCTCCCCATAGCATCGACGTCAGAGCCTCGGCAACTGCGTAAGCGGAAACTAGGAGACCAGCATAGAACGAGGCGTTGACGTCGGTGCCGTTTAGGTCCTGTACCATGATATATGTGTAGGCCAGGATTGAGTTGAACGCTATGGGCTCCGAGAAGCGGCAGATTGCCAGGATGGTAAGCTGGTAGGTGGGGAAGCCATCATCGGGCTTGACGTCCTGCTTCTTGCTTGTGCGCCCGTTTCGCTGGAGACTCGCTGGCTGTTCATCGTGAGGCATGATATGGCGGGTGTGACACAAGCTCGCTTAGAGGTGACGGTGGTAGCCAATTGAACGGAAGGGAAAGGAAGAGTGAGAAATCAAGTATCCAAGATGAGAAATATCTTTAGACCTGAGGTTGAAAGTGGAGCGCCCCAGTATATATAAATCTGTATGTCGATCCCGGTGCGAGCCAGGATCCTACCCCGGGGTGCTGCGGCGCGCACACAAAGGTCAAGCGGTCTAGCTGCGCACCTCCCGGCCCGTTGGGATGCCAACACTGGTTGGGCAACAGTGGGAAGCAGATAACAGTACTAGGTAGTCTAGTATGTGCGTGTGCATGAATCTCTCTTGCCTTGGCGCGTCGGCCACAGGGCACAGGATATTGCGGCAACGGCATGGAGGACGGGGACGCCGCGCGACTCGCGGGAATAAAGGAAGAGAGGTGCGAGTTGGTCCGAGAATTCGGGCGGCCGTCAGCAGGCCGGGCAGGCCTGATTGGCTGAGTCGGCGATGTGCTAGGAGGGTGTCTCGTTACCACGTCCCGAAATTCCGGGGCTAATGGTAAATCTGTGGTAAAATCTCGATTGCTGACTGTTAGTGATTGAACATGGCCCGGGTTCTCACAAGGCCTTTTCAGCTTCACTCGTCGACACTCCAGTAATCTCAATGTCCGTAAACTTCGTCCAAGCCTTTCACTGGGCGGAGCGCAGCGGATGAGGACAGTCCCATGAGATCTTTTTCTAGCATTTGAGATAACCATAATGCGGGCACAAAGAAGCATCCCGGCAGCAGATATGAGCCACCCCGGTCTGTGGGAAGAATGACTCCAGCCCAGCTGTTGGTCCTCGAACAACGCATGCAACAAGGTCCTCGCAGTCCTGAGCAGTCATCGTCAATCTCACTCCATTCTCGCCCCACCCCTTCGTCTCCAACATTAACCACAATAAAATGCCATCATGTCGTACCACTGTATCACGCTCCCAATCAAGAAAGCCCAGCTCCCGATGAATGACGCTACAGAGCCTGCCAGAGCGTCTCCACCTAGAAGCAGAACGCCAGTGATGGCGAACAGAATCGAAGCAATAACATTCCATAGCGATGCCTGCCAGGCAGCAGTTCCGAAGCGAGGTTTATACCACCGCTCCTGCGCAAATAACAGCAGCATGATATTCGATATGGTGAATATGCCTCCCCCAATAAGCAAAGGTGTGAAGACAAAGGTGGAGAGACCGATGATATCATCAGGAGCAAGAACACCAGGAAAGCCGAAGACAACGCTTGTGGTTAACACGGACCCGGCAACTAGCTGCATCGCCCCGGACTGGAAGGGTGTTGTCTTCAACGCATCCTTAAGGACGCCCCAGCTGGGCAGCCACGCCCATGAGGGACTACTCAACAGCGCTGGTTGGTATGTCTTCGTCTGCTCCTCGTCTGCCTCGAACTTGGAAGTTGAAGCAGGCTCTATGTTGCCGTTGGTAGTGTTCCAGATAGCGGGCATGGTGAGAAGGCCAGCCGATACAAAAAGCATGGCTCCGATCGCGTTCGTGATAGGCGCTGCAAGGGTTGCCTCTGTCGGAAAGGCTGTCGCAGGGGCAACGAGCGGCAAGAGACCGAAAAAGCCGTTGATGCAGAAGGAAATACTGCCGACGACGAAAAGAATAGCGATGACCCAATTTGCATCTCGGTAAGGATAGACAGTGACCATGACCTTCAGTTGTTCCCGGAAGCGAAGGGGTTCACGTTGGTCCTGCCCGTCTTCTTTAATCCACTCGATGTCGTACACTCCCGAGGAGCTTCGGTCCCTTACAAGGTCACACTTAGCCCTGTACTCGGCGTGGTCGACCGCAACGAACGCGCGGCTTCGGCGAGCTGTGATTGTAGTTGACTGTCGGCGGGAGATGGGGCCAGGCAAGCCACCGAGATCGTAGTAGGACGTTCGATGGGAATTCGCTGCATTCATGATTGCCTAAATTTGGTGGATCAGTGGAAAAGTTCCTGGCGCGAGAAAGCTCAGGATCACACCTATAAGAAGAGAACGATTTCGAAGTACGACTTTCAACTCTGCTTGGTAGAAAGAAGGAAGAAGAAAGAAGGAAGAAAGACAACAGATGAGAGATAAGGAGTGCTCTAGGCCAGCTAGATTGTGACGGGATCGCAGACCATCGATTTGCATTTGAGGTGCAAAACGTCGAAGATTTATTCGTTCCTCAACAACCGGATGAGAACCATGCGACTTCTTGTCGAATTCCGGTTACCGTCTATGCGACGTGTGCACTGACATTATTTCCAACGCAACATAATCAAGTTCTGGTTGGATCAGCACCACTGGCCTCAGCTACGAGGTCTGCAGAATTCCTTTCAACGTAGAGGTTCATCTTGTTGCTTTCGTAGTTGCGGGATGTGGAAATCGTGTGCTTGGCAAGGACGAGAAACGAGCACTGTTTGATGATGTACAATATTCAGAAAGGATGCATTGATTTGGCGTGACGTTTCATGGCAGACGACCAGTAACATATTTGTCTCTGGGGCCAGCGGAGTTGAAGATTAACGAAAACAGTTAAAAAAGTGCGACCATCAATCCGGAGCACTGACATTGTACCGGCCGATCTCTCAAGTTTGCCTGAGTCGGTCCATGAACCTTGTTTCACGCGCCAAAAGTAGCAGCTCCACAGGCCGCTGGCCTTTCTCGGGGCCCTATCCTGGGTGGTGCGTCTCCATGTTTTGAAAATGCGTCCCAACTGCCTATTTGGATAAAGACCCTGGCCAGCCCGCCAAAGAAGTCCTGCCATTGGATGCGTTGACGCTACAGCCAGGCCGCGTGTTGTAGTATGCTGTGCTGTTAGTACTCCGAACATGGATCGAGTCCCCTCGCCGGTTGCAATCAGATTACCTGCTCACAGCCTGAGCTGCTTAACGCTTGAGCCAATCGTCCATTTCAAAGCGACGGTTTCCTCCCTGTGAAAAAAAAGTCATCTGTTCATGTTACACAGGCACACCTGGGCTACTCTGTTATGTCACGAAATTTGTTGCTTCTTAACACAAGTATCCCAGACCACGAGTGCTATTTTTGTTCCTCGCAATAACTCTCTCGAATTCTCAATGGCAGATATCGAGCAGGCACCCGGGCCAGTACGCCCAACCGACTCGGATGTGGCCCGCCTCTCTGGAAGATTTGGGGATTCCAATCAAGGCGACATCGAAAAGCTTGGGAGGGAGAGACCAGCAGTCTTTAAAAATGTCTTTATGGAGATTGGGTTCTGCCTGTCTGTTCTCGCATCCAATCTGGTCTCTGTAAGTGACCCCTACCCTATAGAAGTTTGGCAATGCTTCGGACGTCGCAGCGGCACGTTACACGCCCAAGACGGTGAGCCAATGGCGTTAGCTAACTTTGCGGTTTCCTTGCCCTTTGAACAGGAATTCCTGATCAGCGGAATGAACGTCCTCCTTCCGAGTCTTGTGCGCGAATTGCACATACCATCCGAGAGCCAGACATGGCCGGCCAGCATATTCACTCTCGTGGCTGGCGCCTTCTTGCTGCCCTTTGGCCGGCTGTGCGATATGTACGGCGCAAGCGTTGTATTCCTGACAAGTATCGTCTGGCTATCCATTTGGACTCTAGTCGGAGGCTTCAGCCAGAATCTAGCCATGCTTCTTGCCACGAGGGCTTTTCAGGGGCTGGGCTCCGCCGCCAACCTCCCAGCCGGCCTAGCGCTCCTGAGCAGTGTCTATCGCCCAGGACCCCGAAAGAACTTGGTATTCAGTTTGTACGGGGGTTGTGCGCCGTTCGGCTTCTTCACCGGAATTCTTGTTGCTGGTCTGAGCGGCCAGGTCATCCACTGGGGGTGGTTCTTTTGGATCGTCAGCATATCGCTGGGAATCACGGGCTTCGTATCATTCTTTTGCATCCCTCGCGATATGCATGCTCGCCAAGGGTCGATGGACTGGTGGGGCTGCGGTAGCAGCATACCAGGCATTTTCCTGCTAGTCTACGCCATCACTGAGAGCTCGCATGTGAGAGGCGGCTGGGGTTCGCCACAGATTATTGTGACGTTCGTCCTCGGCATACTGTTTTTAATCAGCTTCGTCTATATTGAAAATAGGCAAGCGAAACACCCACTGCTGCCTGCAAGCATATTTGCCCCAAAGCACATGGTTCTTCTCTTTCTATATTTGTTCCTAGTTTATGGGTGCTTTGGAATCTATCTCTTCTACGCCAGCTTTTAGTAAGTCAATTACCTTTTACGAGGACGAAAATGGACTAACCTGTGGGGTAGTATCGAGGTAGTGCTCGGCGTTGCTCCCTTCCTCACTGCGCTTTGGTTTGCGCCGTTGGCCGCAGGGGGCATCATTATCGCTTTAGTAGGAGGCATGACGCTCCATCGTCTGTCCGGGACGCTATTGCTACTTCTTTCAGGCAGTGGATTCTTGGTCTGCGTGCTGCTCTTCGCAGTCATGCCCGAGCAACCGAGCTATTGGCCGTGGGTGTTTCCAGCTATGGTGTGCGCCACGCTCGGAATTGACATTTCGTACAATGTCAGCAGCATCTTCATCACTACTAACATTGCCAAGCACGAGCAAGGTCTTGCCGGTGCGTGCGTCAATGGCCTCGTGTTCTTGGGCATTGCTTTCTTCCTCGGATGGGCGGATTTAGCTGTGGCCAAGACTGCCTATCTAGGGGTCAGAGGCAGCTACAAGACCGCATTCTTTGTCGGGACTGGATGTGCTGGCGTGGCTATTGTCCTCGTCGCCTTGGGTATCAGGGTGGAAAAGGCAAAAAGCGATCTTACTCTAGAAGAGAAGGACGGCCTGGGTGATGGGCCCCTGGCTGGTGACTCTGCCTTGCAGACTGATCGTGCAGTAGTGGGAACGAAATAAAATAGACGTGTAGAGTGTTTCATAATCGCATTTTAGAGGGGTCGTCTGACAAGAACGATTAAGTAGTGACTAAAGTAAATTCAGAGCAATAAAGCCATCATATCAGCATTAGCTTCTCGTCCATATTGTAGACCTGTTCAAGCCATGACGTCCTATCATACGTTGACAGTGGGAGAGCCCACAGTCGCTGAAGAACCGAAAGACCCCTTTTGATGTTCCACATATGGATCATACTGTAAAGCTGCTCCAGTGCATTCGCAATCCACAATCTTTGCTCCGGAAGACGTGCTTCTGCCCCGAGAACGAAGGCAGGCCAGAGGATACCCTTGAAGTGAGAGTCGCTCGATGAAATTTGCGTGAGATGGTGCAGAGCGAGATCGACTATGTCTGCCACCAATGGTGGTGTTTTGCAGTGTGATCTGAGAGCGTGTGAGGCGTAAATCGCGATGGCTCCCTTGTATGCCGAGGCCATGTGAAGACGCTGCTCATGTAGGTCTTTTCCGGGAAAATGGAGTGCCCAGTCCGAGCAAGAGAAGTTCTCGAGCCGGGTGAGAATTGATTCGACGTCCTGCTGGCTGGGCTCCTCAACGTGAGACTGCAGGCCGTTTAAAGCGTGCAGAACACCGATGAGCTCAGCGGGGCATCCGACCCAACTCCAGCTCTGTGCCCGCTGCAAGACAGCGCTCAAATCGAATTGTGGAAGCTCTCGGACAGGATCTATCTTGGTCCTGCTCATTGTTGAGCCGAATATGGATATCCTAGCGCCGTATTAGTCAAACCACTCGACAAAGGACCAACCACTAGAAACGTTGGTTGGCGAGGAGAGGGAGTTGGATGTTGGACATACATGGCATAAGCCTCGCGGAAGAATCCTTGGAAAACAGACCCCACTATCGACGGTGACGTATCCTTGTTTTCCCGCAGACACATGAGGTCTTTCATACCAGCGAGATGATGGCGCCACAAGGGAGCTTCAGTGTCCAACATATCCAGCCACGTGAAAAGAAATGACGACGCCACGATTGCATCCGAGCAGTCTTGGGTGGATAAGGCTGTTCGAAGGCTGCATGTGGCTTTATACGCGTGTGCCATGACAGTAGCATAGTCAGTAGAGCTTGGTTGCAGCTCTGCCTTGACTAGAGAGCTTCCACGATTCTGTGTAGCAGCCGGGAGGGAAGCAAGACTCGCACGTGCCTGATGATAGACAGAGATCGCGACGATGATGTCCCGCACCACGGTATTGTGGGGCACCAACAATAGCATTTGCTTGAAAGGGTTGCCGAAGTCATCACCGTATATTGTGCACTCGCTGCAGCACTCTCGCAAGTCTCGAGCGAAGAATTAGTTTTCTAACCACAACAGTCAATCAATTTGCTGAGTGGGACTCACAATATTCAAAGTTCCTTCTGGTGCCAAGATTCAAATCCTGGAAAACAGGATCTGTGGGGTTTGCAGAAACAACCGCGGTAAAGTGGGGAATTTGAGAGCTGGCATCAATGCTCCGAGGGGACTCTGCCGTCGTTGAGTTGACGCATGACCCGTTCAAGTTGAGCCTTTGGCCCTTGGTCTTCCTGCGGCAAGCCACTCCGGTCCAAACAATAGGCTTGGAGCCATATCCCAGACACTCGCGGTGATGTCTCCTACATTTGATACAGGTGGGAAGGCCGAAATCGCATTTGACACGTCGCCGCACACAAGTCCAGCACGGTTTGGATGCAGATGAGATCGGAGCAAACTCACCAGAGGGGACTATCATCGCCCGTGCCATGGTTACCATGAGCATTTGGAGACGAAAGTGCTTTGCGAACAGCATTGCAGAGCGGCATTGATTGAATATGAAAGGCGGGACAGGCTGACGTAAGTTTCATCCCTGTTTCATGTAAACAACCTATCAACCGGATAACTTTCGGGAGCTTAATTAGAGCTCTGCGTTTGACACTCCACTTCCCTGCTCAGTCTAAAATCCCCCCGGCCAACCATGACCAACGCCTCCCATATTCTCCCGATGAACCCCGTCAACGACATGTATTCAACGCGTCTGTCAATGTCTCACGCTCAATTCCCCGTAGTCTCCTTATAAGTCACCGTCACCAAACGACGGAGAGCCAACCGAAGCCGCATCCAAAATCACCACCTGCTCCGACGGTCTTCCCCGAAGGAGCTCATATGGCATGTCCTGCAGCCCAGTCCCCTTCTCAATCATTATGTCACACGCGTTAGCGGCCGCCTGCCCGAGTGCGTAAAACTGATGTTCCCCGAAATGCTTCCGTAGCATGTCACCCTCTCTAAGTGTGAACCGTTTACTAACCGTGATATCGAGTCCCAACTCTTTAAGTTGTTTTGTGCGCCTGATGTACGGATCATGCTCATCCGAGCTTCAAGATACCAAGTTGAGTCTCAGACCTGTACGGGCGCAGATTTCAAATGCGACATGGACCTTATCCTCGTCGATCCTGCGTTGGCCATGGCATGCTCCCCATATGGGCTTTGAGAGCCTTTACTCACAATAAGCTGGGCCAAATGCGCGATTCGTGACACCTTTAATTCGAAGCCAATCATTCTCTATCTGAACGTCGTCAAGGGCGCTTGTAGAACTTTCTAAATACCTTCAGTGGTCTTCACTTGGCCACCTGGAATGGTGTTTGACTCAAGTCAATGGGAGCACTGAGCACGCAGGGTCAAATCAATTTGCGCCGGTACTGGGCAACCGAAGTGAATGCCCACGGGTATACGGTGTGGCCAGACTCCTCGGACAATCCAATTGACGCTCGCGGGGATTTGTCGCTCGATGTGGCTAGACCGAGCGCGGGAGAAGCTGTGTGGGGAAAGTCGGCCATAAAAAGCGGACTAAAATATTATGATTGCATTTTTCTCGAGACGCCCGGCTGTTTGCATGATAGCAAACTTGATGCCAGCGCATAGACGAGGAGACATCTTTCCACTACTAAGTTGGCTTGTGATATAAGTACTATGAGATAATCGTTTATGAGGTTCGGGCTGAAAGCGCTCAGGGTCTCGAGGAGCAATAAGTCATTCTGTTTGTCTAAGGGCCCCTTGGTGGAGCTGCAGCCAGCTCTTTCATTGAGTATAAAACTTCCCCCCTTCCCACCGCCGCAGACAGTGAGCTACTTTCCACAGAAAAATTATCAGGAGAAACTCTGATTATCCTGTTAACTATCAAATCTTCAAGTTCGACCTCGACTTTAGGGTCTCATTCAATGGGTGGAAAATACTTACTCACCGGTGGCTATGTCGCCACATTGGACGATGCTCTCGGCGACTTTCCCAGGGGATTCGTCCTCGTTGATGGAGGTCTGATAACAGATGTCGGCCGCGCAGAGGATATCGTCGCCCCCGATGCCGAAGTCATAGACACAACTGGAGGAGTCGTCATGCCTGGCATGATTGATACCCATCGTCACAGCTGCATCTCGCTGTTTCGTGGAATTGGTTGCGACCAAGCTATCTTTCAGTTCCTGTGCAACGGCTTTACCAGATATCTCCCGGCATTGACCACTGAGGATCTCCGTCTATCCGCCCTTGTCACCGCCCTCGAGGCCATCGACAACGGCGTCACGACCATCGTCGACCCATATGACGCATGCCGTTCCCATGCTGATACCATGGCAGGCTTACATGGTCTCGAAGAATCGGGCATTAGAGCATTTTTCTGTCCGAGCATGACCGACGACCAATATGACAATGCCGAGAAGGGAAATTTGGCTCATCAAGCCAGGCTTGCTCACATCGATGCGCTGTATAAGAACAATTCGGCTAAAGCCAACCAGCTGGTCCGCATTGGGATGTCCATCAGTCATCCTGGGTCCGTTACTTTTGACAAGACAGAGGCGGAAATCAAATTTGCCAAACAGCGGGAAATGTTTTGCTGCTCTCACTCAGCACCTGTCAAGAACTCGGTCTTGTGTGGTGGTGTCATGGAGCGTGCAGATCGCGGTCTGATGCTGCCGGGTCACCTTTACATTCACTGTACAAACCTTACCGATCACGAACTCTCTCTGATTGCTCAAACTGGCGGCAAAGTCTCTGTCTCTGTCGAGACAGAAATGCAGATGGGAATGGGCCTTCCACCCCTGAGAGACTGTCTCAATCACGGCATCGAGCCTTCCCTAGGCCTTGATACTTCCAGCGCCGTCTCGCCGGATTTGTTCGGGCAGATGCGCCTTGGGCTGCAGTTGCAGCGCGCCTTAGATAATCAGGTCTTGCATGACAATGGGAAGGTGGTTGAGAAGCTAGATCTCACCGTGCGCGATGCAATGAGCTGGGCAACCCGGAACGGCGCCGCAGCTCTCGGACTCGCGGACCAGATTGGAACTCTCACGCCTGGCAAACGTGCCGATGTCGTCTATGTCTCCAATGATAGGGCTCTGACTCCTTCTGTTGATCCTCTCGGTACTACGGTTCTTCACTCATCAGCTGCTGACGTTGACACTGTGTTGATTGACGGCCGAATCCGAAAACGTCATGGGCTTTTGGTAGAGCACGACCGAGCAAAGGTTCGCACTGAGACTGCCGAAGCCACCGATCGTATCATGGCTCAACTTGACAACCTCCCTTCCCAGATGCTGCCAGAGCAGCTGACAGGGTTTTTCAGGTCAAGCGAGACGTCGACTCGTATCAATCTTGGCAAGGCCTACGCATCTTCAAGCACCAATGGCAACTTTGTCTGACGAAAGAGGTTCGAAGTATATAGAACTACAAAAAGCAACATAGAAGGCTGTACGTAATTTCTACATTCTTTTCTTACTGGAGGCTGTACCTGAATCATTGTTCTTTATATGCATATGAATAGCCCAGTAGTATAAATGCGGGGTACATATCACCAGGTACGAGGGTGTTCTGTTTGCCAGGAGGAATAAATACCGGACCAAGTAGAGTCTATACCAGTCTTTATAGCTAGCTACAGGTAAGCGTGCTAGCAGTCTAGTTTAATTGTAACCCATAGCCTCTGCTGCAAGGCAAGTTTAAAGGTGAGTATGTAGGCCTTTGTGCTATAACAATTTCGCCGACATAGAAAACTCATAGTTGTTTTTACTGTCAAAAAGGTAGTCCTGTCTCTTGCTTCAGAGGCGAAATCATGTGCCTGTAGTAATCAATAGTATATTGTATGAAAAGAAAAGGCTATTATTGACTACATAAAAAGTTACCCTGGCGCCACTTCGGTTAGACACCTTTATAAATAGAGGTAAACCTTTTGGTGCTCAACAAGGTGTTCTGAGAAGACCGCTCAGGACCACGGGATTTGACCACCAGATTGCCAAACCTGTTGGTCTGTAGTGAACTTGTCAGTTTTAGGGCTAATCTTGGACTTGCTGCAACCAGTCTTGGCAGTCTTGTTACCAAAGCGATCCGCAATCCAGGAGAAGAAAAGACTCTGAGAAGCTTGCAAGGCGCCATCATGATCCAGACCAGGATAAAGGACATACTCGGCCTGAGAGTTGGGGAATTCGTCACATTGCTCCTTCAGAATGCGCTCGGTATTCTCAGGCGGGATGAGGCCGTCTGTCTCACCCTGAATGATGAGTACAGGGGCACCGAACTCGGCAGGCCCTTTTCCGTGATACTTTTCCTCCCACTCGAGAACCTCAGGTGCAGAGGGGAAGTTGGCCCCATTGTAGTAGATATCATCGATTGCCATATTCTGGAAGAGCTGAACGCCGATAGCATTGCAACCTTTCAGAGCGAGCGGAACTAAGCTCTGAGCCTCGGGCTTCACATATTTTGTGATGTCAAACGAGGGAATAACAGCAGCGATGGCCTGTAGTGCGAAAAGCCATGGGACACCGACGTAAGGAATACTGGCATGGTCCCTTTCTACCATGGAGGGAACAATGGCCATGATCTCGATAGCGGGAGCAACGGCGACGGCGCCAACGAAACCGCCAACAGCCTCGCCCCCGTCAGCTTCACGCTGAGCAGTGCGCCACGCAGTCAGTCCACCTTCGCTCTGACCAAATGCAACCCACTCATGGGTTATAGAATCACCCATAGCCTGACGAACAGCGGTTATGCTGAAGCTAGTGTCATGCGCGTGGAGAATACCCGCTTCATACATGAAGCCCTGCGGGATATCACTGCCCTGACCGGTGTAGTCTGTAGCGACAACCACGTAGCCTTGCAGAGCAAGTTGGTACGGGCCTTCCCAGTGATACAACAAATTCTTGTTGTTTGAAGGGGCACACTGACGAACCAAGCCTGCTGTTCCGTGGGTCCACGCAACAACGTCAAAAGCCTTCCCATGGCCCTTGGGGTTGTCATATGGCGTCAGAACAAAGCCGGTGGCAGGCAAGGGGCTACCGTCGATATCCTGGCTGACATAGAAGATCCGAGAAAGAGAAATGCCAGGAGGAATTGTCCAGAGTCGCGAGATCGCCTGTGGACCCAGATCCTCCCACTTGACCATGTCGCCGATCTTATAGGATGAGAAGTTTTCGGGTGTCGCATAAAAGGGGTCCAGCGAGATGTCGGGATGAACCCATGACGCCACATCAGCTGCGTAGCCTTCGGAAAGGCCAATTTTGCAGACCGAATCGCATTCCGGAGGAGGCAGAGGTGCAGCAGGGCGGCCAAGAACCGGTGCAGCGAAGGTGGCTACGACGTAGAGGGTGTCAGGAATTTGGGTGCGAGCAGAGTGAATGGGTATACGTAGCGTGGGCGCAGCTAGAAAGCAGCGTATTCAGATATTAGGACTACTGAACTTAATCCTTCCCTCTCTAAACTGCTTACTTCCTCCCCTTTTTCTAGTCCCTCTGATTCTATTATCCGTGCTCTTTTCCGTATTGTTTTCCGATATGCGTGTTTTCCGCTTGTGATCTGCGTTGGCGCAGCGCAGACCCACAATGCTGCAGTATCGTGATATTGTTCCCTGACAG
>JBBWSL010000151.1:0-117630 GCA_038088545.1 Diaporthe humulicola
AAAGGTAATAATTTTAAATATAAATTATTATTAATAATAATAATAATAATTTATTTTTTTAATTTTAGTATTAGGAATTATTAAGTAATTATTAATTAATATTAATTAAATTTTAAAATATACTTATAATAATTATTATAGATTATAATACTATAAAGTTTAATAATTATTAGGAAAAGGGAAGCCTTTTAAAGTAAAGCCTTCCCTATAGCTATTTATAATCCTAAATAGCTAATTAAAGGGCTACTTAGTATTAATTAAGTAATAAAGCTAGGCCCTAATAATAGGCTAAAAGGGACTACTATAGTGGCTATAGTAGTAACTATTCTATACTTTCGAAGAATTGTGGACGTTCTTTTAACAATATTAACCCCTGGTCCTAAGGAGAGGTGCCTGCCAACTAAGTCGGCGTGTCCGACTGCGGGGCAATCGAATCTGCTATGATCGTGCCACAACTCTCGGCCGCTTTGGACTTGGAGGGGCGGGAGATAGCTAATAGATATGATCTAAAAATAATTGCGCACGTGAACGCGGTGGGAAGCGGCGTTTGAAGAAGTTGGACGGCCTATAAAGCAGAGCGGCGATACCCTTGCCTGAGAAGGCCGCCAGCTGGTTTCACGACCACCCGTGCAGTGCCAGCACCGCTTCCGGTGGCTTACATATACATACACTTCACGTCTAAGAGAGGCCTTGAACGTCGTCCACACCAATCACTTTCTCCTTGAAGAAGAAAGCAAGGTCCTGAGGCTGGGGATGTAGACTGTGATTTCTTTTACGGCCAGTGCACGGGCTTTGGGCGGTCCTAGCCAAGTACGGTAACTAAGAAGCTACTTAAGTAAGTAGGTAGGTAGGGAAGAGGCTAAGTACTTAGATTCGTATGGACACTGAAAGGCTCCCGCGCTTCAGACTCCAGCGACGCCAAAGGCATTGACGGGCTGTCTATGAAGCTGCTCAAGCGTCCCGGCCAGAACGGCTGATGTTCAATGACGCTTCACAGACAGATGGCATGTCCAGATGTACCAAGCTGGCACTACTGGCTTCCAAGGTGCCCGAACCCATTTCCATTAATAATCAACAGACTAAGACAAGATGGTACCTAGAAAAGCCCTCAATTCTTGAGCGGACCGGCACCGCCGAGAAAACTACTACATATATTTAAAGACATCCCTCACCTAATGACAGCCAATATCCCCCCCCCCCGGAAACATCTAAAAGTCGCAACGTCAACTTATTACTTACACCGAGTCGACTGCTTTGCAAAGCGTTATCACCTTATCCATGTTGCACACATATTTAAGTTTGGGATCGTCGGCGACAATGGCACGATTCTATCTGTTTAATGCCCTCCCCAAAGAATTACGAGATTGCATTTGGGATATGAGCATCCGCGATGATGAACCCGCCGTCCATTTCTTCACTATACATAAATGGGACGATCCCGACTGTGTTGTCGACCCAGCCAAGAAAGTCCACGCCACGAGGCACCCTTACAGCGCATTATTCTGGGTCGGCCTCGCAGCTCCACGGGGTCCTGGAAACGGCAAACTATCGTGGACGAATGGAAATCTCTCAACCTATATGGAAGATTCGGGCCTGTGGACAGCCTGCAAAGAGTCTCGCGAGAGGATGTTGAAGCATTTTAGACCGTCCGAAACTAGCCCACAACTTTCGAAGCGCATGCCAGTGGTTTGGGAGACGGTGGAGGATATCTGCAACAAGCCTACGGCCTCCATAAATATGAATTTTACCCGCGATAACGACGAGCACCAATGCCTAACTATACGCCCTTCTACCGACCTAATCTGCCTCCAACTACCCGAGAACTCCAAAATCTCATATACAATGCACAGCGAATTTAACTGGGAAGCTATTGGGCACTTTCCGTCGTTCAGATGGTATGGCCATAAGAGAGGCTGGCATTCGTCATACATTATGAACGTTGCGGTTGAATACGACCCGGCGTGGGAGGCTATGGATCCCCAGAAATATCAAAGTTGTCCGCCAAGCATACGTGGCAGCTTCATCAATGTCGGCGAGATACATGGAATCGAGAACTTTTGGTTTATCGACTACAGGCTCACGCGCAAATACACGGACGAACCCAAAGATCGTGAGCGGAAGATGTTTCACGCTGGCAGTCTGACCTTCATCGAGGTCCTTTCGGGTGATGCTGAATGGTGCTGCTGCCCAAAAGAACTCTGTTCAGACGAATGTTTCTCAAGTGGACGATGGCAAACTGTACGCGGAGCCCAATATCTGGTGCACGACTTGGAGGATTATCACGCGGATGGATTCGCTGAGATGGCTGAGACGCCGCATCAGGTTGTCAGCGAGACTTACTACTCAAATAGTTATGGAGTTCTCGCCTGCGTAGACCTGGAGTTGGAGGGGAATCTGCCGACCAGGGATGAATGGTACGATATGAATGATGAGAGGCTCAATTGACGATGGACATTGGAGTGTTAACCAACTTGGGCTGTGTTACTTTAAAGATGAGTTCAGCGGGCACGTGGTTAGTTCAAGGCTGGCTACGAGGTTGCCCAACTTCGCCTGGCAGACTTGTCTACAGGAAAACGGATGCACCCGCGCTCTGTAGCTCGGATTTGGCCCTTATATGAATGACTCCTGACTAGATTCAATTGGCAGCCCATCAATATTACCTACCTAGGTACTTTCTCTCAATCGAGAAGGTCGCCCTTACCCCCTTTAAAACAAGATCACAGCTGTGTCTAGGGTCCCTGCAGTGGCGACGTTTCTGAACGGCAATGTGAGGCCGCTGAGGATGCCATACAAAAGTGAGCTTTGGGACATGGAATTGTTCCAAGATACGGGCGCCTGTCTGCCAAGCTAATTGGCAAATGGACAAGCTTATATCACAACCTCCTTTAGGAAAACCTCCGATTTGACATATAAATATAAAACAGTAACCTAGAGCAAACCTCCTATAACATAACCTCGTGTAAAGTAAATTCCCGTGGGGAAACTCTGCGCATGCCACAGGGGCTTCGCAATGGCTTTGCGGACTTTCAAACATGTGTTTGCGTTATGATAATACTAGTAGTGTAGGTGGTTGCTGGTTCCTTGTGGGCCACTTGCCACAGTCCTCAACATTGGAGCATCCTTGGATCCAGATGTCCGGGCAACGATAAAGTCATGTGATACATAAGCTGCCTACTTTTGTGCCATATAATAGGATTTTATATAACTTATCTTGTAAAAGGTTATCTATCTTATGGCAGGCTATCGCACAGGGGCTCATTTTATAGAAAGTTATCTTTTATGAGATATCGAACATGAGGTTCTCCAATTCGGGATGATTCTATAGAAAGTTCTTCTTCCGGGATCGGGCTTATTATTGAGGGAAAATGAGCATGTTGCCCCATTTCAGAGTCTTTGCATCTCTGGGATGCCAAGTCTTATGTTATACCTTAGTTCTGGGCATTTCTATTGCAGGTACCCAACGGATACAGAACTTGCAGACATTTTGCGGCCTTGCCTGAAGAAATACTTGTTGGTGGTGTAACATTTCACTGATTGTTTGTGTTGCAGGTGGGCAATGGGGTGTAGCGTGTTGCAAAATGCCTTCCGTGCCACTCAGAGAAGCAAACACGGCTGACGGGGGAAGCTTACCTATGTAAGACTTCTCAGCTCTGAAGCTAAATGTTGAAATCTTCTTAACGTTAGACTTGATGGAAAAGTATCGAAACCTCAGTCAGATCAGGGAAAAGGGAGGGAACGGGAAAGTGGGTTTTCTGATCGTCAAAATTGTGCTTTTGGCTGTGAGTGGTCGATAATGGCGCCCGTCATCTCTTCATGCTCACTGCCTGCTCAAGTGCATTTCGTAGTGGCAGATTATAGGATGTACAGTGAATGGGTGTTACGCATATATAACAACATTTGCCTTCCGGGCCCTGCGGCAGTTCAATCCAGGCCACATTGTGCCCGCTTCGTGTACAACTTAGAAGCTCAGCAATCTGGGCAGTCCTCATCGTCCTTTCACGCTGAATGTGAATTCCTGACGTCCAGTCCATCGTTCCATGCGTACACGCTACCTAGGTATCTACCGCTTGTTTTCAACCGCTTGTTTTCAAACCATCCGCCTTGATGTGCGTCCACACTATCCTCGTCATTTTCGGCGTCTCACTCATTCAAAGACGTATTCCAGGGTGCGTTTGACGTTTCGCCGAGAAGAGACGAATTTCCTTTTTGACGAGCATGGAAGCTGGCCCTCGACAAACTTAGCCGAGAAGATGGGTGTTGGGCGAACCGGAAACCGTAACCACAGCTCAAATATTGGGATCACACAGTACAGACGGTTTCTTACCTTGACATTGACCAGTCGCTCAAACAAGGTAAGATCAAGCCCATCAGATTATCAGTAATAGATTTGTGTGGTTTATTGTGGATTTCTCCCGTTTGTTGACGATGTTTGTCTAGCTTCTCTGAAGAGACGACATCGTTTGCTGATGGGCTGCCGAAATTGGTGAACTGACACAGACTGAAGCACACAATTTGTTGTCAGCCTGTGTGAATTCATTATAGCTTTTAGCACGTCCGTTTATAAAACGTAGCAAGTATCAGTTCTCAAGCTGCAGCCAGTGGCATAATGCAAACGAAGCTGTTGACGAGAAGGCCCGTAATATATCTTACTAAAAAGGCATCCCACTGGAGGGAATTCCAGTGGAGTTCATTCTCTAAGCCCCCAACGATACGAAGGGGAAAGGATAGATCGTCGTTTGTATGTGTGTGAATCAGTGCAGATCACAACAATAAGCCTAACGTTTGACCTTTCGAAGCAACAAAAAGAGGAAGAGTGAGTCACTGTCAAGGAACATAGAACGATTCGTTCTAACAAAACACAGTACAGTGAAAACTTGCATTCAAGCAACTTCCGGTCACTAACGACCCCGACAAATATTTACTGCACAGATTGCTCACCATCTGACTGCTCCCTTCCCTTTTCTCTTCCGTAACCAGAGCGAAGCCAGTGCCTCCTTGCCCAACTCACCAGACGGAGGTCTTACGGCGCATGCATACTTTTGATCTATTTTCTGCCTCTCCTTCGTTTCAGCTCTTTCTTCCCATACTCCTTCCTCTGGACGTGCACTTCTTTCTAGCTTGACCTCTTCTTGACTCGAGCACCATGGAGTTTGGAATCTTCCTCAGGCTGGTTTTCGCCACCCTCTTTCTTCGCCTGGCTGTCTCGGAGACCCATGAAGAATTTCTGCTGCACCATCGGCGAGCGCGCGTTGGCCACGGCCTAGCTCCACTATATGGTACAGAACGTGATTCCCGGTTCCCTGACGAATACATCGTCATGTTTCAGCCTGGCTATACACTGCAGCAGCATTTTGCGTCAATTGGCATGGACTTGTCTAATGTCACCCGGTTCAAGTCATTCAGCTACGGGTACCAAGCCAAACTGGACAACGTCTTACTCGACTCACATGTCCGCCTTGACACCGGCGTCCTGCTTGTCGAGACCAATGGTCCAGTGGAGCTCATGCAGCCATTCACGCCCCACAAGAATGATTCTACGGATGCTGAGATGCAGAAACGATATACCAGTGAGATTCTTGAAGACCAGGCACCTTACGGCCTGCAGATGTTGAGCAGTCGTGGGAAGCTCCCAACACCTGTAGAGAACGATGGAGAATACGAATTTCTCGGCGGCGCCGGCCGAGGGGTAAATGTTTATGTCCTTGACTGTGGGTAAGTGCCTACTTCTAACTTTTCTTTCTCAATCTTGTCCTCCGCCATTTCCTCCCCCGTTTCCACCATTTTCTTTTTACTTCCTAGCCCCCCTCCCCCCTCGCTTTACATATAATATATTTATTACAGACTCATGCTGATGCTGATATCTCTTTAGCATCCGTACTTCACACACTCTTTTTGGTGGCCGTGCCACCCACTTCGGCGGTGGAGCACCTGGGGACAGGTCAGCATATACGGACGAGATCAATGACGATATAGTGGGCCATGGAACACATGTTGCAGGTATTATTGGAGCTGAAAAATATGGCGTCGCACCCTTTGCCAATCTCATCAGCGTCAAAATTCAGGGGAGAGGTGGTGATTTCGCTAAAATAGCACAGGTATGTCATTCTATTACTTAGTAGGCTGCCAGCCTATTGATTCCTCTTAATGTTTTGGTCTGACCCCCAAATCCACACCTCCCGGCCTAGAGAAAACAACGCCGTCTTCCTCAGCGGTCTGCATCTTAAGGCGCCTCCGATTCTAACATGTTTTGTAGGCTGTGAGGGACGTGACAGCTGAGCACCGTGCTAATACGGAACGCGACCACAGCAGTTCGCCTTGGAAATTTCGCGGTTCTATCATCAACATGTCCTTCGTTTTGCGGTATGATGTCCAGAGTATCCGCTCCAGCCTCATCAACGCAGCCCGAGAAGGCATCGCAGTCTTTGCGGCTGCTGGGAACGATCACCAAGATGTGGGCCGAGCCCAGTTAGGGTACTTTCCGTGCTCATATCCTTCAACCATATGCGTAGGCGCAGTTGACTCCACCTATGCCTTCGCTAAGCAGTCAAATTATGGTAGCGATGTTGCATACCTTGCACCTGGTACTAATGTCCTGAGCTTGGGAATAAGGAGTGACAAGGCTTTGATATCTAAGAGCGGCACTTCAATGGCTTGCCCTCACGCAGCTGGGGCAGCTGCCATTTTCGTGTCCTGGCTAGGCCTCATCAACAACCAGGCATCTGATTACTTAAAGTTCAACTCTCTGAACAACCTCATCTCCGGAGTTCCACGCGGTACGGGGACCCGCCTCGTCAACACCGGCATTCGGTCGCCCAGGAAGTGGTGGAATGAGCCATTCAGATGGGCAGGGCCGTACCCAGTCACAAACCACAACGTCCATGTTATTGACAAAGAGCTCATTGTTGTTGTCACAGCTACCGACGTGAGCTCGGTGCCAAGCGGTACCCCCTTGACCGGCGTCGATATCGGATCGTACACGAGTATGCAGACAATCACCATATCTGCGGCTACTGGACTCACCACGGAGGCAGGGTCTACAACATGGGACCCAACAATTGGTGGGACCCTGTCATCCATTTCAGTCCCGACTGATACTGCGACCCCAGCGCCGCCCCCAGGCGGTGTAGCGGGCCAACAAATTGCCTTGTCCCCCAACATCAACGTGAACGCCGATATGGATGCCTGGAAACGGCTGATCGGCTACGATAGCAACAAGGTCAGCATCCTCGTCGCCGACATTCAGTACGGCGACCTCGGCTCTGTCGACAATAATTGGAAACAACTCATCAACGCGGCTAATTCCAGTGGGAAACGGATCGTTGGCTACGTTGATACTGGTTATCTTGGCGCGAGCGAGAAGCTGTTCACCACACGACTTGGCTCAAACGAACTAGCGGATTGGGTGTCACAAATCGAGGCTGATGTCGACGCATTGTATCGGATGTATGGAGGTAGAGGTGGACTCGGTGGGATCTTCTTCGATGGAGGGTGGAATGATTGCGGACCCGACAACATCTACTCGGACCTATACGCGTACATCAACGCCTACACCAAACGCTACTACCCAGGGGCTTTCACTGTGCTCCACACCGGCTCAAATACCTCACAATGCTTCGAGAATACGATGGACACGCTCTTGACCTTTACGGATAGCTACGACACCTACACGTCGTCCTACAATGCCCTGGATTGGACGCCGGCAGATCCTCGCAAGATCTGGCATATTATAGATAGCGTTCCAGCAGAAGCAGTCAGTTCCGTGGTCGCTCTAGCCGGACAGCGAGGAGCAGGATTGGTCGGCGTGACTGACGACACGCCAGACAACCCATACGATACTGTTCCGGATGACTCTTACATGCAATCGTTCATGAACGCCGTGCAGGGCGGCAGTGCTCCTGTCTGCGACGCGCCGACGGCAGCTGATGGGCCTGCTGCAGACGCCCCGGGATCTTTGGCAGTCACTTCAAACGGGTTCCGCTCTGTCAGCCTGAGCTGGGACTCGTCAGCCAACGCAGTCGGTTACAACGTGTATATCAATGGGTCGCTGGTTCTCAGCCTTCCCTCTTACATGACACATGCGACGGTCGGTGACATTCCTTCTGGAATATCAGACATGCTCATCAACGTCAAAGCCATCGGCGGCGGTGGTTCCCAGTCGCCCAGCTCAAACTCGGTGAGCGCCAGCACTGTGGCCCTTCCCGGCGGCAGATCCATCATTAATTTACAAGCCGATCCACAGGACGGTTTTACAACATACACGGCCGGCGTTCTAGTGCCTTACTCGTCCCTGCGCGTGTACATCACCTACTCGAACTCGAGTGGTGGGTGTGATTTTGAAAACGCCCCCGCGTGGCCAATCTATTACAACCCATCCGGCTGCTACTGCGGTGTCGCCATGGTGCAGAATGGAAACCTATACCGATACAACGGGACAATCACCAACCCGAGAGTCCCACCCTGGGCCTGGACGCTGGCGGGCTCGGTGCCTGTGACTCGGAATGGGTACACTTACAGTTGGGTGGCGCCAATTGGGTCGTCAACGATGGATACCACTTCCTTTGTCATTCAGGCTGAAGGACACGGACCTAAGGCATGGGTTTTTTCGCCTTGCCCTAAGGCAGGAGAGCGGCCGCACGATGGCATCTTTTGCGCTTGAGAGGGCGGCATCGATAGCGAGGGCACATGTGACCGTCAGCGGACAGTTGCGACATGATGGGGGCTGTCTTGGCATTTTGAAGATGCCAGCCCTTGAGAGAAAGCTACAGTACATTATAGTCCCATTCAATGAAAATATTTCTCAGGGGCAGTCGAGTTTCTTCACTTTTCCTGCCTCAGAAATGCCTGATGAAAGGTTTGGTATCACTTCTCAACTTGACATGACGTTCAAGTTTAGGTATGCATATCCATGAATTATCAGCATGAAACCCTCGCCTGCAATGTCTACGTTCTGGCCTAAATGAGCCCAGGATTGTTGTTAGGGAAGTAATTGTGTTGCGCCTAGTCAGTTGATTTACATTGTTCTTTCCAAATTCGAACCTGCAACTCTCTCGGTAATTAATGGAGGCTTCATTGATGAACATAAACTTGACTTCCAACTGCCTTGTCCAGTTTCACGCGCGCAGGGCAAATGCAAGGTAGACGACGCCTCTGTGACCCTACGAAACGACCGATGAGAGTTCGGGCAGAATTTTTTCTGAGATCCTCGAGGATTCTGTGGATATAAATGGCCATGATTGGACTTTGAGACAAGCTGACTGTGATATCTTGTACGTACAATTCTCGCTAGACCAGGGTGGCACAAATTGCTCACCACGCAGAAAGACAACATTGAACAAGCTGGGTTTCATCACATCAGGCACAGACCCTGGCATCAACCTATAGGATAACCTCCCATAGTATAGCCTCCTAGAGTCTAACCTCGTACAGTATAACCGCCTGCCCGCAGATGGGCAGCTCGGCAGTCTCAATTTGCTGTTAGGTTGTTTAGGCCCGCTGAGATGAAGTCCACATTTTGCATTATTGGGGAGCGAGCACTACGGAGATGGCATTTCCGTGGCGTTGGCGCAACGAAGACGGTGTTTGAATGGCTGCTGCACCATTGCAATGCGGTGACAGTGGAGCATCAACAGCCACCATCGAACAGGAGCCGATCAGTCGCCGACCAGTCGGGATAGCAGGAGTAATCTCTGTGGGATGGCTGGTCAAACCGTCTCGCAGGCAGATTGATAAACTTTGGTGAGGCACGCAGTGGCACGGTCAGACTGCATGTGGAGCTCTACTCCCGAATGCAACCCCGCAGACGTGTGCTTGACCGCTAAAGCTTAATGCTTCATTGCGCGGCCGTTGAGTGGCCGGGAGTACGTACTCGAGCTGTTTTAAGTTCAGCAGCATGCACGGCAAGACCAGCCCAGGTTTTGCCTCGCCAATGGCGGCGACCCTGTCTCCGATGCCCAGTGGAGGTGGCCGAACCCGTGGATCGGGCCCCAGGAATGGCTTAATGGGCGCAGAGATGGTTAAAACAAGCATGTTGGTACTCCGCACAATCAGCATCGACTGCCGGTGGACTCATCGGTTCACTGCACCCGCCAGAAGTCTACCAAATCATTCGTGGCTATCCAATTGCGATCCCAAGATCCTGGAGCAGTTCGGCGGAAAAGTCGATCGACCTGGGCTTGTTTGCCTCGTGTCGTGAATAGATGGGTAGGATGAGCGCGATCGGTGGTGAACATGGGTGAATCAGCAGCTGCAGCAAAACGTCGTACGAGACGCATACCGGACGAGCTCCGGAAAAGGTACGGTGGTGTGCCCCGTAGTGCCCTCGTGCCACTCTCCCGGGCCCAGAAAATCTGCTGATTCTAGATGCTAGGTCCGCCCAGAGTTGTGACCTATGCAGGAAGGTAAGAAAAGTCAGGCCACTTCTGAGCTTCGTTTTGCCGGGGGATGAATCATGACGATGGACCGTCAACCCATTCTTGCACCTTGCTAAGTATCATCTCGCTCGAAGCGGCGTTGCAAGTGTGTTACCGAACCCAATGGCGTCGACTGCGTCGCTTGCAAGGGGCAGGGTCTCTCGTGCACGTACACCCTCCCCAGGAAGACGCG
The DNA here is from genome assembly GCA_038088545.1 of Diaporthe humulicola. NCBI lineage: Eukaryota > Fungi > Ascomycota > Sordariomycetes > Diaporthales > Diaporthaceae > Diaporthe > Diaporthe humulicola. Next base: position 10,603 of record JBBWSL010000151.1, read on the forward strand.
CTTCTACGGATCCTTGGAGGACCTGAGTGATCGGTGAGCCCCGTCTTGGTTATTCAGCTGGAATATTATGAGCAGGACCCTAATAAAGCGCCTGTGTCCACCAGATATAAGTGTCTCGATGCTATTGTCCGCGGGGCTTTCCCAAACCAGCCGCTGGCCACGGCCTCTGACCTGATCCAGCTTGGTCAGCGCCTGAATATTGAAATACCAGACCTGTCAGTGGACGACCCTGATAGTTTCGACGTACTGTTGAGGGAAAGGCCAAAGACCACTGATGAGTTGTCATTATCTGGAACGCAACAAGGTCATCGCAAGAGCGTGGACTCGGGGTTCGACACGGTTGGAGAGACCGATGGTCACCATGATGAAGCCCTAGGCAAAAAAGAAGATCCTGCCTTCCAGGACCAGAAGGTAGGACTTCTTCGGGACACTTCTGGACATGAGCACTACATCGGTCCGTCAGGTAGCCTGCAGTTCCTGGACCAGCTCCGGCGGTTACTGATCTCTCGAGAGACCGAGATATCGACCAGCAACACAAACCATCTCACCACTGACGGAAGAGTGGTCAATACCCCCCAGGTGCTCGATGACGGGGTTCACTTCAACGAAGGGGCTCAGAACGCCAGTGGGGGCGGCAGCCCAGAACGCCAAGAAGTCTCCCAGGTGGAGGACTCACTGTCACCGCAGGCTACCTGCTCTTCGAACTCTGGCCTAACACGGACTGATGAGATTCACGATCTTCTAGACCAGATCCCAAAGCGGGAAATAGTCGAGAGCCTACTGCCTCTATACTGGACCAACGTTCATGAGGACTTCCCTCTCTTCCACCGAGAGACTTTCGAAAAGGAGTACCAGTCTTTTCTCGGGAATCACGGTCAGTCTGTGAGTTATTCGCTGGCCCCAGGCGTCGCCAGGCCGGACCATGGCTGGGTAGGATGTCTACACATGATGGTCGTTTTCGGATCTCTGTCGAGTGCAGGCCATCACAATGATGTTGGATCCAAAGCCCTGCAAAAGCATTGCGTCGATGCCACACGGAATCTTCTGCCACGTCTTGTTACCAAGTGCTCACTGTCGGGCGTCCGGGCACTCTTGCTTCTCAGCTTGTTCCTCCACAACGACAACGAGCGCAATGCTGCCTGGAACCTCGTTGGGACGGCGACCCGGATCTGTTTCGCGCTCGGCCTCCACAGGAACGACACATCAGAGCTTTTCTCCCCGGTCGAGAGGGAAATCAGGAGGCGGGTATTCTGCACCCTGTATGGCTTCGAACAGTTCCTTGCCTCTAGTCTCGGGAGACCAAGTGGTGTCAACGATATTGATGTGCAGGTCGTCCATCCTCACGGGGTCGTCCTGAGTGGCCGCCAACACAGCGACGACGCCCTTACCATAATGACTCTCAAGCTGAACAAGATTCTTTCAACGTCCCGGAACCCCAGATACGCATCCGCGTCAACAGCACAGGCTCCACACGAAGCACACCAGCTTTCGGTTGAAGAGGTCCTCGTGTCCTTGAAGGCCTGGAAGGCAGAGCTGTCCTCTCTGCAATCCCTGGACGTGCCCGTCCTCATGGAGAAGGACGACAAACTGCCGGTGCCCAATGGCTCACGGATGGAGTCTGGCGAACTCAAGACCCTCCTTGGCTGGCGCGACCTCCCCAGTATCCGAGCAATACTTCTCCTCTATATTCAGTACCACTACATCTATATTCTTGTTACGAGGCCCTTCCTTCTCCGAAGTATAACGGCGAGTGGAAGAACGGGGACGACGCCAGAGGATGGACCAGGCTCTACTAAAACTACTACGAACAAAATAGGCCAGTTCTCGGATTTGTGTTTCCGTCACGCCTGCCAGATGGCCCGCCTTCTTCTGCTTCTCGATTCGTTTGGTCTAATACACGGGGCGTCAGGGCTCGATGTTTTCTTCGCTTACTCGGCAGCTATGGTATTAGTTCTCCGGTCCCTCAGACTGGACGCGCATCAACAGGGACCCGGTGTCAAAACGGAGCACATGGCGAACAGTGAGGATACCGGCCATAGCCCTGGCCCGAAGGAGTCGAGCGGAGTTGATGAAAGGTCGTTGCTCATGGCCTTGCATGATTTGATAGTTCGATTGAGGGAACTGGTCTTGAAAGTACCCAAGTCGAGGACCATGGAGCGATTCGCGCGAGCCATGGTCACTTTCGAAGAGAGTGCCTACCACGTCAAGGTCAAAGCCGACCCAGAGGACAGCGAACAGGATCCACGGTCTTCCATGGCCCAACAGCAATTTGGTACTCACTTCTCAGGCCCCAACGTGCTCTTCCGAGGGCTCATGGATGCAAGCTACGGCCTGAGGCCTCCTAACGGCGTGGTGGGTATGGACCAGCACATGCAGGACTGTCCGCCTGGTACGATCCACGACCATCAACAGCAGTTCCTGGGAAACGGATGGGCGGTGCCAACGACGCCGGCCATGGGCACCTATGGTAATCAGGTCAATGGCCTCACGTCCTTTGACTACCTGCCGGGGCTGAACCCTTGGGCCATGGGCGGGAACCAGAATGCGCAGCACGGGACCGACATGCCAATTTACGGGTGGGAGGATCTGGAGTCTATGCTTGGGAATGGGAGGAGCCAGCCCCGAAAGTTCTGAGAGCCCAGCAACACCGGTAATTTGGCAACGAAACCACGGGGGCCCAGACTATATTGAAACGCTCAGAACGGCTGATTGGATTGGTTTCTAATGAACTTGCGTACATGGGACGTTGATATCTTCTTGCCGCTGGACCGTCTTGCAATAGGTCGCCTCTAGACTACCAGGTCACCTTTCGTGGAGGCCATTCTTCTTGCTATTTTGGGTAATGAAATATACCGGATCAGCTTCAGAGTTTGACACCTGGTCACCTGCTTAATATTTACCGTATGGAGCCAGATGTCTTGTAGTATCTATGTCCTCAAAGGCTCACCACCGCCTGACGAATCCTCGTCGATCGTTCTTTTAGGGCCTTCGAACCAGTGCCTGCCCCCGAGACCGAATGGAAGTATCCAGCCGACCAGGCTGATGATCGTCACGATTGCAATGCATATAGGAGCGTAATTTAGAGTTTCCTACATGTAAGCGGGTCAGCCTTTGTATTCTCGACAACCACCTCACGCCCGGGGACGGTCAAGACGACTCTTACCGCTGTGACTGGATACAACTGAGGAAGCGTGAGCACCACAAAAATGAACAAAATATAAATTGTTGAGATTGCCCCGACGAGAGGACTATATCTCCCGAGATTGAAGCTGGCAGGCTGGAAGTCACGCTTCCCGATCGTATGGCGCGCAGCAATAGGAATCAGGTACGAGATGTTAGTCACGATAGTAGCGGTGGCGGTTATGGCGGTGAAAGCAACAGTCGACCCGATAACAGCACACGTGATGGCGATGCTGAGGACGAAGACGAGCAGCGCTGCGTGGACGGGGATGCGGGCCCCGCTGAGCCGCCGGAAGTACCTCGAGAAGGGCAGCACGCCGTCGCGCGAGATGGCGAAGGTCACGCGCTGCGCCGACATGAAGCAAGTCGCTGTGGCGCAGGTCGAGTCGATCCACAGGAGGACAAGCAGGGCCACCGCGCCGTCCTCGCCCACCAGCTGCACCATGTACTCGGCCCAGTTGTTTGTGTAGGTTGCCGAGACTATCCCGTCGAAATCCTGCATGCAGAAGAGGATGATGATCAAGGTCTTCCCGGTTGGGGGATGTCAGCGGACGCCTTTCTTGGGGCAGTGTGAGCTTGTGCCACTCACCGGGACGGAAAGGAGCCACGAGCAGAGTGTCCCTGCCCACATGCCCTTGGCGACGTTGTTTGAGGCTTCATGTGTCTCCTCGGCGAGATGAGCCGACGCATCGTACCTGCCGTACATAGGGTGAGCAATCAATAGATTTGTGGGGCAAATAATTCAACAATAAAGGCTTGCCACTGACCCGTAGAAATCCCATGCCCCGAACAGGATCCCAACCGTCCAAGCATATGCATCGGAGGCCTGCTTTTCCGGGCCCAAGTTGATACCATTATAGAACTTGTTGAAAACGTCACTGCTTGATTGGAACTTTCCAGCAGCCTTAATAGGGAACCAGATCCAGTAGAAAGCGAAGAGGACAAAGAAGATGACCATGGCGAAGCGGAAATAAAGCTTCAGCACTCTCTGCGAGATGATGTTAGGCAGCATCGCGAGCACCAAGCCCAAGGTGGTGACCAGCCACGAGAACCAGCCCTGCCTGACCACGGAAGATCCTGGGTACTTGACCTCGAGGGCGCCGAGCAGGAAGTTGGTCGCGCCTTGCTGCACGCCTGGGACGACGAAGACCCATCCAATCCAGTTCCACCACGCAGTCATCCAGCTCAATAACCGGCCGTGCCTGTTTCCCCCGAGACGGTAGCTCCAAAAGTAGATGCCACCCGCGGTCGGGAAGGCGGCCGCGATCTCGGCCAAGGCCAAGGAGACGCAAAAGGACAGCCTGGGATACAAGTTAGTCCCGGCATATCACAGCTCTCTTGATTAAAAAGGCGTGAGGTGCGATATGGTGAGGGGATATAGTCAGATGAGGACCTCTACGGTGAATACATACCCTCCAACCATGGTCCAATTCGCGAACGCGGCCTTGGGACCACCCGTGTACATGGCGAAACCAAAGAGCACTGGCAGGCCCGAAACGAAGTTCATCGTGATGTACGTTGCGGCCCAGCTCTCAAAGAGCCCGAGGTGGCGGAAGAACTCTAGAAACGGCTTTATCAGTCACCATGGCCACTATGTTAAGCGTAATTTTGTAAGAACGCTGGCCGACAAACCTTGCTTGTACCCCAGCTTCGCGAGATGCTGCTCGTCTTTGGAAAGCATCGTTGTCTCCCCCGCCGACACGTCCCCGTCGGCAGACGACTTCAACTGAGGCTCCAGCTTCTTTTCATCCATTATTCCTCGAGATTTAAGGAAACGATGCCTATGTGTGGTACGATTAAAAAATGTGTACGAAGCTTTTACTGGTAGGACAGTACGAAGTAGACAAAAGTTCTCAGAGACTAAGTCTTCAGGATCCCTCTTCCGTGCGGCAACTGAGCTGAGACAGTGCTGACGGCGATATGGGCTGCGTATATTAAGACAAGAACGAGACACGGCCTTGTGTGAGGGGCGATTTGAGACATGGTTGCAGCGGCGAGATAACACGGCATAGCCCCGGGCGAAAGTCGAGCTGCCGTGCATTATCAGCGTCGCACCAGCGGACTGCCGGCCAATGTGAGTGTGGCCGCACCCCCAGGGCTATGATGGGTCTAGAAGGAAGGATCAGTACATGCACTCATCAGCTATGCAGAACGATGTAACCGTGTACTTGCCAATGGGAATAAATGCCCTCATTCTGAAATGTGTGCAATACACATTTGTTGAATATCCATCCGTATTGTGAAACGTGGGTAGGGACATAAGAAGTATGCTACTTCATTTCACACATTGGGAATATTGAACAGTACCTGCATGTCATGCTGAAGTTAAACTTCTCTGATTATCGCATTCGGACACAAATTCACCCGTATATTGTGGTTTCGAGAACAGATGTGCATTGGCTACCAAGATATAGTTGTCAATTCCATCTATTGTCTTGATCTGATATGTCAACTTCTTCAAGGAACAGTTGAAATTATCACGACCGTCACGGATGATTACTTAAAGCCCCCACCAGACTCGTGCTTAGTCCAAGGATAAGCTCAAATCGCCAACAGTCAGCATGCAACCATGGCACAGACCTTGGTAAAGGACGTTAGAGGTATACAAAGTGTTCATTATTCTTCTATTCAAGTCGTAAGATGGGCATCGATGGAAGACATGGGCACCTAAGCCGACGCCCGATCCCGCTCTCTCTTCCCACTCGGAAGCGGCACAACCCCCTCGTCGCTGGAGAAAGACAGCCTCGACTCGACGCCGCCGCCATCCCCATCCCCATCGCCATCTGGCCCACCAGGCTCGAAGGCATCCTCCGACAGCCTGCCGATCGAGTCCCCGGGCGATGCCTGCTGGCCAGGCTCGTGCTTGTACAGCCGGACGTTGATGAAAGCCACGAACAGGCCAACGTCGTAGAAGAGGCGCAGGGTGCCGCCGACGACGAAGGCGATCCAGAAACGGCCGCTGTCGGCGAGCAGACCGGTGAAGCTGGGGCCGGTGACGTTGGCGAGGGTCCGCAGGGTGCTGGTGATGCCCATAACAGCAGTGCGCTCCTCGGGCCGGACGACGGCAGCGATGAGGGCGGCGCGCGGCGCCTGGTCCATGTTGTTGAGCCCGACGCGCAGGATCAGCAGCACAAAGGTCAGCCAGCGGCTCTGGGCGGCGGGGAAGAGCAGCACGGCGGCCGACGAGGGGATGTGGGTGAAGACCATGGTGTTGACGAGGCCGATGTGGCGGGCCAGCGGCCCTGCGAAGACGGTGGATAGTGCGGCGAAGAAGTAGCTGGCCGAGATGACGTCGCCCAGGGTTGACTTTGGCGGGTGGAACTTCTCGTCCACGTAGTACGTTGTCAGGGACATACTGACCATGCCATCTGCCAACGAGTCGACCATGAGCAGAAACCACAGGGCGTACATGATCGACCGCGTCTCCTTGGAGATGCGTGCGATCTTGCTGGTGCTGGGCGGAGGCTTGGGCTCCTCCTCCGCACCATCCAATGCATGGTGGCTTTCATCGACAGGGTTAAGCTCCTGGTTATTCAGCAACCCCTCGGCGGCCTCGCCGGTCTCGTGCTCCTTGGTGATGGCGGAAGGCTTCAGCTCGCAATTTTTGGAGAGCGAAAAAGCGGCCAAGGATGCAATGAGGCCCATGAGTGAGTACACCGCGAAACAAGCGTGATAGGCTTTTAAGAGAGTCCAGCCGTCTCTATCCTTGAGCGACTCGATCATCCTACCGGCAGCAGCCACCCCACAGGCGGACCCGACGGCGGCGGTGGTGATGTACCACGACAGGACATCGGAGCGGGTGGCGGGGGTGGTCAGCTCGGACAGGGTTGACTCCTCGATGGCGCGAAAGGGCCCAGTGTCGCCGCCGGTTGCGCTTAGGACGCCGACGACAGCGGCGGGCAGGAGAACCCAGTAATTATCGCTGAGTGTGAAAGTGGCGCCTGACAAGATCATGAGCAGGGCGCCGAACTGGAGAGTACGACGGCGTCCGATGCGGTCAGCAACGAGGGCGATGGCCAGGGAGAGGACGACATCGCCGACGAGGGTGAGGGTCAGAAATAAGCCGATGCGCGAGTCGGAGACGTGCAGCTCGTTGAAGAAGAGAGCGAGGATCAGCGAGCTGGCGCCATAGGCAAACATACGACAACAACGAGCGAAGATGACGAGCCAGGCGTCACGGCCGGTAGTCCACAGCGAGGCTAAGCCGGACTCGTGGTAGGCATATTTTCTGAGGAATGCTGATACGGAGACCATCGTCTTGTTGAAGCCCGCCGGGACGATCTTGGAGGCGAGGCCCTGAGTTTGACTTGGGAGAGGATGTATGACAATGCAGGGAGGAGGAAAGAGGAAGTAGGAGGAGAGATGTAGGCAGGGAGAGAGAGAGAGAGGTGGTGCCCTCCTCGCCTGGCAGGTAAAAGGCTGCTTGCTTGCTGATCAACGGAGGAGAGGACGGTCGTCCAGCCGGAAGGAGGCCGATCCATGGTCGGCCATGCCCTCGCACTCACAGTCTCACACTCGGCAACACCAATGGACTGGGCTGGCAGGCTGGGGCGGGCAGGTTTTCCCAAGGATCATCCTCTGCCTGATTCGCCCTTGCCTTGTCGTCGGCGCCGGTGTCGGCCAAGTTGGGGGGGTGTTCCCCGCAAGTCGTCATCCGAAGCCGAACGGGGTTCACCGGCAATCACGGAGCTGGACCCGTCTGCCTGCGACTTCCATGTCGGGATGTCGGGTGGGTAAGGTGAGAAGGATTAAGCTTTCTGGCATGTGAGGGATTGCGGGTACATGGTTGAATCAAACACAATTGCATGGTTTCAGTTGAAGGGACAGACTCCAATTGTTGGGCAAGACACACGGTCGTGGGTGTCGACATGGCGTCTTGCAGTGTTGGTCATCGTCGCAAATGAGCTAGCTGCCTTACCTTATGGCAAGATGTCTGTTTGCAAGATGATCAAGAGTCCACGACGTCTCAAAAAGGCTACGTCTCCCTGTTGATGGTATTTGCCGTGCCGTTCTGTCTTTGTTGATGTTGCTGTTTGTTGTCTGGCACAGCGCCTGCGTTCCGTCCCCAGTGACGTCGTTCTTACACTCGAGATCAGCACCTTCCCTTTCGTTCCTGCGTCTGGTGGGTCAACCAGACTACGTCATCCCAGTAACCAGAGAGTGCTTGCTATATTCAGATGGAAATTCAGGGTCCTCCTCTCCTCAATTGAACTCAGTATTGACTTATTTCAATTTGCTCTCACATGGAAACGGACCAAACAGGAGACGCTCACTAATCCATCACAAATCCATCACCGCCACCAAATCTACATCCACACTTGCAATCAAGAATCAACCTTTCATCGGGTCACAGGAAACATGGCCGAGCTCGCAGCAGGAGCCCTTGCCGTCGAGCAAGTCGTCTCTACAGGTATCCAGGCTGGAGCAGCCGTCGCCGTTGCCAAACCCGCTCAACCCTACAAGGCCTCGCTCGACCAAATAGCCACATCTCCAGCTGAGGACACAACGTATGCATTCCCCATGATTATCTTGCCCATCGACCCGACCTGCTCATGGGAGCATGCGCTGACATTGATGGGTGCCCAGCCTAGCTCTCGCGAGATCCCATCACACGGTCACGGTAATCGGGGACAAGGCTTACATCTTTGGCGGCGAGAAGTCCGGCGGGAAGCTCTGCAACACCGACGTACACGCCATCTCGCTCCCCTCCGACGCGAAGCCCAACTCCGACTACGCCTGCTACCCGGCCTTCCCCCTCAAGGAGGCAGCGACCGGCGAGCTGCTGGTCCCCTCACCTCGCAAGGGCCACGCCGCCTGCGCGCGGGGCAAATACATCCTCATCCACGGAGGCAGCGACGAGGCCGGCAATCCCATCGACGAGGACGCCTGTGTGTGGCTGTGGGACTCGGAGACGCTGAGGTGGGCCAAGGTACAAGCGGCCACGCAGATCGGAAAGGCGCTGGCACCAAGAGAGGGGCATAGTATATTCGTCAATGAGAAGCAGGACTTCCTCATCCTTCACGGTGGCAAGACATCCGCGTCCTCGGGCCAGGTTGGAGAGACATGGCTCTACGATTTCGACGCGGTTGCCTGGACCCAGCTGCCATCTTCGCCGGTGCCGCCGTCGAGCTCCGCGTTCGTGAACAACACTCTGTATAGCCTCACCAGTGATTCGGCAGTGAGCGGCTCCATACACTTCCTGAACCTAGGACCCAACGCGACAGAGCGAGCTAAGCCAGACGCGCTGAAGTGGGAGAAGGTCGACTTCCCAGTCAACCCTCTTGTCCCAGGCCCGAGCCCGAGGGTCGGCGGTGCCCTGATCCCCATTTCAACGGGTTACGGCCGCCATTTCTTGGTCTACCTGCTCGGTAGAAGCGACGCCAATGGCAAGGAGAACGAGGACCACCCATACTACTCGGATATCTGGTCTCTGCAGCTCCCCTCTCAGGGCTTCAGCCTCACCACCGTCAAGGATGCGATCCGCGACCACCTCCCCGGCCACGTGGACTCGGGTGCCTTCAGCTGGGCCGAGGTGGAGATCCAGCCGACCGAGCAGCTGGAACACGAGGGCAAAGTCCACCCCGGGCCAAGGGGCTTCTTCGGTGCAGGGCCCTGTCTGAATGATAAGGGTGTTGTGTTTTGGGGAGGAGTTAATGCGAAGGGCGAGAAGGAGTCTGATGGTTGGATTCTGAAGGTCCAGTGAGTCAGGAGCCATGCTACCGGCGGTGGTGACGTGGAATGGAGCGAGCACACAGGCACGCTCTCCCTTGAAACTGTGATACCTGATACGCAAAGGTTTTCACTTTTCTGGTACCATCGCCAGTAATTAAATTCAAAATAAGGAAGAATGAGTCAAGAGCTATCCAAATGTGGCAGTCTGGGTTGGGGCTGTGATAAACGGAGCTTCAAAAATTGACTGCCGCACAGTCAAGTTCATTGTTTGTGCTGATGAAGCACCCTCCTTCTCGTTTGTGGAGGTTCTGAGCTCCTAGATTTGCGCTCCCTCTGACTGTGGACATGTGTGATAAAGAACCTGCTGCACTCACTCATGTTGGGAGAAGTTTTCAAAAGGCAGCCAATATAGAGACACGGGCTGGCTGGACAGTACTCTTATCTCCATGCCAATCTTAATTAGCATCCTGTCACTGCTCCCCATGAAGCCATACGCAGTCCTCCCACCCCTGGCGGCGGCCCTGGGAGCTGCCCACCTGGTAGGAGTTGTCATCACCCCGGACACAATGGCGAGCAACGCTTCCTCTCACCCAGGCCAGACGCAGACAAGCCTCATCGTCGAGCCCGTGACGGTTCCCATACCTCATGCTGCACCGCACCCCCCACAGGGGCACGTCTTCGCCGCAAGGGACGACGGCCCGGGCCACGCGTGCCAGATCACGAGCCACTGCCCCGGCGGCGCGGAGAGCGATGAGGTCTTTGCGGCGTTCAAGACGCAGATGGCCGACGTGCCTGGGTACTGCTCCTTCCTGAGCTCTGAGGTCTCCAAGGGGCTTGGTGCTGGGAACGGGACTGGGTGAGCCGCAACTCCTCTCAGCACACATGTGCTGCGTTCGGGCACGTGTTTGCTTTTGCTAATATTGTGTGCTGTTGTTAGCAGCCACGTACTTGTCATGGACGGCGTCGCCAAGCAGTTTACGTGGCCCTTCACGCTTAATCGCGAGGACGGGCGATCCGATGTGTACTTTGTGAACGCTCATATGACTTCGTGAGTCTCCCCTCTCACTCTGCTTCGTCCCGCACTGTCCCAAGCCCACTTCTCGTGCTTCTTGAGCAACTCACAAGACACGACAAGGGGAAGAACCCTCTCCCCCCCTAAAGCACCAAGCACCAGGCAGAGAACAGGCTGACCACCGGGCCCCCGTCCACGGCAACAGAAATAAGGCACCGCCCGGCGCAGCAGACGCCCTCACCTCAGACGCGTGCGGCCTGGTCGGCGACGCCGCCGCGTACCCCCTCTACGCATCGCTCTTCGCGTACCAGTTCTGCGTCGCGGCCAACCAGAGCGACGGCCGCGCCGAGGTCATGTCGCGCTACGCGGCCGCCGACATTCCCGTGTGGGACGCGCCGACCGTCGGGGGCGGCGGGCTGACGGCCATGGTAGGGTTTTACATCTCGAGCCGGGGCGGAGACCTGGGGCCAGGGTGTGAGGCGTATGGCCTGATGTGGGCTGGTGGAATTCGGGAAGGGGAGGGAGGGGGGAGAAGGTGAAGTTGCACCGGCTGGGTGAAGTGAGGAAGGATGGCAGGGCGTGGCGTTTTGGGAGGGACGGGGGTGCATACCACCCCTAACCCTGTTATCAAATTTCAACATTGGCAGCTGCCAACTGTCAAAACCTCAGACCCTCAAAACAACCAACCACCTACCCCAACCTATTCTCAGTCATACTACTTTTATTCACACAGTTTGTCTTTTGTATCCGACCTGCCTGACGCAGATCTGCCACTGTCAGAGCTCTGGCTGCTCTTCAGATGATACGAACCCGGGCGTGGCGATGCGTGCCGCGCGCCTGTGACCACGCGAGGTGGCATGGTGCCTCCTGGAGTCACAAACGCGAAACAATTTCGACGACTGGAGCATCCGCCCCAGAGCACCGTCGTCTTCCCGAGCAGCAACTCAGGCAATCACATCTCGAGGATCTGGGCCAGGTCAGGAAAAATGTCGTCTTTGACGCATCAACAAGCCAAGAGGATGACTTGCCTGAGCCTGGGTTTGATTGGAGCTGGGACCGTGCCCCAGTATTATCCGTGGAAGAAGAAGAAGCCCGATACAGCATGTCATACGTTGGCAAAACATCGACCACAGTCCATACACCTTGTCCTGCCTGTGAGATGCCTCACGAACTCACCTCCTGCCCCTTTGTCTTTGAAGACAACCCTTTGCATTTTGAGCTGTCACCGTCCGCAACACGTCACTGCGAAAATTCAATGGAGCGATCACAAGAATTCCGCGATGCGGTGGCATATTGCAGGAAAATGTTCACTCGTAGAGGGTATGATGGCCGTCATGTCCCCTTACTCCGGTTTCAAACACACGACGCGCCACCCCTGGCGCGAGGTAAGAAAACTTGTCCAACTCATCCAACTACCTGAAGCCTACAATAACTAGCGTTTATAATACTGATTGTGACAGAGTGGCTCCCGAGGTTTAGTTGGAAGGTGGTTTTCCAAGGACGCCCACCCGCAGACCAGTCAGATGACGCGGGCCGCCCTCGTTATTTTCCTCGTTATTGCTACTTCCCGGGCCATTTCCCAACTACGGACGACGACGGGAGACCATTTCTCATTGTGTTCGCCAATTCCGGTCGTATCGATAAAACGTTCCCATACGGTATGTTTTCCTACCACTTTCTTCTGATCCCGCGCGTAGCTGGATTCGTACCGTTTCGTCTCTACTTTGTCCATAAGTGTGGACAAGTAGATACCTAGATATAGGTATGAATGAAGGTGACTTGATCTATAAAGCCACCCAGGGCGATTATGGCACAACCCGAAATCATTGGACCATGTGGGGAGTCACTAACATGACCGAAAGAGATCGACATAATACGTACTTTTGTAGCAATGTATAACAAGGGAGCGAAGGTAACAACCCCGTGGCGTTGGACCATCGATCTGAGCTGACTGGGACTCTGCAGGCGAACAGGGGCAGGAGCCCTGACGATGATACCAGACCTATCGGCGTAGTGATAGTCAAGTACGTACACCACATCTCCCGCCACCGTCATTGCAACGTGCTATTATCGTACAGTGGTTTGCCGCAGAACCCGATCAATCTTTGTCGCATAGAAAATGGTACACCCAATTGACGCAGACCCATTGAATTAGCAAACGGTGGCACACACCTCGCAGTACCGCCATGTCGAATTTTCCGGGCATAACCATTGGCATAGCCAGTGAATACAGCTGGTTTCATGGATACGCTCGATGGGGGATCCACCTCAGATCAAGAACCGGCCGAGTTGAAGACGGATTTGACACCTGGACTATAGCACGTTCGACTGAGTGGCCCGGGACTGAGCACGCGCAAAAATCCGCACTCATGGACTGGGGAGCCGACACCGCAGCTCCATTCAGCGAAACCATCTGGAACACCTCAGCTAAACTCGCTTTTGCACTCCTAAGAGATGTGAGGGAACCGGTTGAGCAGATTTGGGGCATACGTTCGATACCGGACTCGGACCGCATCGTCATCTGGCAAAGAATGCTCCTCCATCGTGCGGCGACCTTCTATGGCACGAGCAGCTCCCAGTATAGGGAACTTTATGCCGCTTCTCAAGGCCCGGTGAGGGCGGGCCGGGAGCCGCTCTCGTTCGAGATGTTACCAGAATGGAAGCACATCCACTCAAAGATATCTTTGGCTGGGAAGCCGTACGAGGAACAAACGATGTGGAGGAGCATATACCATTAGGATGGACCTCGACGGTGCCTAAAGGGTCGTCAGTTACGGCCCCGTTCGACCGTTCGACCGTTCGATGGAACAAGAGAGGTATGACACGATGATCTAGCTCTGAGGCAATGGGCATAGTGTAACGCATGGTTCTCAGCATCTTGTAGAATAAATGTTAATTACCCCGAAAATACGTCAAGGATCCTTTTGGCTTCGGGGGCTTGTACACGTGATTGCATGTTGTCCACGACTGTCACCGCTCCAATCCAAATATCCGTCACTGGAAGCCGTTCTCGCTCAACGCTGGCAACAGCTTTGTGCGTTCCGTTTGGGGGGGAGAGTCGATTCGAGCCTGGTCAGGTCACTCGTGTTCATCAAGGAGAAGATCGATTCACATCTTGGAGGAAATTAATCAGGCACTTCTAACGCTCCAGACATGTTGCTTTGTTAGCTAATCGCAGAATTTCGAGATGGGAAATATCAAAACTCGCACGACTGACCGGACCATGTCCCGGCGAAGTGGTATGAAATTGAGCGTCTACAGTATTCGCGCCACTCCCGTAGAGAATGCGACTCAACTTGCCGACGTATTTCGTCAGAATTGTCCAGCTGGCTCTGGCAGTTTCTACGGCACGCTGGCTCTGTTGGGCAGCAGTTGATTCTGACCGTTGGACTTACAATGAGCGGCTCCACTTCCCCGAAAAGCTGCCGGCCCGGCTCCGAGACCGCGGCCCCGCACCGGGAGCCTCCTACTTTGGCTTCACTATGGCACCTGATGCCAAACCAAGCGACGATTTTAATGAGAAGGCAAGGAGACGAAAACAACTTGCAAAGATCCAACGAGGTGAAATCTCACGGGAAAATTGTCCCAAGCGCCGGTATGATGCCTACGCAACGTAGTACAAGAGCATTTCGTCCACCGATGACGTCCACGGAGACCCTGAAGCCGCTGATCCAGCGGGGAATCTCTTTTCCATGCATGGGGGACATATGCCGAGGCTTGTCAGCATCATCACCATCCCATCTGCTCAAATTGCTCTTAAACAAATTGTAGCTCTCGAAAAGAAGTAATGACGCACATGATGACAAGTCACAAGCCGACCCCAGCAGAAAGAAGAGAAAAGAAGTACGGCAAGGACACAGACACGATGCCAGCCGACGGCAAGACGGCGGGCGACAGCCAGGGCGGCTACACGGCCCTCGGGGACTCCCAGCTCCTCTTCATCGGCGGCGAGTACGTGGCGAGCTCCGACGGGGCCACGTTCCAGGTGACGAACCCCATGACGGGCGACAAGATATACGACTGCGCCTCGGCAACGACCGACGACTACACGCGCGCCATCGAGGCCGCCCACGCCGCGTTCCAGTCGTGGTCCCGGACGGGCCCGTCGGCGCGGCGCCTGGTCCTCCTCCGCGCCGCCGACATCCTCGGGACGTACCTCGACAAGGACGCGCCGGAGCTGCTGTCGAGCGAGGTCTCGGCCACGAGGGCGTGGGTCAAGCTCAATGTCTTGTCGACGATGAATGTGCTGAGGGAGGTGGCTGGCCTCGCGACGCACATCAAGGGCGAGATCGTGCCTGCTGATCGGCCTGGGACGACGATATTGGTCGAGAGGCAGGCTGTTGGGGTTAATTTTGCTATTGCGCCGTGGAACGCGCCGGTAAGACCTTGACTTTTCAATTCAAATGAGAAAAGAGCGTCTGTCCTATGAGAGATTCTCTTGTCATCTCCGCTTCTCGTGTTTGACCTCAGCACTAATCTCTGCTCAATACTTGCGTGTGTCTACTCTCACTGACTGTTTCTTAAGATAAACCTCACGGCCAGGGCAATAGCCTGCCCCCTGATCTGCGGCAACACCATCGTCCTCAAGCCGTCAGAGTACAGCCCCAAGTCACAGCACCTCGTCGTCCGCGCCCTCACCGAGGCCGGCCTGCCCGCCGGGTGCCTCAACTTCCTGCCGAGCAGCCCGGCGCGGACGCCCGCCGTGACCGAGCTCGCGGTCAAGCACCCAAAGGTGCAGCGCATCAACTTCACCGGCTCCGACCGCGTGGGCCGCATCATCGCCGGCTGGGCGTCCGAGGTGCTCAAGCGGTGCGTGTTGGAGCTAGGCGGCAAGGCGCCTGTGATCGTGCTCGGGGATGCGGACGTGGCCGACGCGGTCGAGGCGGTCGTGTTTGGGGCGCTGAGCTACTCGGGCCAGGTGTGCATGTGAGTACAGGTCTTGCTCCCTTTCGGGTCTTCTTGTCTGTTTTGCTTTTGGAATGCTGCTGAAAAGTGCGCCAGGAGCACGGAACGCGTCATTGTCCACAAGAGCATAATGGAGGAATTCAGGACCAAGCTCCTGGAGAGGGTTGCCCAGCTCAAGACGGGGAATCACATCGAGGACCCGGACGTCTCCATATCAGGGCTTTTCACCCCAGCGTCTGCAGCGAATGTCCTGAAGCTTCTGGAGTCGGCTGTTGAAAAGGGGGCGAAGGTCATCGCCGGGGATATGGCCATCTCTGGGCCGAACAAGACCATCATGTGCCCACACGTTCTCGAGGGGGTCACGCCGGAGATGGATGTCTTCCACAAGGAGTCGTTCGGTCCCATTTTGTGCCTTTTTGAGTTCGACACGGACGAGGAAGCCATCGAGTCGGCAAACAACAGCGATTTCTCGCTCTGCGCGAGCGTCTTCAGCAGGGACATCATGCGTGCGCTGGACGTTGCTAGGCGTGTGCGGGCTGGTAGCTGTCACGTCAACGGGCCGACGGTGTATATTGAGGCGACGCTGCCCAACGGGGGCGTTGGAGGGAGCAGTGGCTACGGGCGGTTCGGTGGTATTGCTGGCGTGGAAGAGTTCACTGAGCGGAAGATCATCAGCTTGGCTGCACCTGGCCAGAAGTATAACATCTGAAGTCGGTCAATGTTTTGTGGGTGGCATGGTATAAAGGTTTCGCATCTCTATGGCCCCAATGGAGACCTTTTGGATTCTTGATGATGTTTCTTGCCAGTCAGTCAAAGATCGGCTGAAAGGATGAGGAGCATGGGAGCTCAACCACGAGAACCAGGTAGTACGCATACAAGGCAGCATTTCGTGAAGGAGACATACTTTTTTCTGGGCTCGAAATATAACATTTTCATCAACTAAACATCCCGCTTTTTTGAACAAACCAATTTTGAGGCATGCGATACTTGCCGGTTCAGGAAATGCTCTTTGTTCAACGCAAATTCTTTTCTCTGGAGTCGCATTGTTTGGCAAGAAAGTTTCCACAGGCGGATAGTGCTTAGGAATTGTGGCTGGCTGCAATCGATAGCAAACCAGGTTCAGAACCGTGCCACTTGGTTTCCCAAAATCGCGTCCAAGCCATCAAGACCTGGACATCAATAAAGTCCCACCCCCAAAGTGCTGCGTCCTGAAAACTCCACCAAATCTGAACCTGCTGCTAAGCCGGCAACGAAGCTCACAACCAAGAAACATCTCCGAAGTGGCCCTCGATCGGTTCAAGATTTGACGACTTTGCGCGTGTGTCGCCCAACTTTTGGAATTGATCGCGCCGCCATGGTGCAACGCGTCAACAAGCCAATCTAGCCAACATGTCAGAGGCAAAGGTGACGAAAGGGGCCCTACCCTCTGGGTACGCATTCGTACCCAAAGGCAACGTTTACATCACGAGCAACTGCCGCAAGTTGACGCAAGAAAGAAAGCGGTCCGTCTTCATCGTCATCGACGCAAAGAAGCAGCAGATTGGTATCGGTGTCCCGACTGAAATCTACTTGAGTGTGCAATTCAAGGAGAGAGATAGTCGCGCCGAAAGGGCTGCTAACGTCCACAAACGAGACGAGGGCATCGCCAAGGGCTTCCAGAAGGAAATCGTGAAGGAGTTCCCTCAGATCCCTTCTATTTCGCTGCACAAAGTGCTGAAGGTTGCACTCGAAAAGGGGAAAGGAAAGGTTGGCAGGACGGAGAAGCTCGACATGCGACACAAAGTGCACTTGGCTGTTCGAGCACATATCCGCCATTGCGAAACAGACTACGACACGCTCCTCAGGAATGGAATTGCACGAGAGGATGCGAGACAACAAGTCGAGGCCAAGATCAAGGATGTTTGCAAAGTTTGGGGCGGCGTTTTGCAGACCACGCGCGCGAAGCCTGCCAAAACACCGAAGTCTCACGTCCAGCCGAGTACAAAAATGAAGCGGACCACGAAAGAAATTCCCAGGCAAGAAACGAAGAACACCAAAGCGCCCAGCCCTACAGCAGCTGATTCAGTGGACGCCATACTGAGAGCAGCCCAAACATCCTCCTCGGCCGTGATCGAGGGCATCTTTGCAAGACATGCAAGGCGAGTACAGAGAATGAGTATGAAAAAGCCGGCCACAACCATGACAAAACCCACGAACCAGCAGAAACCATCATCAAATACCCTTAACCCCAAAGTCGTCCGCACGGCAGCGAGCTTCCGAGAGAAAAGAACCCCCAAGCCGAGGGTGGGCATCCAGCCGACCCCTCCCAGCCCGCCCAGGGTGAAAGCAAAAGGGGCCAGCCCGGAGATGTCGAACTTAGACCACGAGAATCGAGCACAAATACTGAGCCTGGTCGCCCGGATCGACAGACTCGAGCATGCATGTGCCATTGGCACAGGCCGCAAGAAGCGACACCGACGCCGCATGACGAAGCTGACCACGATATCGAGCCTACATGGCCAGATCAATGGCATCCTGGCAGATGCGGCGATTCAGATGACTGAAACTTCGGCGGCAGCCAGGAAGGACCTCGTCAGGCGGTTGAGCCGTACGAGTTGACGGGGCGCGCGCCGTAGGGCACGTAGGATATGCGTGGAAACGTGTCAGACTCCTGTTACGGTTGGTTGATTGGAAAGACTGTGTCTTCGCTCAATCTTGGGATTACAGCAAGAACATGTAGTCTGTGCCTGCGGTTGTTTGCAGGTCGCATATGGATGGCAACCTGGAATATTGACGGATGAGAAATGGAAATGATGGACCATGCGCTTTTACTGGCGTGGGGCTTTGGTTGCGAGACAGATCAGCATGGCGATGGTGTCTCCGTCTTGGAAAATTTTTGATGAACCTCTTAAAACTTTTGTGGTTCACAAGATGTCTTGTTGGGTTGCTAGGCTGGCGAAAACCGAGATGCAGGCCCGGGATTTGATGGCGACGCTTGATCTGCTGTACTATGAGCCTCACTCATTCCCTACCTCTGATTGATCCGTCTGGCCTTTTTACTATTCTCGTGAAGCTATCGTGAACTGAGGTCCCTCAGCCTTCTCAAGTACTTGTCCATGGCAGGGAATATACCTAGATTTGCAACCAGGAGACATTCAATGATCCAAGTCACCGTATCCTCGTCAAACACGGGCGTATCCGTCCGTGGGTTTAACATCATCCGGTATAGATGCTCGGAGGATGAACTACTGACAAGAGAGACACGTGCAGAAAGAAAACGGCCCGAGTCACCCAATCCTGACGGGATGTTTCACCCAGTAAACTGTTTAGGCTCGCTCGGCGCCGACACTACGCAGCCCGGAGTCCATTCTAGAACAGAGAGTCTTGGCGACCGAGCGGGTGTTCGGACGGGGGGCGACAGATGTATCAGAAATCACCCTCAGCACATTCACGAGCAACAAAAGTACAGCCACTACTGTAATGCTCATGCAGTCGGCGGAAGTACGCAGCACATATACCCCCCCGCCGCTGCAGACAAATGCTACCAACGGATCCTTCGCCAGGGGAATGAGTGGCAGCGGCTGGGACGGGAGACATGCACGCATGCAAGAGATAAGCGATGGGGGGTGCGGCCAAGTGGTTCAGGGGTGTCGGCGCCGCCCAACCCGCATTTCCCCAACCACCTCCGGACGTCCGGCCCACGGCCGGAACAGGGGGGCACCGGCGTCTTTGTGTCGTGTCGGACCACCCTCACACACCGATGGTGGCGTAGAGGGGGCTTGTGAGATTGATAAATGCCAGATCTCCGCCCGTTCGATCTCGGTGGGGTGGTGGATGGGAGATCGGCTTGCTCAATTATTTTTAAAAATAAAAAGCTTACCGTTGATACACACACCTCCTTCTCCAGTCCAGATCGATCACACCCGCGCAAACGAACATCCTTCCTTCACCATGGGTTCCAACTCGGCATCTACAGATGAGATTACTTTCTCAGGTATGTCAAAGCCTAAGAATGTTTTGATCTTTTTGGACGACAATTGACTGACGACATCGACCATCAGACTACCTCGGCCTCAACGCCGCCCTGTTCGAGTGGGCAGACAGCTACGACTCCAAAGACTGGAAGCGGCTGAGCAGATGCATCGCCCCGACCCTCCGTGTAAGCAAGCACGCACACACGCACACACGCACACACGCACACACCGACCCCAGATCACAAAGATCCACCCCGACCGCCACATGCAGATTTCCCGTGTAGCCAAGAAAAGCCACGAAAAGCCACCCCTTCCTCTCACTCGCTCGCTAACGAACCACCCCCCAAAAAACCAGATCGACTACCGCTCCTTCCTCGACAAGATCTGGCCCGCGATGCCGGCCGACGAGTTCATAGCCATGATCTCGGACAAGGCGGTGCTGGGCAACCCGCTGCTGCGCACGCAGCACTTTGTCGGCGGGTCCCGCTGGGAGAAGGTGTCCGACACCGAGGTCATCGGCCACCACCAGCTGCGCGTGCCGCACCAGGTCTACACGGACGCGACCCTCAAGGAGGTGAAAGTAAAGGGCCACGCCCACAGCTACAACATGCACTGGTACCGCAAGGTCGAGGGCGTCTGGAAGTTCGCCGGGCTCAACCCGGACATCCGCTGGAGCGAGTACGACTTTGACAGGGTCTTTGCCGACGGCAGGGAGAACTTTGGCGACGAGGCGGCGGCGCCGGCCAAGGCCGAGGCGAAGGGCGTCGTGAGCGAGGATGTCAGGGAGCTGCAGGCTGCTGTTTCTGTGTAACATAGGTACTTTGGTGGTTGTGATAATAATTAGCATTGCGTCTTTTTATCCAAGGATACGTCCCCATGCCAGCCATCGTAAAGGTCAAAGGAAAATTGATTCGTGTCATGAAGTGAGAATGTTGAGTGACGGGTAAGTTGGAGTTACACAACGCTTACCACTCACAAGGCAGGCACACAACAGCGCCCGAGAGTTGCAGCAAGGTCAATACGAGCGAGGAAAAACTTCATGTGTACCGTCGCACAACATATGCCTCCATGTCGTCCACCGCTATTAGATACGGTTATGGAGCAAGTATGTTCACTGATGCTATGATGAGCCTCCCCCTCGAGATATTTGTTGATCAACCAGACTCCAAGCCATGAGTTCGTAACAGCGCCTTCGCCCAAAATAATGTCCCCAGAAATGCTTGCTCCCACTTAGCTCAGAAGCTCCTTGATGTCCTCGATCCGCTGCGTCTTCTTCTCCTCGTCGTTCATCATTCCCAGAGACGTAGCACTGCGGGTGAATTGAGTCAGCAAAAACCAAACCAAACCGTCCGGGTTGGGTCGAAGGACTGGGGGGAGGGGATGCACTTACATGAACTTCTTCCTCTCCTGCACCTTCAACATCCTCTCCTCGACACTGTCCTTCACGATGAACCGGTACACCTTGACCTCGTCCTCCTGCCCCATCCGGTGCACCCGGTCGATGGCCTGCGCCTCGACCGCGAAGCTCCACCACGGGTCCATCATGAACACCCTCTTCGCGCTCGTCAGGTTCAGGCCGACGCCGCCCGCCTTGAGACTGAGGAGCAGTATCGTGAACTTCTTGCTATCACGGAACTTGTCCAGCACCGCCGCGCGGGCCTTCTGCGCCATCGACCCGTCCAGGCGGAGGAACTGCATGTTGGCTTTCTCCAGCGCTGGCTCGATGAGCGTCATGAAGGACGTGAACT
Source organism: Diaporthe humulicola (assembly GCA_038088545.1). Lineage (NCBI taxonomy): Eukaryota > Fungi > Ascomycota > Sordariomycetes > Diaporthales > Diaporthaceae > Diaporthe > Diaporthe humulicola. Next base: position 32,073 of record JBBWSL010000151.1, read on the forward strand.
GGCTGAAAACGACCGACTTCATCTTGGGGCTCTCCCTCCGCAGGGCTCGAAGGTGCTTGATTAGGGCGACCACCTTGGCTGAGGAGGCATTGACGCCGACGCGCTGGAGGCTGATGCGCGGTGCGGTCTGGTCGGGTTTGAGCTCGGGGTCGTCGTCGTGGCGCACAACTTCGAAAAGGTCCCGAGAGTTGATGGCCTCGCGGCAGTTGAAACACTTTGGGACTTCGTGGTGGTCTGTCTGGTGGTTGATGTAGTCTAGGAGACACTTTTTGCACGCAGAGTGCCAACAGCCCGTGACTGTTTGGTCAATCATTGGCTCTTCACAGCAGATTGGGCACTCGTTGGTAGCCTCGTCTCGGATCTGCTTGAGCACATGCGCCCCGAAAGCATTTGCATCCTTTTCGTCGTCGGTGTCGGCAGTGAATCGCTCGATCAGCGCTGAGAGATCCATATCGTCGGCAAGACCCGCCGCAGCATCAGCCGCGGCCCCGGCCTCCTCTTCATCTGCCACAATATCGAGGTTTCTGACAAGCGTTGGGTGACAGCATGTCTGCCTCAGTCGCAAGAGCTGCGCGAAGATGGTAGTGAAGGCTTTCATGACAGTGCCTGCCTGGACATTTTCCTGGAATGTCTTCTTCGCGCGAGTGTAGACGTAGTCGTAAATCTGTCTCTCGGTTTGTGACAGTTCAATGTCGACAACTTCGATACTCTTTGGCGGCAGTTCCACAAGAAGCGTGCCGTCTGGTGTTTTCATGTCCTTTGTGCGTCGCATCACCAGAGGTTCCAGCACCGTCTGCACCACATCTAATGCTTTGACAAAGTTGCCCGCCTCGAATGGCACGGTGATAAACGTACGCCAGAAGGAGAAGTTGTTCCATGGTTCGACTCGCAAGAAACGGACTAGACTGAACAAATCCTCAAGCTTGTTCACGATAGGTGTTCCGGTGAGCACCCATCGATGTTCGGCAGCCAGGTCATAGCATGCCTTGGCAGTCTTGGACTGGCGATTCTTGATGTTGTGTGCCTCGTCAAGAATGACCCGGAAGAAGTTCAGAGAAAACAGCCCGCGGTGACCATCCATACTGCCACCCTTGGACGCTATTTGTGTGAATTCGGACAGCACGACGCCATAACTGGTGATGATCACATCAGGAGCCGTGGACGCGTTGGCTTCACAGCAAAGAGTTCGAAGATCGGCGACTTTGTCGCTACCATAGTACACCATTGACTTCAAAGTGCCTTCTTTGGATGCGTTCTCCGTCTCGCTCTGCCACTGGGCCAGCAGAGACATGGGAGCCACAACCAAGGTAGTGCACGGGGCTGGGACAACCCCAGCCGCCGAGGAAGGTAGGCGAGGGAGGTTGTTGACGGATCCAGCACCGTTTCTGTGGCCATTCCTGGCTTCGACCGCCGTTTCCGACCGGTGCGAGTGTACTAAGCTTAACATCTGTATGGTTTTGCCCAGTCCCATCTCATCAGCAAGCACGCCGCCAAGACAATGCTGTTCTTGCACTGGGAAGTCCAGGGATAAGTCTCCGGAGTATGGGTTCATGTAAAAACATGGCTGGTCGGCGACACGGGGCAAGTCCTTGTCGTCGGCATCCTTGATCGGCCAGGCGTATTCTTCCCACAGCGGGTGCATGGATACTTCACGCCGCTTCTCCTTCTCATTCTTCTCTTTTGACAGCATCCAGTGAAGGGCCTGTTTCTGGTAGGGACGGAGGGTCATGGCGAAAGTGTTCGCCGGCTCCGCCTCGGGAGTGTCAAAGTCAAAGGACTGCGCTTTTTTGTACAGGGAATCGAGTTGGTCCTGTTCCAGCTCTGTGCCATCTTCGTCCTCTGATGGTGTCGAGGACCCAGATTTTTCGCCCTTGTCAGACTTTTTCGCCTTCGCAGGCTCCTTCTCTTGCTTCTCTGCCAGTTCGGCGGCCTCCAGCAGTCCTTCGCGGGAGTGCCGAGCAGCAGCAGCACTGAGCTTGGTTGGATTCAAGTTGATCTCCTGGAACAGCCTCACCAGTGCAACCTGTCTCAGGCGGAGGTCCCGCTCCTCGGTCGTCTCCTTCTCTTCGTAGAGGCCAGTTGAGCGGTTGTCGGGTAGCTTGAAACCTGGCCTGTGGAAGGCGGATTTGAGGAAGAAGCAACGCAGCTGGATGAAGACCGTGTCATTTGTCCTCAACCGTTCGGGGGCGTAGACGCATGTCGCATCAAACGCGCAGCATTTCTGATCCATCAGGGTGGAAATCCAGTTGGCGCTTTCCTTTGCCAGACGTCCAATCTCCATCCCCTTATCATTGGTGAATCTGACAATCACATCGACGCGTAGCCTTTTCAGTGGCTGCTGAGTCTTCTGCCGCTCGATCTTGATGTTGTCTCCGTACTTGAGGAGATTCGCTCCGCTCCTCGTTGCCCAGCCCTCCACACCGAACGAGCCTATGTAGCGGGAGTCAGGATTGGATCGGAGGGCTTCGTGCGACTGATCAGGCGGCTTGGGTTCCTGTGGTTTAGGATTCCTCGTTATCGTCGTCTGAGCAACTGTGGCTTTCGCCTTCTTCTGAAACTTCTTCCAGGTTCCATCAAAGTACATGTTGACGGCTCTTTCAATGTCATCGCCGCAGTTTTCGCGGATTATCTCGAGGATATCAGACTGGACCTTATCCCCGACAAAGCTTTCGAACGTCTCCTGGTCGAATGCCAGAGATGCGCCCCCATTGTTTGATGGGCCAGCTTCGGCTGTCGAGGGTCCATTGTTGGCAGAGGATGGTTCTTTCGCTACCAGTGATCCCAGGTATGCAGATTTCGAATCACGAGGGCGTGCATCTTTCACGTCATCGGCATCTTTGAAGAAGCGCGGTTTCGAAGATGATCCAGCAGGAGCTGCCGTTGGGGCGGACGCGACTGACGGGGCGACAACTTCGTCCGGATCCGTGAAGAAGCGCCTCTTCTTTGCTGGAGGCTCACCATTCGCATGAGACTCCATTGCGCGAGTCGTCATGAGGTGTTTGGGAGGTGTCGGGAGTCGGTGGCGAAGACAAAGATGCCTCAGCGACCGAACGCTCCGTTTGAACAATGCGCTGGTGAGACGCGCCTGCTCTTTGAGGGCGCGACTTTTGGCGTCACGGCCTGCAGCCACTCAAAGCATCGACCTTTGTCAGAAAGGTGGGGCGGGCAGGGGTCCAGCTACCCGCACGCCGTCATCCAAAATGTTCCAGAGGCAAAGTACCGTCGAAGCTTCAACCCCTGCCGTTTTCTTGTCGCACCGCTATCCTGATGCTCCACGCGGGCAAATGCGATGCAATTCTAGAGATGGCGCTGTCCGATCGTGAGCTCTCCTGAACACAATGTATCTCTCCCACAGCCTCAGACATGGCCCAGGAAGGCCACTTGTCCGGGCACTGGGCAGTGTCCGGACAGTAAGAGGAGCAAGAGGAATTGTGACAGAAGCAGACGTCGAGAGCGCTCGAAAATACTGCGTAAACCAGCTGAGGTCTGCAACGCCCCAACCCTCGCCCATTGCTGGCGCATTCTTCTCACATGTTTCGCTCCTGTAGGCAAGGCGACTACGATTCCTACCTCATCCGCCAATTCGTCCCTCGGTCCGCCCAAAATGCCTACGACGCCCTGCGCACTCTCAACCTCGAACTCGCCCGCCTCCCCGAGACCGTGTCGAACCCTACAATAGGCCTCATGCGCATGCAGTTCTGGCGCGACTCCATCAACAAGACCTTTGCCGGCAACCCGCCAAAGGAGCCCATCTCCATCCTCCTGCACAAGGCCATCACCGACCTCGCCGAGAGGACAGGCTCCAGCAGCAGCGCGAGCGCCATCAAGTTCTGGCTGCTGCGCTTCATCAACACCCGCGAGAAGCACATGGACAACAGGCCGTTCTCGAGCCTGGCCGCGCTAGAGGATTATGCCGAGAACACGTACGCCACACTGATGTATATGACGCTGGCTGCAATGGATGTCCGCTCAGTGCACATGGACCATCTGGCTAGCCACATCGGCAAGGCGTGCGGAATCGTCGCCACCCTTCGCGGCGTGCCCGTCCTGGCCTCACCACCGCGACCGGTGCACACACCCGGTGGGGTAGAGGCAGGCAACAGCAGGAGTCAAGCCCTCCTGCTGCCCCTCGACGTCATGGCCGAGGTCGACCTACGAGAAGAGGATGTGTTCCGCCATGGGCCGAACGCAAACGGTCTGCAAGATGCCATCTTCAAGGTGGCCACCCGCGCCAACGACCACCTAATCACCGCGCGGGAGATGTTGAAAAATATAGGCCAGGGGGCGGATCCTGGTCACGAGTACGAACACGCCGGCGAGGTGGAGCACACGTACGGCGAGGAGGGGGAGGATTTCACACAGCGGGACATGAAACGTGGCTTTGGGGTGCTGTTGGAGGCTGTACCTGCCGGCGACTACCTCGAAAGGGTCGAGAAGGTCAATTTTGATCCATTTCAGGTCAGAAATAGCTGGAAATTGCCTTGGAGAATATGGCAGGCCCTGCGAAAACAACAAATATAGCACCATAATCATCGTGGGTCGATTTACGGTTTACATGTGATCACATTCTGACACTTACTGAGGTCATGAGGGAATCTCGCGAGGCATACATTCAAGCTGACACAAAACTCCATTCTTTGCCTAGGTAGTTCTACCTGCCTAGCCAAAATCTACTTAGACGATCTCAATGTACCAACGTGTGACTCAATCAGCCTCGGTGTTGTTGACATTGACGCCGGCCAGGAGAAATGCCCATTCCTTCTTGCTTCCATCATATAAAGGTCCACAAGATAATCCACCAATCGGGTATCCACCTTCGTTCATAAGATCTAATCATCTTCATCTTCATCTCCATCTTCAAATTCATCTTCATCATCTTCATCATCTAGATATGCATATATGTGTTCATAATCTAGACCCACACCATGTCGATATACATCATCTAGACGCTCATCATTCGTTTCTTCTTCATCTTCATCCCGGAGCAGGTCACCGTCTTCCAACACCATCTCCTCCCAATTCTTCATCACTTTATCGACTGGCTTTATTCCAGTGGACAGAAGCAGGTTTCCAATGGTCTGCCTTGCCCAACCGCCGATCAGCATAGACCTCCGCGAGTTGATGACCAGGCGAGCGAATGAGCTGGATATTGTGGCATCGAAAGCTGCCCTGTCAAGGTCGCTTTTGTCCTGGGACAGCGATTCAGATACTTTTGTGATAAGAGTCTTGCAAAAATGTCCCCAAGCTTGCCGGATTTTACAACGACGGTTCCAGTCGAAATCATACTCATCATGATTTTCTGGTATCAAGATGACCGTCTGTTCTATGCAAAAGTCCAGAATGATCCTGAACAGGAGAAAATTGGACCCTGTGGCTTCCAACGCGTCTGCATCCTCGTCAGACTCATCATCTTCCAACCAGCCAGAGTCCAGACTGTCTTCCTCACGCAAGCTCGAGACCAGTTCGCCAAGTTGAGTCCAATCAGCGCCGAAATGAATCAGCACTTGAGCTGCATGTAATGCTGTGATGATCTGGGGTTCGTCGATCTGTTCCGAGGTAGCGAATTTTAGAGCTGACTGCAGTGGAGTCGTCCCGATTTCGCCTGGGTATTGAACATTTCCGGCTGATCGAGCGTCCAAATTCGCGCCACGCTCAACAAGGCACGAAACCATGTCTTTAAGTTTCCCATCTCGGAAGTCTCTTGTACCCGTTTGCATCGTATAGTGCAGGACGTGCATGGGCGTCTTATCGTTCCGACCAGGATTAATAAGACTAGGGTCATGGTCCAAGAGTGTTTTAACCGCGGCCAGGTTTCCATGCACCACTGCGTAGTGGATGAGGGAGCAGAACTCCTGCTGGAAAGTCAATCCACATTGAAGAAGGTACTCCAGTATTTCGGTTTGTCCAAATTCAATCGCAACATGGCCCACATTCTGACAGGCGAGAAACCAAAAATAGTCACTATACACGCCCGAGCAGACACAATTCTCCGACCAATGACCTTTAATGCACTTCTTGTGTATCATTAATGTCTTCCCCGGTCCGAGGGATTCGGGAAACCTCGGCCCCCGCATGAGGCTGAGGTCGCAACCCGCATCGATCAACACCTTGCATAGCTCGAGGTTACCATTCACCACAGCAAGGAAGAGAGGCGGTGGGAGATCTGCCGAATACAGGTCGGAGCTCCTTCTGCTCCCCCCAATACTTTCCATGCGATATTGGCGCTCGATCAGATCCAACCCATTGATGTAAGACGGCTGGTGTGTCAGAGCTGCAAGAATTACCTTTCGGGCCACTGGCAGCGCTGAGGTGCCTTGCGTCGACGCCCAGTGCAGTGCCGTCATTGCTGAAGAGACTCGGAAATCTTCCCGCAGCTTGGGCATAGGTATTTCAAATACCCTTTTCTCGAGGCTTATGCGTCCGTCGCATTCATCAGACTCCTCAGGTGCCGGACACCTGAATTCGTGCTCTTGGGGGGACAGCTCGGCGGTCGATGCAGTATCCTCCTCGCCTTGGCTGCCCACGAGCAAGTGCGCAAGTTCCTCTGGGTAGCGCTTGCACAACGAGGTCGAAGACTGACCATGATATCTTTGTGCAAGCCTGGCCTCGTAGGTCACCTCAGATTCATATAGAGCTGGCTGTAAATAATCCCATGAGTCTCTACAAGCAATTGCCAGGTTGTAGATTTGTTTGGGCTGTGGGAGTGCCTTGGCAATCTGGTATAGGATTTCTACAGGGAGATGTGGTACGCGCTCAGGCTCGCAAGGTTTGACCACAACCCGTGGGTCATAACGTACGGGTATAGCGTTCTGAATTATGGGCGTGGGAGCCATCTTTCGAGACATCTTGACTGAGATATATTTCGCGTGATGTTGAGTTGTTGTTGATTCAGGTGGGTGTTTGGGCCTGCTGAGTATTCTGCTGAAATCCTTGCAGTTGTGTCTAAATGAACAGCATTTGACCCACACAAGCAGGAACATTTATACATAAACTTCGAACTCTCTAGTGCCGTAACATTTGCCACTATGTAGATGATCAGCCCCGCCAAAACGTATACGCTGTCTTGTTTCCAGCACAATAGTATCCGTCGCACGAGCGGCACAATGGCGCCATCGGTCGGCAGCTCTCGAACTTGTGGCAGTATGATTGTTCAGACTTTTCTTGTTCTGAAGAAACAATGCCATTCTCTCATTACCTTCGGCTTGAATAAGAGTTCTTTATTAGTGGAGCCGTTACAGTAGTTTGGAGGTGCTTTAATGGGCCACACAATATGATGACATGGCCGCAGTTCTCCTGATGTTTCTTTGACTTGACAAGCCCTAAGCTACATTGCATCATTCTAGACGTGATCCTTTGTCCCGGAAATTTCAAAATATTCTTTTCGGATTGATTATATCCCATCTAGCCTCGATCGGTAGTACTGAGTCGCCACAGGCAACTATCAACGCGGTGATGGTCGACGAGTACGAGATCGGAGCTGCCACTCAGCGAGTACTTGACCGACGGCAACACTCAGCACATTTAAGTGGCCGTGCTTACTAAAGTTGTTTGAGAACCTCTATGGACAGCCTGTGAGCCGTATGGGCCCAACTCAGGGTCTCGTGGTGGGTAAAATGACGAAAGCGGCTCCGGTCCAATTGCTGGGGGCGTGACCATCAAGGTTCTCAAACGACCTCCTGAGTCGCAATCACTCTGATGTAGCAGCAGCACATCGGTATGGAAGGCGAAGCGGGATTACTTCACCAGCTGACGATGTAAAACGCATGATAAACTATTCCATGGGCATGTTGCTGTAGGAGGAAAAACAAGAAATTGTGTGTGTTGGTCAGGATAGTAACGCAAGGCTGAGAAAGGGAACTTGGACCCTCACTTGGCATCGTCTCCCTTTATCGTTGTCATTGACAGGGGATATTGCTAGATGCAGTGTGTCCATCAGGGTGCGCATTTCTGAGTAGTGGAGATCTCATATGTTTGCCTCTTAAAGAACACCATGTCTACATGCCTTTTGATCGAATCGACCTGCCGTAACATTCGTCTGTCCTCCTCACATACTAGTGCCCCATTCGACCTCAGCCTCTCGATCATACCACAAGATGCCTCTGATACAAGACAATGAGTCCGTCAACCTGCCGACGGCCCGCGACGAACTCGATGTTGATCCCGAGATCTTCGACGTGCTGATCATCGGGGCGGGTCCGTGTGGTCTTGCTGCCGCAGCTCGCCTCCGAGAAGATGCTCCGTCCGCTATGTTCACAGATGAAGAGCACAGTCGTTTCCACTGGTTGCGAAAGCACGGTACCAGAGTCGCGTTGAAACACTACAAGACCGGGAAGGAGGTACCTGGTTCTCTACCAAAGAACGGTGAAAAGCCGGAGTATAGGATAGCGGTGCTGGACGCGGACGACGATAGATGGCTCGGCCGTTGGAGGCGACTCTTCTCCACTTACGACATCAGTCATCTCCGCAGTCCGATGTTGTGGCATGTGGACCCTCAGCATAGAGATGCGATGCTGTCGCATGCGCATTTTCACGGGCGGGAGAACGAGTTGGTGGAAATTAGAGGGTGCGTGGGAAAGGAAATGAGCAAACACCACAAGAAAAAGAGAAACCAGTTCAGTGGTGGAAAGTGAGTTCAGGCCGTCTACTTGTGGTTATGTGCAACCTCGGACTTGTATTGACTGGGCTGCTTCCCCAGACAAGATGCTTCGATCGACATTAACCAGCGGGACCAATGGGACTACTACACCCCATCGTTATCCCTTTTCACCGACCATTGCGACTGTGTGGCTGAGCGATATCACCTCATGGACGGTCTCGTCCACAAAGAACCAGTCACAGACATCCGCTACAGCGCAGTGGAAGAGATCCCGAACGACGACGACAAACTATTCACAGTTACAACCGACAAAACCGTCCGCTACGCCCGCGCCGTGATCCTCGCCGTCGGCCCCGCCAACGACCCTGTCCTCCCCAAGATCCCCTTCCTTTCCTTCCCAGGCCACTCCAACACCGACCACACCGCCTGCATGCCGCAAGCGTGCCAAAGCATGAGGATCGGCAAGTTCCCCGACCCCATCGTCATGGCCCGCGTCGCCGCCAAGAAGCGCACCAACATCCTCGTCGTGGGCGGCGGCCTCACGTCGGCGCAGCTGTCGGACCTGGCCATCCGCCGCGGCGTGACGCGCGTCTGGCACGTCATGCGCGGCACCGTCAAGCTCAAGGCCTTCGACGTCGACCTCCACTGGATGGGCAAGTACAAGACGCTGCACCAGGGGTACTTCCACCAGGCCGACTCGGACGAGGAGAGGCTCGAGATCATCAAGGAGGCGCGGGGCGGCGGGAGCATCACGCCTGCGTTCATGAAGCGTATCAAGCCGCATATCGCGCGCGGGGATCTCAAGATGTTCGAGAAGACCGTTCTTACCGATGCGCATTTCGAGGAGGGCGCCGATGGGGAGGGCGGCGTGTGGAAGGTCAAGACCGAGCCGCCGATCGAGGGCCTGCCGGATATTGACTACATCTACTTCGCCACAGGCATACAGTCTGATTTCACCACGCTTCCTTACCTGAAGAATATGCTTGAGGATTATCCGATACAGAGCCTCGGTGGGTTCCCGTGCTTGAACGAGGACCTGATGTGGAAGGACGATGTGCCGCTGTTCATGGCAGGTCGGCTCGCCGCACTGAGACTGGGCCCCGCCGCGCCGAATATTGGTGGTGCAAGGGTGGGTGCTGAACGCATCACCCTGGCTCTCGACCAAATCAGATCAAATGCAGGCAATGATGAGCCGAAGAGATACTTGGTCGAGGAGGGGGATGTGCTCGATGGGCGGCGAGACAGTGGTGTCGGCTTGTTCAACTATGCGTCTGGAACAGGGAGCAAGTATAGCAGCTTGGAGGAGGTCTCTGACTGATGTATCAAACTACATGGAAACAATAAAGTTGCATCCCCCCCCCCCCCCGGTGACGAGGACATTTCTCAAGCTTGTGTTGGCTACATCTCTTCACTAACACATCGCTACGAGCTTCGTTCGCCTTTTCCTAGCTATACTTTCAACCATGAACCACCGTTGAAGGCTACCTGCCATTTTGTGTAAGTGCTCAGCAGATCTTGGAGATACATATGATATTTACTTACAATTTACTATTGGACAGACTATTGAGATTTACATCGTCAACATGATGCTGATTCTTTTAGCGCAAGTTCAATCGTTTCATGCAAGGCATTTCAACAATAATATGCGATCACATTTCAATCTGACTGACTTTTTCCGCTTCCAGTCAATGTCAAGAACTCTTCTACCGAAAAGAAAGAGACAGAATCGACACCTCATTTGATTTGGGGGGGGGGGCGTTCAACACAGCTCACGCATATGCAACCTGAACTCTAATCACGTTCTGAAGACAGCAACAGCGTAATTGATCGGGGGAAAGAATTGGGTCTTTCCACTATTTTGTTTCCCTCTTCTTCTCACTTCATTCTTCATTCCTTTTCTTCAGAGAGGACGGTAGGCGCTCTCTATCTTGTTCCCTAAGACGATAAAGGACTAGGGTTATCATGGGCTCCTGCCCCCCTGTCACAAGGCAGGGTTCCTTGTGGAGCAAGTGCTGAAGGCCTCCAACTCGGCGCCGACCGACGACGACGGACTCGTCAGAATCCTGGAAGACCCCGGTCTGTCCAGCTGGCTATGTCATCACAAGATGCACAATCTGGAGAAAGCGGCAGATTTTTGAGCTGGCAGCTTTTTCACCAGGTCTCAAAGCGAGATTCGCGTTGAACACTTGCCCAAATCTGCACAACAGTCGGAGGCATTTGACTCGAGCGGCATTCACCGACAATGGGCCTCCACGACACCTTCGATTTTGATGAGGCCGCCTACCGCATAAAATGCGCAGAGCGACCGACGATCAAGCTCCAAGAGGAGGAAATCAGGAAACTCCGGCAGCACTTCGCCACGAGCGCCTCGATGGGCATCGGCCTGAGCCACGCCGTCCAGACAGCCGGCCTCACTCTGGGCGTGTCCGCGTTCGCGCTGCGGCGCTACTACGTGGCCAAGGAAAAACTCGCCATCATCCGCGAGGAGCTCACCAAGCGCGGCGTGCCTCTTCACGACATGTCCAAGCGTGACGCGTTCATACCGCTAGGCACGGCTGCGGTGGGTCTGGGTGTCGGCGCGGGTATAAGTCACCTCGTCGCCGGCACGATCACCGCACCTGATGTGCCCGTGCCGGGTCCTCATGGAGGAAGCCTCGCCATGCAGTACATCCAGGGAGACCCGGAGGCGGCAGCCCACGGGTTTGCTCAGGGCATGGCGGACCAGGCCAACGCCGTTGGTCAGGCTGCCCACGGGGCGGTGCTGGGGCACGGGGTCGAGCAGGTTGTCACCGGGACCGGTGCCGAAGGCGTCAGTGGCCACGCTGTTGGCTATGCGGCTGGCATTATGGCTGCGAAGAAGATGGAGGAGATGCTCGCCGAGTGTATTGGCGAGACTGTCTTCGCATATGCCATGGAGAAGATGTTGGACCCGGAGATTAAGATCGAGCTCAAGCTAAAAGGGAAGTGCAGCAGGTTGCAAGGGCCGCTGGGCCAGTTCTGCCGAGGCTGCGGCGAGTCTATCAGACACGGCAAATTTGCACGTGAGTCGCCATCTGAAAAGGATACGAACTTCAACTGAAGGGTGCTAACTCCACGGCAGATTGTTGCGAAGAGACAGATGACTTTGATCTCTGCTTGAAGTGTCGCGAGGGGGGAACCTCGTGCGCATGCTCGGATAAACAGATGCAGATGATGCAGAAGTCGGTTGCTGGTGATGTGCTTGCTTCTGAAAAGGGAGATGCGAGGAGGCGGCTTGCGAATGTGGCAGAGTTGCGATGTGCTCCCTGTCAGAGACTCATCACCCAAGGCCGTTACTATTGTGAGTGAGGACATCCTTTACATGGCTATAGTAACTGACAAATCCGGTATAGATTGTCCCGAATGCAGTGATGATACAGACTTCGACATGTGTCAAGACTGCTATCGCCAGGGGAAAACATGCCAGTCCCCTGACGACCACAGGCTATACGTGTACCTCAGAGCCAACGTTGACAGACCACACCCGGACTTTGCTACAGATGGCATTTCCTGCACAGGATGTGAGAAGAGAATAAAGCAAGGACCTTTTTACTGTGAGTAACATGAGTGGATGATGAACTGGTTGAGAGGCTTGATGGGACTAATCATGATTTAGTCTGTGAAAAATGTGGCGAGAATGCTGGCATTTGCGACCGTTGTTACGAGATGGACAAGACCTGCAAAAACACAGAACATGTCTTGACTCGTTATGTGATCTACAAAGGTGAAAAGAACATATCGAAGCAATTCACCGAAAAGGACTGCTGTCAATTTTGCAAGGAGCAGCTGGGAGAGGGCGTTTTCTATTGTGAGTCCGGCATATTCTCCAACCCATTCCGTTCTTTGATCCTAATCCGGACGTCTCACAGGTTGCCCAAAATGCAATAATGGATGCTATGACGTCTGCAGTAAATGCTACATAAGGGGAGCAGGTTGTCAGGACCGGACTCACAGTTTGCTCAGGTGCACGCCAGCTGGACCAGCGAAACAGCCCAAGGATTACCTCAAGGAGCTCTTCAGCGAAAACAGCAAGGAGCATGTCAAAGGGTACTTGAGTGAGACAAGAAGCAGGATGAACCTACTACACAAGAAGGCATGAGCACTATATGGGTATTTAGGTAGACGGGGCTGCGGGGTTTTTTTCCTAGTCTGCGGGAGTTTGGCAGAGGTTGCTGGCATGTTCCCAACTGCTTGTGGTCAGGTAAATCCTCACATCTCTTTAATATCTATACCATAGAGCAATCTAAAACAAAACTTATCCACCAGCCCTGGAGGGCGGGATAATTGACCTGTCATGTCGCCCTCGATGACCCCGACCCTCAATCCCAACCCTCACTGAAATTTAGGAACCAGATTGTCCTGAATGTCCGATGAACCTCTGCTCTACTCGATTGTCAGGATCGTTTGCATCAAAAACCCACACGTTTCCTCGGCAACCTGCATGACCGGTGGGCCTTCGTCTCATGACTAGGGGTTGAAGGTGCCCATGTGTGGTGGGCCTCCTGCATCCACCCGAGAGGCTGCCATGGCTGGTGGAGGCTGGCGTACGAGCTCTGTTTACTTAAGTGATAGGCTTTCCCGCCCTGATCCAGATGTTTGCTCCTGTCTTGTTGATTCACGACCTTCTTTTTTTTTTTTGAACCAAGATCGTTGTTCACCAAGACAAATATTTGGGCAATCCATTTCGGAAACGACATCAAGTGATGGAGGATGACGATGAATCTTGGCGTGACATCGACCCACACCCAACAGTTTCCCCCGCCATATTTCGGGTAAATCCCAGAGTCAAGCGCGTCAAAGTCGAGCCGGACATCAAAGTTGAACCAGACATTAAAGTCGAAGACGCAAAGGCCGAGCAAACCCCCGAAGCCTCTTGTACTCCTTCACCCGAAGCCTCTTGCCCTTCTTCATCCGAAACCTCTTGCCCTCCATCACCCGAAGCCTCTTGCCCTCCATCACCCCAAGCCTCTTGCTCTTCTCCCCCCGAAGCTTCTTGTCCTTCTTCGTCAGAAGATTCTTGTCCTTCTTCCCCTGAAGCCTCTTACCCTCCTTCACCCGAACCTCTGGAAACTAAGACCGAAGAAGTCACACTCCAGCCCAAATGCCGCTTCTGCGAGGAACCTGCCGTCCTCAGGTTTACCGGCGACCATAACCTCAACAACGCGGGCCGCCCATACTTCATTTGTCCCCTTTGTCCATGGGCTGTCCGATGGGTGTGCTGGGCAGATCAAGAGGGTATATCCACGGTAAACCCACCGTGTTCCTGTAAGGATGAGGGGCCACATGCATCCAGGCTGGACATCATTCGCAAGAAGGAGACGGGGAAGTTTGGTAGGGGTTTCTGGACTTGCGAGAAGGGGAAGTGTGACTTCTACTCGGAGAATCTGGATGGGGAGCCGGGCGTCAGCTTTGACGGAGGTTTCTATCCGCGGTTCCGCGGCGGCAAGAGGAAACACTTCGGCTAGACGCTGATCCTGTGATACAAAACTCCAGTTGCTCGCTATGTTCCGCTCAGTTGATAGTGGTCACAATTTCTTATCATTCTGAAGCAGTGCGCTGTCACAATCTAGATATGAGAAATAACAGATCCTCAAATGCTGCCCGTCTTCGTTCTACTAGCCTCGAACTTTCCATCAATATGCCCAGGTGATCCGATTGGACGACAGCAGATATGTGTATGTAACCGCCGCACCGGGAGGATTTATGCGTCTAGGACGCCCTTCTCGAGATCACTTGCCCGATCAGACCAAGATGAGCTCCGAAAGGTGAGCCTCGAAAGTAGATTTGCTTCCATATCCTTTGCCATGTTCTCCTTGATGCTTCTCCTTGCGTCTTCCTCTACCGTTGACCGCTTCTTGAACCAGAGAATAGTCCCTGACGTCAATAAGAATGTGAGTCCCCAATAGAGGGCAAGCCATGGCGAGGCTTTGGGGGCACTATCCTCGGGCATCCAGCTGAAAAGTTCCTGCTTCCCGAAATTGATGCTCACTCGAACACCACTTCGTACTTCCTGCCTTCGCTACTCTCTGAGCCACGTTGAGATCGTTCCGTATGGCTCTCTGCATTTATGTTGCTCGCAGCTTTGAAATTTAATGACATAATAATCTCAGATACGTCGTCTCACACTTGAGCACTGACGTAGATGTACCTAGGTAACTTCCAAGCCACGTGACTGCTGAGCTGACCTCTTCCAAGGTTCCCAGCCTGCACTGCCTCAGCCAGCGGGGCCGATCCCCCCACTTTTACTACGAGTCGAACACTATAACCCTCCTGCTCCTGAACAACAAGTCCCTAACTCCATTTCAAGTCCCTAATCACAAACCTCCACGATGCCTCTACCTGACGTATTGAGTAAGCGGGTTGACGAATACGTCGACTCGCTGGCGCCGCAAATCCAGCCCCGCATCGCGTCCGAGATTGACATCTTCCAGAAGAAGACCATCGACGGCCTGGAGGATCAGATCGTCGATGCCTTCCGCTCGCTGTTCGACAAGGACAAGGGCCACTCCGAGGGTGGCTCAAGGCGTTTGGATGATTCACCCCCAGACGCATACGGCGGCCAGTCGCTGCCCTTCGCCGACGAGATCGCCAAGCTGACGCGGAGTTTCACCGAAATCACTGATGAGGCTGGTGACGATCTGCGTGACATTTTCGACCTGACTGAAGGCCGAGGAGGAGGCTCAGGACAGAATCAGTCTCGCGGTATGGGCCACACCGACTCTTTCTCCGGGGGTGCCAAGGGCTTCCTCTCCATGGCTGTGAATGCTGTTCAG
The DNA here is from genome assembly GCA_038088545.1 of Diaporthe humulicola. Taxonomy (NCBI): domain Eukaryota; kingdom Fungi; phylum Ascomycota; class Sordariomycetes; order Diaporthales; family Diaporthaceae; genus Diaporthe; species Diaporthe humulicola. Next base: position 47,460 of record JBBWSL010000151.1, read on the forward strand.
GACCACCTGGACAAGGACGATGGGCCGGGAGGAGGCAAGAAGTTTGAGCTCGACGGGCTTCTTGGTGTGCTGAGCGACACGGTCAAGGATGCAGCCCGGAACCCAGAGGAGAAAGCTCGGTCAATCAGCCCCGAGATCAAGGAGAAGGTCGGTGCGAAGCTGAGGGAGCAACATGCGCCCATCGCTGAGCAGTTCACCAAAATCGCGCTGGACCACATCAAGCGCTGGCTGAGAGGAAACACCAGCACGCGTGACCTTGGTGATGGCGTCAAGGGAGAGTTTGAGGACCAGGTCAAGGACATCGTCAAGGGCTTAGGGGGTCTGTTCGGCAACAAGAAGCATAGCGACGAAGGAACCTCGAGAGGCATCAGCGACCGAGACGGCGAGGGGGGAGAGAGCAGCGGCGGCTTCTCCAAGGTCATCAGCGACAAGCTGAGCACAGGCCTGGCAAAGGTCCACCGCGAGGTCCGCCTCGAGTTCCGCAAGGTGCTGGGAGCCATCGAGAAGCAGCTGTTCGAGCTGCTGCCCGACGAGTTCCAGCGGCCCCTGGAGAAGATCCTGGGCGGGAATCCGTTCGACTCGCAACTCGACCGCGACGCCGGCTCGCAGGCGGACCGCGGCTTCGGCGACGACATCAAGGTCAAGCTCGTCAACAAGATCCGCGGCCTGGTGCGCAAGGTGCAGGAGACGCTGCGCGAGAGCATCCTGGGCCTTGTCAACGGCGGCCACCGCAAGTTCGAGCGCGAGAGCTGGGTATTTGTGCAGAACATGGTGGAGCAGAAGGTGCAGAAGTATCTCCCCAAGGTCAAGATCACCGTGCCGGATGATATCGGGAATGAGGGTGTCAGCGTGGGAGCAGTAGCTGCTGGCTCTCAGCCTGGTGGTGGACATCAATCCAGTGGTGGCCATCAGTCTGGCGGTGGGCACCAGCCCCCGCCGTCGACGCACGACAACTACCCACCTCCCCCTCCTGCCCCCTCCCATGACCAATACGGTGGCCATCAGGCTCCTCCTTCTCAGCAGCCATACAATCCATCGCATTATCAGCCATCACAGGAGTACAACCCTCAGCAACACCAGGCCCCGGAGTACAATCCGCCGCAGTACCAGCCTCAGGAGTATAGGCCAGACCAATACCAGCCTCAACAACAAGGCCACGGTCACAGCCAAGGCTACGGACAGAGCCAGAGCTATGGGCATGATACCTACGGCGGCGGTGCCAACTACGGGCATCAGCAGGGTCATGGCAATCCCCCGTACTGAAAGGATCAGACAGCAGCATAAGTCGCGGGTTTGATGCTGCTTGGCGGGGTTTCGTAATGAATTGGTATCTCCTCTGGGCAACGGCTTTTTTAGAAGGAAATGTGTGGACGCACTCATGGCCCAAATTCATGACTTCCGAGTCCAAATTTATTTGTCCAGGCCTCTTGCAAAGCTTTGTCGGAACCCAAACGGGGCAAGGGCCTTGCAAAACAACCTTTGGTTACCTTGAATTCCCAACCGTGCATGCTAGTTCGCAATGCGAGATCAAAGGGGTTCAATTTCCCCAAGGATTTGTGCAAGCCTTGCGGTTCCCATGTCCGGATCAAATGAGTGGACTAGTTGGTTTTGTGCCCAATGGCCACTCAGTCGTACCTTGCCTCGTCGCGACCATCCTCATAGCTCTCTTCCAGTGTCTCGCCGTAGTCCTCAACACTGTCTCCAAACCGCTCGACTTTGCCAACGCCCTCGCCGATACCCTCGGCGATGTTCTCCGGGGCGTGCTCGACAGCGTCTACGGTCTCATCCCAACCCTCCTCTATATTTTCTCCCGCCCGGTCCCAACCCTCCTCCACGGTCTCCTCCGTTCTCTCCCACCCCTCCTCGATGTTCTCCTCGGCCCTGTCCCAACCTTCCTCAACATTCTCCTCTGCTCTGTCCCATCCCTCTTCAACCCTGTCCGGAATGGCCTCGACCTCCCCGACAGCCTCGCCCGTCCAACGGGCCGCGTCTTCAGGGAACTCCTCGACATGCTCGACCCCGTCTTCGAACCTTTGCTCCATGCGGTCTTCCTCACGGTTCCAGCTCTCAGCTGAGGGTTATGGCGTCAGCTTTGCGGCGTTCGTCAGCAGCTTGCGTTCAGAGGCAAAACCTACCAGCTTCTTCCAGAACGGGTTTCTCCCAACTGCGCTCGCCTGTCTCTTCGTTGAAATAGATCCAGCGGCCGGCCTCGCCATCCCAGCGAGCCACCCACGGTGGATGCACGTACGGAGGATCCGATGGTGAGTCGTTGCCCCCGTCGACTGAGTTCCCGACCACCTCGGAGATAATATCGCCAAAGAACCCCATGATCGCTGTAGATGAGAGATCCACGCAGGTCAATGTCTTATTCGCGCCGGACCCCTTTTGGAGATAATAGGTGTGTGAAACAGGAGAGTCAGGAGTGAGATTGAGAGGTTTTTGAGGAATTAGTGGCAAATAGTCGAGCCACTGATCTGCCTCACAGGCGCAACGTGTCACCTGACAGACCCATAGTGGCTTCTCCTGATGCATGTATGCCACAATTAGGCGCGCGACCCGCGCTGCGTGGACCTTAGCGAGCCGTCATATCCGAGCCTTAGACCCGTGTGAAACACTTATGGATCAGGATCAGGGATTCCAAATACCGCGTGAGAGAAGTATGCCACAACCCAAACGACGGTGAATTTATAGTCACCCATTTTGTACAGTGCTCTTATAACTAGCGTCAAATTTGAGTGACAGCCAATGGGGCTCAACTTCGTTGTCAGAGACGTCTGGGTATCGATAGCTCACATATGAGAGCGTTTCCCTGTGAGAGGGAGTCCCGTCTCAACCAAGGAGGTAGGGAACATGGGAGGCTATTCATCGCCGAGTAAGAGATACACCATGGACCGGACTTGCAACGATTTTCATTGCGGATAGACGGCCAAGAAAAATGCTTCCTCTCAATCGGGGCTGCTTTCGTGAGAGAAAAATGGTGGCGAGACAATAATAGAGGCGACAAGGTTAAATAAAAATCATGGCTCTGCTACATGGTCTGAAATTCCCGTCAAATCGAACCTCGAAACTTGACATGCACTGGCATGGTAGTTGAATAATATTGTAAGTCTCTACCTGAGGGGCAGGAATTGTGCAATACCAAACTGCCGGGCCCAAGTCCACAGCTCAGGAAAGGACACCATGATTGACCACATGTCCCAAGTACATTGCATTATGGATCCTTAGCGACTTTCAAAGGCGATTTCTTTCTTCTTCTAGTAAACACATACTGGGCCATTTTCCACTTGATGACGTGAGGTGGTCAAGTCGGGGCCAGCCAGGCTCCATGATCTGTCACGCGCCTCAAGAGTATGATGGCGCAGAGCTGATCTTACATCAGCCAGGTACAGAGTAAGTAGTTCATGTTTTCAACAAGCCACAAGTCTTCTGCTGACAACATGACGTTGAGTCTGGTTGGCCACCAAATCCTTCTATTGACACATAAGCAGTGTGCAATTTCCTAATGTGGCCATTGGATTAGTCTTCACACACTCTATGTTTTTTGGGGTATTGTTGCCTAGGGAGGGAGTTAGTATTGTGATTTGTTGACACAGTTTCGGCATATATTTCGTGCGTGCAGCTCCGGATCAGAACGTAATTGGGTCTTACAATCGCAGTGAGCAGTCATACTTCCGCGCCACATTACAAGGCGCTGCTGGTCAGGAGGCAGGAAGTCTCATCTCATCGCTGGTCGACGTCACGGGACCAGCTGCGGCCGCCAATATGTGGCTAGATGGAGACTCAAGGAAGGTCTCGACAGTTTTTCAAGAATATTCTATGATCGTTTCCACTATATATAACCGTACATGGTACCAGCCTGAGATATACTTTTCTCGTTCACTATCTCTTTCTAACACACTGCATCGCATCTTCTTTTCAATACATATCCCAATAACACTCAAAAATGGCCGATACCACTGAAGAGACCCGGGTCTCAGACCCCATCTTCCACGCCGAGGAGGATAAGGCCGTTCACGAGGAGGTTGCTGAGGCTTCTGTCGACGCCTTCAGCGTGAGCGCCGCTGCTGCACTCAATGGTGACCAGACCAAGGCGCTCAAGATCCACAACGATGGCCGAAAGACCAAGGGCTGCCCTGCACTGACCTGGGATGCCGGCCTGGCCCAGCATGCGCAGCAGTGGGCCAACCACCTGGCTAAGATCGACAAGATGGAACACTCGACGGGAGCCCAGCGCCCTGGAGAGGGCGAGAACCTGGCCTGGTTAGTTTGTTCTTCATGTACGATAATTCAATAACATGCTAACACGGATTCTAGGTACTCCAACTCTCCTCAGAACCCCCTTTCGGGTGGTGCCCAGATGTGGATGAACGAGGCCAAGGACTACCACGGCGAGCCCATTGGACAAGGAAACTTTAGCAAATATGGTCACTACAGTAAGAGCCCTAGATTTCTAATCCTGTGTTGTCTTGCGGCACGTAAGAGGCTAACAGAGTCTACACAGCTCAATGCATGTGGAAGTCCACCAAAAAGTTGGGAATGGCCAGCGCCAAATCGGCCAAGGGCGGTACCTACATCGTCGGCCGTTACTCTCCCCCTGGTAACTGGACTGGCCAGAAGCCCTACTAGAGGGTTATGGTATTCGCACATATTCCCGAAACTCTTTCCTTGAAACATCCGGGTTGTTCCTCGGATTCTCTTTCATTAAGTTGTTATCTACTCCATAGTCGCTGGGTCAATCAGGGCTGTCACGGTTGAATTAAATATCACATACTCTGCCCTGTCTCTAGCCTTCTGTGTTCGCAAAATTTTGATGATCGCTTTATTTCGAGAAGAATCCTAGATAAAAGAGGGTGTGATTGTGTTACATAGACTGTTGAGGAAAGATCTCAACATTTCGAGTCCCTGCCTGTGAAGATGAATTTTTGATAGATGTCTATTACGCGATACATCGATCTGGGCTTCATACTAATTTCCCAGGTAATTGCTCACCTGTAGCCCCATCTTGGGTGAGGGAATGTATCGGACTGCTAAAGTGTTGTTCCACATGGCCAGGATGATGACCTTGTTGATTTATAAACAAAAAGAAGACGATCACGAGTATGAGGGTAAGTCTCATGTGACAAATTTGTTTTGCCCAGTTTGAAGATCACCCGATCGATCATAATATATTGATTGTTTTGGTTGTCACAAACTTTGAATGGATATATGGAGATGGCCTGGATATAAGCGGAGAGTGCAGAAAATCGGTTAATGAGACAAGAAACAGGAAGAAAAAAAGACAGACAACCAATTGTTGCTTGGGGCATGTTGCAACGCGCTGCGCCCGTCCCTCTGTGCGGCACTGTCATAAAGCAAGCAACGCCAAATCCGCTTCAACAGTTGGATATCGTCAAACAAAGAAATCGTGCCTCGAAATATGACTCCCGTTTCCAGAGTCTTATCACCTCATCGGTTCCATCTCCTCCAGGTCCTTCATATTGGTGAATATTTTGCCTCCTTTCAGACTCCCCTCGATGGCTGGACCAGCATAGCTACGCATCTCAGCCTCATAAACCTCTAGTGCATGTAGTGTGATGCCATGCTCGGCCAGCGATGCGCCTAGCACGGCAGCATCAGTCAACGCGGTCGCGGCCCCCGTGCCACCCGTCGGCGGCTGGGCGTGGGCAGCATCGCCGATGAGGGTCACCATCGGGCTAGGGGTCGGCGATATCCTGGCCGGTCCGGAATCTTCCACTCCATCGGCGACAGCGGACTTGCGCCAATGTCGCAATGGGATCGGAATGATGGAACTGCGGAGAGACTGAGTCTGTGTGCGGTCTTGGTACTTCACAAGGGTGCTCAAAAACGGAGCCCAAGACTTGGTAAGGTCCTCGGCCAAGTCCCCGGCAGCGTCAGAATCCATTGCTTTCCAGTCCCTCCCTTGCGCCTCGGGCTCGTCGCTGCGCAGTGATAGTGCCCAGTAAATATAGTCGAGTGGAATAGACGCCCCGAGGGCTGGATCACTGGCTTCGACCTCGGCGCGGCCACCGAAGCGTACCGGGTCAAACATAAAGAACATGGGTGACGTCCGCGGGACGGGGTCAGCCACAAATGCTATGCTTTCAAGAAGCGTGGCCGCGCGTGGGTCATCTTCACCAGTTGCGCCGATAGCTTCGTAGAAGGCCGGGGTGAGCGGCGTCTTGCCGAGGACCATCCGCATCCCGCAGTCGAGAAGCTGAACGCCAGGAACGAGCTGCGCGCGAATGCGTGAGAAGCCGCCGTCGGCGCCGACGAGCAGGGAGCCTCGCACTGTCGAGCTATCGGAAAAGCGGACCAGGACGCCGGGCCCGCCCCCGATACCGTTCGTCGACCCGGTTTCGTCTTCGCCAGCCGGTATGGTTTCATACCCGACAATCTCCTTGCCGAAAGTGGTGTGGTCTTCCAGTCCTCTGAAAAGGGCCTGTCTCATCAGCGTCCGGTCAGCCTTCAGCGGCTCTTCTTGCTTATCACGACTCTTGAAATTCATGTCAAACCCGGGCAACAGGGTTCCAGCGAGTGCGTCGAGCCGTCTTGGGGGAGGGGTCTGGTTATCCCCACAGGTTGCGCGGAGAAGATTGAAATGCTCAGGGCTGAGGACTTCGCGGCATGATTTCACACCGCGGCCACTGACGACGAAGCGGTAGCCTTGAGTCCGGTAGGACATCGATTGATCGCGCTCATATAGGCGGAATGGCAAGGGCGGTGTGGCCTTCAAGAGTGCATGCGCAAGAAGGAGCGCAGATGGGCCTGTTCCGGATATGATGATCGGAAGGGTTGTAGCGTTTGATAAAGCCATGGTGACGATGAGTCAAAAGTTGAGAATGCGGAGCAGTGCTGTATAATTACAGGAGAGCGAAGAGACGAACAGGTGGTTTGAGATTATGAAATATAATTCCACATGAAGCTGTCGTGGAAAGCCAAGAAATTCCCTTTTATATATGAACGTAGTTACAGGATATCTGTTCGTAAATAATCGATGATGTCAGGACTCAGGGGAGTGTGTTGTGGCTTATGGGAAGCTGTCGGATTGATGCTATTCACATCGGTGTAACTCGGACTTTTGGACTCATGGGCTAGCCGAGACACTACAGTTCGCCGACTAGCTTGGCTACTGTCAATATCCATAGTTTCGGCCTAATCAAGGCGTTTCAGTGTAGGCGTCGGTGTTTTCGGTACGTAACTACGCAGCGAAATAAAGATGACCCGCCCGTGAGAAGGATTCCCGGCCTCGGTGTTCTAGATGCCACAACGACATTGAGTGATTGAAGGTTTCAATTCGCGGATCAAGATTCCATCTATCAAAAGTCAGCATCGGCAACCAGTTACAGACGAGGCGCCATGACTGGGTTGGTTCTAGTCTGCCTTTCGAGTTGGCTAGTGTGAAGGATCCGGTCCTAGCGGTTGCCGTATCATCGACGGCGACATCCGATACAGAACCTATATAATTCTGTCTCCAGAGTAATCTTTCAGATGTGTTAACAACCTCTTTCTCTGAGAAGATCTAAGGAATCACCACGGGTCCTGCCTCCGGACAGCATCATTCATGGACTGGAAAAGTAGTTATTGGCGCAGCTCTCTTGTTTAGGGTTGCGTCCCTGCCCAGGCATTTTAGATCAATCAGGAATTGTTATTGTACTTGCGCAGATCTAGAGGGTGAGGACATGTGTTTCATGGATCAACATGGAGGTAACTTCCGAGAGAGATCTGTCTATCTACTGTATTGTAATTTGTTTTTCATATAACAGCACCGGCGACTGCGAATTATCAAGTCTGAAGTCCATTTATCTGTTGCGATAATTCATCCAACTCTGTCCCTCCGAATCCCTAGAGTAATCCCGGGTTTCGTATACTTTTGCCCTGTTAGAATACAAATATCGTCTCAGTTCCCGTACACAGGCAACAGCCGGCTCCCAGCCAATTTTCGAAGCCCTGTGGCAGCATTCACAGGTTGAGCTGAGGTCAAATTAAGGCTATGTGGGCCCCTGCAAGCTATGTCCATACCAAGATTGTGACAAAGAATCTTGGCAGATCCGATAGAGCTTGGCACATTGATCGCATACTTGGCAAATTGACTTCAACTCCTGCGGCCATCTTGCCACTCCACCTAGACAGACTTACGGGGTGGACGGATGGATGGGCACAGCACAATCACCGACATTGCTCACCACTGCGGCTTGGCATCACCTTCACCGGCGGGGAGTGGTCAAATAAACCCAATTCACATTATTCTGAAATAATTACGGTATGTGTGTGTTTTCGAACAGACACATCGAGTCTCCCTAATAGTGACGATCCATTTTCGCTTGGGTGCTAGCCCACCCACAGATATTGGAACGTTTGTGACGTCCTTTAGAAGAATTTCGAGAGTAACCTCAAAATTTTAGGTAACCGTGCTGCAAATAATCCCGAGACCCACACATCGAATGGTGACCGTGGCAGTGTTGGTGATTGTCGCACTGATTTTTGTCCTTGAGGTGACGGCTGGGAGGGTCAAGGTGGAAGTGGCGGCTGGTAGCGTCAGGGTAGATGTGGCAGCAGGGAGTGTCAAAGTGGCCGATCTAGTGACAGCCGGAAGTGTCAACGTTGATGTTGCCGTGACTGCCGCCAGGGTCTGTGTTACTGTGCCTGCAGGCAGAGTTAAAGTCGACACAGACCCCGAAAGAGTGACAGTGGTCAGTCTAGTAAGGGCAGAAGGTGTTTCGGTGGTAATCGTGGTGACCTGTACTCCAGACAGGGTCTGTGTCACTGTGGTGCCGGGGATGGTAACCGTCGTGGTTGCTGCAGGGAGTTGAGAGCAGGATATCGTTACTGTTGCTGGTTCGCATGTCTGGACGCTTCCGGGCGTCGAGGGCAATGGGCTGATGCTCACCCCTGCCGAAATAGTACTAACTGCAGGCAGTGGTGTTGTGCCGGCTGAGCCAACGCACGCCAGGTCGTTGAATAGGTATGGACTGGACGGGTCCGGGATGAGGTTATCCACGACAGGGGACGTGTAGAGAAGGCAAAATCCTGCTCCATATGCGAATGAGGCACAGCCTTGTGCTCTTCTGCAGAGACTCGCGCAGCCGGTCGAGGTCACATCGGCAGGGGTTTGGCTGACATAAAAGGAGACTGGGTTGTTCTTGTCAAATCCGTTGTTGCCGCAGAGTGCATCTCTCGCCTGCACTGGTTGAATCGCATCTCTACGGTGCGCAGTGGGCTTTGCAGCAAGGCACGGTAGTAGACATGTCAGAGCAAGGATTGGTCGCATCTTGACAGAAAGTCTTTGGAATGACAGACAACCTTGCCGAGTTCAATGTGTAATGGGTAATCTGGAGAACAAGTAACCCTGACAAGTCATCATGGGGATGGACAGAAGATAAATATATTCGTGAGATGCATGACCCGTAAATACTATGAACATGCACGAATACAGACCCATCCGTGTAGACGAGTCTTCATGCTATGTTACATCGCGTTCTTTACTGTTCATGATCTTTACTCCGTACCTTTGTGATCTTCGGAAATTCGGTTGCCGGAATAGATTTTTCGAGGACTTCCTGTTCATGAAGTCCTTCTTTGTTCTTGAATCGATCTCCACCTCAATAGTCTTGCTATATCGAGCATGTCGAGGGATCATCCGATCAGTGACGTTAGTAAATGGTCGTCAGTTCGTCTCGCGGTGGACCAAATATTGGACTTTCGAGCTAAGTCAACAGAACGGTACTAAAGTTGACCACCCGCTAGGTTTTCGAAACAGTTTCTTTGTGGGGTGCCGCCATTAGCATTTGATTGGATTGTTGACCAAGACTCTAGCGGGACATGGACTCGGGAAGGCTGTCACCCGGAGAGCCTCATTCGTCGTCTCGGTATATCAATGACACTTGATATATGGGTTAAATTTGAGACAGCGCAGATGATGGGTGAGATTCACATTTCGTACATCGTCACACGGCGCCAGTTGGCTCCTTGGAATGAAGATCAATCAACCATAGAGAGTCTGCTACAAAGAGAGTCTTATCAACGCGGAGACTAATTCGACCCATTCCAAGCACGACGCCATGAAGCAGCACAAGCAAACATCACCTCAGGCGAGGGACCTCTTCCTATAGAAGAGCTTTGCTAAAGTCCAGTATGTTTGGGTCTGTGCACCAAATAAGGTGAATATATATATTCAACGCCACACTGGGCTTGACCGTCACGAATAACGAGCCTGGAAGTAGGAAGAATCCATCGCCTGCTTCAGCAGGGGAGCATGCCAGTCTCCTGCTTTGAAAACAACCTTTTCGATCTCAATTTGGCTAGCACATTTCTCGCGAAGTATAGTGTTTTCGTTCACACAACCTTCGCATCTGCACCAAGTTGCCAGCGGTTCCTCGTCGTCGGTCTGCGTCACGTGGTCTGCGTCTCGGTGGTCCAACGGAGCCAGTCCTCGGATACGTCGTCTTCATTTCCAAGGCCAAAATGTTCTTTCAACCTAGCCTCTTAGGTAACCTCGCATTGGAACAAAGCTGGTTGCAGGTGGTACCAACTTTCTCTGTTGACTCGAGCTAGATTGTAAACCCATTTGGGCCGTGGCAGCGCTTGGGCGATAGGGTATAAGATTTCCACAGGAAGTCTCGGCACGCGATCTTGGCTGCAGGGTACAACTTTGAGTCTGCGGTCGTACTGAACTGGAATGGAGTTCTGGATGATAAGCGGAGCGCCCTGTGCTGCTTCTGCTGTAGGCCACTGCCTCCATTTCCAGCAAAGAGGGTCACTCTGTTGGGCAGTTTGGTCGGACATGATAAGTTTAGTATCCTGCTTCGTTGTCATACTTGCTAATGTCGAGGTTTCAGAAGTAAAAGAGATGTCAGAAATTGCAGCCCGGGGGACCAGATTCTCTCATCTTGTGCGCATATGACGGGAAATACAGTCAAAGGAGCGGCAAGAATTCTTCTGGATTAGATATGACATCTGTACAAATTGAGCCGAACCCTTTCTAGATTCCTGTTCCAATAGAACCATGAAGACAGCTGGAATCCTCTCGCAACGTTTACATGGCTGAAGAGGTTTAGACATGCTTCATTTAATCTAGTTTCAGCATAATATGAATCCTTTCTCGTCATCCGCAAAATTTCTGTGATACAGTCTATCTTCGAGAGAGGAAATTTCGTCTAAAGAAGTAGACACCCAGGTATGCCTCCGGCACTCCCAAATACAATAATTCTTCAATGGAATTCTGACTTATCACAACTCATTAGCCATAGCCTTTCGGGCATGTTAACATCACTTCGACTTGAAGGTATTATGCCAAGCCACAAGCAGTCATTTAGAAGGAGAAAAATTATAAGATTTATTATGTACAAAAGTTAATATGAAATCCCATCTATGCCATCGATCAGTCCACATGCAGAGCGACATCAATCCTTTTGGCTTCTTCAATAGACCTCTCCAGCGTCCTCATCTGTTCTTCAGAAAGCTCGTGCATTTTCTCTCCAACCATGCAGCTCATGTCTTCCCTCGTAGCACCTTTCTGCCATTCGCCGTCGACCATCCACCGGTCGGGAACGGCGTAGTCATGCTTCATCTCAGGAATTTTTTTGTTCTTGAGCAGGCCTCCGTTATACCAGATGAGATTCTCCTGCTCATCCACGTGGGCTATGACGAAGCTGCACACTTTCTTAGCCAAGGAACTGGCCGGTGGTTCCTCTTCGTCTTCCGGATTTTCCGTTTCAGGCTGGGGCTCGATCTCCCAGCCTACTATAGCAGCGTAGTGCTTTTCCATCTCATAAGATGACCCAGACAGCTCAAAGCCCATCCAATAGGTCTCCTTATCACCGTATGTGATTTGGTAGGTGACCTCCTGCCGGACCTCATACGAATTCTGCCAGCAGATGTGAAGAAGTCCCATGAAGATGTTGATCCGGCTTTTATCCACAACCACCACGCCAGAGTCTCCTTCCTCGGCGTACTCTTGCGTCCAGACGAGTGAAGTGTTCAGTTCTCCACTTGGTCGCCTTATCTGACCGTGCCACCATTGATGTCTATCAGCGAACGCGTGTTGCCATATTAATCGATCTCGGAAAAGAAGTGCCCCAGTACGCTGGAAACCGGGATGGTCGAGGAGGTTCTCTGGCTTCTGCAGGAACACCGCATCTGAATCAAGGAGGATGACCTTTTCAAAGCTGCTTCCCAATATCGCAAATGGCTTGATAGCCCATCCCCCATCCCGGAGCTTGAGTGTCGAGTCGTCGAACACGGTCAGGATGTCCAAAAACTGGAGAGCGTGGCCGGTAGAGCCCACGAGCTCCGCGAGAAAAATCCTGTTTGACACGGACAGGTCTCCGTCGCCGGCGTACACAATCTGTATTGGCAGTTGCGAGTCCAACACGTTCCGAAGCGAGGATATCAGGTGGGCTGCAAATCGCACATTGTTGTTGCCGGCGGGGATCACGATACCAACCGAACCAGGCACTATAGAGGAGCGGAGTTGCGATATCCTGCCCTCCGAAGTTGGGCTCGTCGGCGGCCCTTTCAGGAATGGAAATAGCACAAGGGCGGTCTTGTCGACGATATGAAGCAGTAAATTTTTCTGAGACGGTGTGTGGTTGTTGTCTGCTGATACTAGCAGGTCTGTGAGAAGTCGAGTACGCCGGCCGAGCTCGCCGAAACGCTCTTTGTAGGGGGGAACCAGCGGGAAATCTTCGAAGTACTGGGCCAGGTCCGTTGTCAATTTTGGTTCAAAGTTGTTGATGTGGATAATCTCTGCTGGAGCGCGGTTTGAAGATGTGGTGTTCAAAAACGAATCAGATCGCGAGCCAAGCAAAGGCTGATAGAGGTAGATAATTCCCAACAAGAAAACCAGACCAGTGGCACAAAGGGCACCTCGCGGCAAGTTCGGGGTTCGAGAAGTCATCTCCACGTTACGGCAGCCCGGTGTCGCACCTCGAAAGTGAGCTTCAAAGTGGCAGGTCACGTCTCCCGGATAGCTTCCAAAACACGCATTACTCCAAATCGGTATTATGGCTTGTATGTAGAGGTAGAAATACAGACGAGCTACAGAGCGTTATGCTAAATGATGGTGCACCCGCTCTGCGCGGTAAAAAGTATCTCTTCGACCGAGTCGCCGTCGCGAAAGATATGCCCCACTGCCCCCCTTAAAAATAAGAAGCGACCACACGGATACCATGCTAAATTCGCCTATTTTTGTCACGATCCCTTCAATGCAGGGGCTAGTTGTTGGTGTCTGGTAGCCGATCCTTTTCAGCTCGCTAGAGGGCGAGTGGAGAATTTCTGCAATTGGCACCAACAGCCAACTACCAACACAATTATGTGACCAATCAAGCATGATTGCGAGATCATCTGTGGCTCGAATGAAATGAGGGAAGCGTTGTCGGAAAGTAAAAATTGTGGAAGTAGGCTTTTTCGCCACGCGCACATAGAGATCCGAGTTCCGAAGGAATGCCTCTTCTCCCCAGGATCGTCTCAGCCGACCGTCTTGAGGGCTTTGCATCGGGCCTTCAATATGGAATCTCGGATCACTTTCATAGAGATAATCGACCCGGGTGTACGTATGTCCGCTGCGAGAGCGCGACAAATAGCAGGGAGAGATACAAAGAGGATTTTCACGCCATCGAGGGAGCTGATAGCTTCTTTGGCAGCAGCTCGAGAGCCTTGCGAGGCCTTCATATGACATATCTGAGTTGGCCCAAATCAAACACCACCTTCCAAGGTGCTGAGCCAAATGTAACGGCGTCGCCAGCGGCGCAGCAGGAGCCTAGCTTGGCGCCCTCCATGTCGTCAGCCGCCATTTAGCGCCGGCAATGATGGAGCCAGCAAATGGTGAGAAAAATGCTGGCGCTTCTCTCCAAGTCTGGTTGGTCCCACCCAGGTCGGACCGAGTCATTTTCATGGGCAGCAAGTTACCTAGGTTCTTTCTGTTGTGGAACGTCAGGCTGCCGAATAGCCTCACATTCTTTCGTAGATAGACATAAAGTTGTTTCTTTTTTATTCTTTTCTCGTTGTCGCCATGCGCGAGGCCCTCGCGGACGTCTTTCAGCCGCAGTCGACTGGCAAGCGGCCTCTTCTAAAACTTACCAAGTGGTGGCAATCCGTAAAATGGATCTGTTCCAATCATGGGTCACTGCGCCTTACAGGTGCAGCGATGTGCCTCCAGTGGAACATGGAGGCCGAAGGGCATGTCTGGCGCTTGTCCCTGTGCGGTGTAGATATTCATTACCTTTGAATCCTCGCGTTGGATCAGACCCGATTAACCAAAGCCATGCAATCATTTATGGGCAAAACTTGAAGCTCTGGGTTGTCCCTTCACAACGAACTCGCTTCCCTGCACGTCAACCAATCCTATCCCCTTGCTGTTTCCGATTCTTTCTCGACGCTTTCACCGATAGGTGTCAGAGGAGCCATCTCCGTGACCTTTTTGCTTCTACTCATCCTCTTGTTGTCTACTCATTGATGCTCCTTGCCCGCATCCAATCAGGGCCAGCAGCACCGTGGGCATTGTCTCCTACAGCTCTTACTCGCCAGCCACATCGACCAAATAAAGTAACTTATCCTGGTTCCAGCACTTGTTGCGGACGTCAAGCGATGCGCTCTTCTAACCAGCTCTGTCACAATCCTGGTCATACCTACGGGACATGCATACCATTGATCTAGGACTGGATCTGTGCTCATCAGCAAATAAACCATTTGATGATCACCAGCGAATCAGTTCAATGCTGAAGATTCATATTTTCACGGATAAGGCGATCCTATCTGAAATTTGATCACGAGCTCCTCGGTGCAGTGAAGGGAGCCGATGGTGTGGTAATGACGCAACATGCTTTACAATAACAGTGGTCGTGGTGCCTTTGTCGACTCTAACGGCAAATCTGCCACCGCGAGGTAATGAACGCAATTAGACATCTTCCTGTATCTGGTACCGGCTTCGAGCGTTAAGTTCACTCTCTGTTTCCTCGGCGCGAATATATTCTTTTCCCAAAGCGGCTTCACACGCCTCTGCCCTTCGATGCAAGATCCAAGATGTTTCAACCATTTTAGGGGAGTTTCAAGTGATGAATATAGCCAAAGAGTGAAAATAAATTTATTTCGGGAATTTGGACGACTTTCTCAGCATCCAAAAAGTCGACCTCGACTACTTTCTCCTCAGGCGGACTCCAGACGACTTCCTCTGCCCCTTCTACTGCTTCAAGGGCTACTGGCACTCTGGCCGCTTCAAGCTCATTTTCGGACGACGACGATTCCAGCACTAATATCAATATCGGTGTCGATCTAGGCGCACAGTTATCTGCAATCATAGCTCCTCCGAGATGTGTTACCAAGTCCCTTGTCAGGCGCGAGAGACAGCTGAATGGCTCGCATTCGACAGGATCGGATATTTTGCTCCCAGATGAAGGCGAAACAGCATCAGCGATGCCTGTTGCGAGGACATCGGAAACGACAATAAGCAGTGAGTACAAGCTTATTCACGAGCTCCAGATTTTGGCGATGCCACCAGGATATCGACGTCTTGCACAATATCCCAAGCCGCAGATCAGCACGAATCACAAAATACTATGGCGATCTCCTTGGTCCTTCAGCCCCAGCAATTGGCTTTATGGAAAGCACCCAAACTTTCATTATCAGTATAGTATACACGATACGAGTTAAAAATAAGCGTGTGCTCACTGGTAACGGAGTGTCTGGCATCTGTTTGCCGACTGCACCGCTTAGTGCGTTTGCGGGCCGAAGCGACAGGCCGCCGGCTCTCGTATTGATGAGATAGTACCAATTGCATACAAAGGGAGCTGTCATGTCATGTGTCATGGGCTAGCCCGGACCGAGTCTGGCATGATCTTCATACTCTAAGCGTTGCTGCTGATCAGTGGATATGTCTCACAAAGGAATCAGGTCATGCCCAGAGCATCCGGTTATGGAGAACTCTTGGTGAAGGATTAGAGCCCTCAAATATTTCTTTGTGTGAATGACCTTGTAGACCGTGAGTTGCGGACTGGCCTCTCGCTAAGTTCATGGCGTGCTAGCAGAGGTTAAACCTGGCGAGATAGCTCCGAGAATCAAGGCCAGACTGGTTGGGATGAACCAAATTTGACGTAAAATGCTGCCCACGGGCTTGAACATTCTCCATCGATCAGCTATAAAAAGGGGTCGTACGATTTGAGGATCAAGATACGGGAGCATTCTGCCCTTGAGCGATAACTCGACAACTTATGCTTTTTCGCTCAGCCGCCTGTGTTGAAAAGTCTTCAAAATGCTGATGAAAAAGGTGTACCTTTGGGCTTGCCTGACTTTGTCAACAATAGCTAACCCAGTGTCTGAGACTTCGTCAACAATAGCTGACCCTGTGTCTGGGTCGGAGCTGAGCCCTCGAGCGGCCACCACCTACACTTCCACATTCGATGACCGCACCCCTGTGGATATCCTTGCAGGTGTACTGAATGCACCGGAGGTTGGCTCATACAATGGCCTTCGATGGCAAGGATTCTGTACGTTTCCCAAATGCATGAAAGTTTATAGATGACTTCGCTAACCATTTCCATTCTTAGACACCATCCAGCCCGGATTGTTGGGCTTCCTGTACCTGGGCTGCCTCCTGCCCAACAGTGGCATCAATGGTGCGGGATATGACACGCTTGGGTCACTCGACACAAACACTCCGACCATCGTACGCAAGTTTACCGTGGAGAGCCGCAGCCTTTTGAAGTTGGCCACTGTAGACTTGCGCTCCTTCTGGTGAGCAGCTTTCGTATATGGTTTCACCCTGCTTGAAAACAGCTGTCTCCCATGTCCGTCCTGTGCCTCGAAGACCCTATCAGCATACGAACACAAGGACAGGCTATGGATACTCTATGGACTCGACCTAAGTCCCTTGGCAAGAAATTCCTCCTCGTTACTCTGAAAGCTGACGTCCGATCCTGCAGGTGGGGCTGCCAACTGGGCCTGAAGCAGTACATCCTAACGGCACCGATTGGGTGTAATCTTACCATCATAGGTTCATACGCCTTTCAAGAAAAGACGAGGAGAACAATTCGGTTTCAGCCAATTCTCATTGACTTGGTCGCGAATATGAAGTTTGTTGATTTGGGGGACCAGTTTACGGGACTCGACACCGTGACCTTCATTACAGATTATGACATTGGGATCAATGGCGCGACTTCTTTTGATGATTTTACTTACATCATAAATCGTTGAATGGAACTGGAATATCGTTCGTCGAGAAAAGTCCCTAGGAAGACGATCCAGGAGAATCAGGAGCCGGGGATGACTCAATTGATGTATATGGCTGTATGATGCGGTCTCATAATCCTAGTGACACTTGTGGACAAAGACTTTCTTCTCAACTTTCCAATTAAATTCTTCTTTCCAATAGTGAGTTCTTCATAGGAGATTCCCACGACATCCGCACTTCAACTTGGCCACACCGTAAGAATTGCGACAACCGACAGGACCCCAAGCACAACAGCCACGTTGTCAGACGCTCCGATAGAGATCACAATAATACTGAAGATATCGTCGTGGCTTGAAACCGCAATCGTGACGGCTCCAAATTGGCAAATCAGGCGCGATAATTTTAAACAATCAACATTCAACTCGCAATAGGGACATTGTGCTCCATGGTGACCTGCACAATTCAACATTAATGCTGACTGTGTATAGTTATCAAGCTTTGAGCCTTCTCACAATGAAGCACTGTGATTCACGTTGACACAACTTCCATAATTGCGATGTTTTCCAGTACCAGCTCCTGTTGGTGTGCAAACAATCCTACACACGGAATTGCCCGCTACAAAGCCTCTGCTGCGATCTGTTCAAGTGACAGAAGTCGACAAATTTTGATCCTGAAAGCCGGGACAACAGTTTTTGTGCATAAAAATCAAATAGAAGCACTTGATTTTCTAAACCTATATATGATCCCTTTGGCGAGTTGCGCTCAGGATGAAGAGGCGCGACGCCAACTCTAAGGCCAACGACAAGCAGGCGATTTTGAATTCAGAGACTCCCTCAATCGGAGCAAGTGACACACGAGACTAGCCACGAAGACCATTTCAAGACCTCCAACCGCCGCGAAGCAGGCTCTCGGCCTCAGAGATAGGACTCTGGGGGGGGGGGGGGATAATGTATTCGTTACTCACCGCGCCTCTCATGAACACCCTTCGTCAGGAGCAAAGCCGTCTACATGGCCTTTCTCAGGTAACAGTGTCATTCGCTCACCCTACCATCTCGCCGGAATCATGGGCGTGGCAGCCACAGTGTCCCTAGCAAAGCAACCTGAACCGGCAAGAGCGCGAAAAATCCAGGACCCGAGGCCGAGTGACAATACCCGGAGATTCCGCCGCCTCTTCGAACACGGTGCCGCGATTTGGATCACGGACCAGCTTCGACAGAGAAGCATGCCGAGCGCCGAGCGCCGAGGAGTGAGGGCTCGCGGGCAGGAATATCCCGCATTCCGCTAGCGAAATGGCCTCCTCGGTGTAATGGGTGAATTTGCGTCACACAAACGACCGGAATACTTCACCGATCACGGACACGACGTGTTCACCACTGGATGAATAGTGATCAACGAGGTAGATCTTACTGTTTCCGGTGATAGATGCCAACGTCTCGGGTGCGTGCCTGCGCAGTTGCGCATTCAGATCTGAGCCTGTCCGTCCGCAGATATGTCATCGGTCCCTTTCTAGTGATTGCACATGTCTCGGGTTCGCGATGTGCGCTGAATGGCCACAGCACCTCGAACACCCCCTATCGAATAGACCTGTACACCAACTTCCCAGCTGGCGGAACAACCTGAGCACGACCGCTAAGCCTGTCCGCACCACCGCTTGGCATCCTCCGCATCCTCAGCTGGATCATTACGGCGCAAGCCATGATAAGAATCCCCAAGTCTGCAGCACGAAACAAAAAAAGAAAAAAAAGAAAAGGCCTACCAGACAGGTAAGAAAAGCACAAAAGTCCAGAGCCATCACCCCGACTGTAGCCGCCAGGCCTCGACCGGACCGGTACCCCTGGGGGAGGACCACGCTGCAGAGCCGCCTGTCACTCCATCCGGGCCCACAATAGAGGTGGGTATTTGCTCTTTGCCCACGACAGGCAAAGATGGCCGCAGGTGCACACCGGCCCGAGTACAGCACAGCACAGTCACACAGCACGGCCAAAGCCCGTGGTTAACCTGGTAAAAAAAAGTAGTTCTACTCTCAGTCCCCATCTGGAAGGAGAAGATACTTCTCGCAAGAGCTTAGACGGATGGAACAAGGCCTAGTGAAAAGCACCGCCTTGGGGGCCCACATTGCGCGTTCCAGAACATATCCAGAAATGGTCTCGGCGCCAGGCTGCCTTGGAAAAATAAGAGTAGGAGGCGGGCCCACAGGACGCCCATTTCATAGTAACGTCACACCTGACCATTTTTTCACCATTCAGTATTGTGTGTGTGTGGGCTTTTATGGATGTAAGTGAGCCATGTGTGGATGTGGATGTTTTGTGTGCGCGCCTGATCTCGAGGGCGGTGCACGGTTGCAGATGGTCCAAGGCGGTAAGGCAGCTCGAACGACAGATAGTCACCTGATTCCTGTGCTGTCTGGTGCTGTTTTACCCCATGGGCAGGCTTCGCATACTCCATCGATCCGCCCTCTCCGCATTTCGCGGATGCCCTTCTGTCTTTCCGGGCAAGGCACGGGGGAAGGGGCGCCTTGTTTTTGAGGAGCCGTGAAGCCCTCAGCTGATTGAACATCACGGGGCGTTTGAGGTGAGCAGCTTGTCGTTGTGCGATGGGGAGCCTCCTTCGGCCGGCTCCGAAAAATCATCCGTCGTTCCTTTCTTCCGGAACCCGCCTGCGGCTCTCATCGGTAGCCGGGTGCGTTGGAGGGTTGCGCCGCACCAGGCCCTCTCCCGGGCGCTTGACACACACACCAGGGCTGGCCTGTGCTTCGCGCAATTATGCGACGGCGGAATGGTCTCGTACCTGACGATCGATGAATCGGATCGAAACATGGGAGCTCCCGCTGTTCTGGATTTCTGGGAAGTTCCCAAGTTCGCGGGCCCCACGATACTGTTTCCGGCATCTGCACGCGGGAATGTACGTAATAGACCCATGACATGTGAAAAAAACAACGAAAATTCTCTTTTATGGCCTCAAGTCCATATGCTTTGGAAAACAAAGAACACTGGTATCCACTTGGACCAGACAAAATAGGCCGACAGTGATGCCGCGAGAAGCTGGGTTAGTTTCAGTGACGACTTATCGAATAATCATCAAGTAAGGACTCCAATGTTCAATAGCGCACCATGGCTGGAAATCCTGAGGTGCTGGCTGATTGGATGCCACCGAGGGAGCGAGATCCTCGACACTCCCAAGGTGCCAAGGGCTGCCACGAGGCTCAACTCGAGCTCATCTAAATGGAATATTTCTCGCGATTCGGAACTGTGGCGTCTGGGGGTATGAGCCCGAGCAGTGCTCACGGGAGGCCGGCCGGCAACGGACTCGCGCGACGGAGGCAAAGGAAGCTTGAAAGCTACAGGGCTGGTGCTCGTGGCATACTGACTTGCGCGATGGTAGTGGTGTGAAACGTGCTGTGCTGAAAGACGTCTTATTCGGCGGGCGGGCGACGGCTATTATGTAAAATCAATGCAGGCCAGGCGGCGGGATCCCATCACCTCATCTACAAGCGCCTGCAAGCTGTAGTGTAAATCGAAACATATCTTATGATGATTGCGTCTCCTCGGAGGGTTAGATGAGATTCATGACCACACGAAAGCTGTCATGCCTGACAACCCGATGGGAATGGCCGATTGAAAAAGCCCATTGCTACGGCACGTTGAACGTGACCGTGGCATGACGTCCTCTGGCTGAATGCGGAGAAGGGTGGAGGGTTAGCGTTCCCCGGATTTTGATTTTGCTTCTGCAAGAACATGCCCGGACAGGCTTGCGCGGCTGGAACTGGCAAGGGCAAGTCATTGCGCGCCCCGGACATGCGTAGTCCGCTCCGGAGTGTGCTACGCTGGCGCTGTTCCCTACGGCTTGGTATTCGCCCAGCGAGCTGGCGAGGTGACAACGGTCTCCAAGTGCGGCTCCGCGGAGATGGTCAGATCTACTGTAGTGTGGCAGACTACCCTTCGTTATGATCCTAGTGGTGATGCTCAGTCCCTGGGTCAAAGGCTATCCCAACTATCCGGGACGCGGTCTGGACTCGGGCTCTTGCCTCAGGCGAGGTATCGGCATTGAAATGGATGGCAGGAAATATCTCGGCTAGGGGTGCAGGTGAATGACGACAGGTATGCCAAGAGCTCGCAAGGCGTGGTCAAACAAACTCTTCCGATTCCGGGTCTTGAGGTTCGTTGGTACGGTGGTACGTCTGGTCAGATGGAATTCGGACCCAGTGATGTTTGCGTTAAAAGAACCGTACGGAAGAGAGGTAGGGGTGTGCTGGGGGTCAGTGGATGCCACTGGATGGCGACTTGGGAAAACTCTGCTTGGTCCTCGCTGGATTCAGTGCACTACCGAGTACAGTAGTACAAAGATCTAGCGACGAATACATCCGACAGCTAACTATACCGTAGCGTTTCCGGAGGAGCGTCCAGGGGGCCATGGGGGAACAACAAGGCTTTTTGCACGGTGGCAGCCAATGGAGCGGCGGGCCTTGAGCCATGTGACGGAATGGAGCGACGGTAGTTCGTGAGGGCGGGCAGAAATTGCGAGCTCTGTTTGGCCTTGTGCTTGGGCCTTGGGCCCTGGCAAGGAAGGCAAAGGAAGGAAAATTTCTGTCCAGGGTTCCAAGATCCGTCCAACATCAATGACTGGAAGGACCGCTTCCAGCCGAAACGGGGCGTGGTCTTGGGCAAAGGCTCCATAGCCCAGACAGCACCCAATCCTGCCAATGCAGTGCCAATGAATCGTGGGTGGGTTCACTGATGGGATTTGGACTTGTGGTGGATTGCGAGGGTCCCCGTAGCCGTGATGGAAGCCGGTTGCAGGATGGCGTGAAAACTCAAATGCGTGACGGAGTCGGGCCTCCTACACAGTTGGGAGAGAAAGCTTTGACGGATGACTCAGGGGGGGCCGACCCGGTACAAAGTACTTACATACATGGCACTGTACCGTGCCCAGCCCACTCCCTACGACAGTTGCAAACACATGGCTCCATATTGTCGATTCGTCCAGGCTTTCAGAAAGGAGAGGTACGGGAGAGGCGCAGTGGGTGACGAGTGCGAGTGGGATCTGGGTTGAGATGTCGAGGGAATTGACTGATGACAGGCGATTGAAGATGCAAGTCAAGTACCAAGGTACTAAGTACAGTAGGCTGGATGAGTGGCTGGATGATGTTGCCAAGATTAGAAACCGATCTCGCTCTGATCTCATCTCACTGATGCGGCGATTGACGTTCGAGAAGGGGAAACGCATTGGAGGGGCAGACTGACAGACAGGGCAAGCAGGTGGAGGGGTTGATTGATTGACATGAGCTCGAAAATCGACCGATGACTGATCGATTGACAGGAGGAGGCTCTGCGCCCTTGCTGCCCTGGCTGGCTGACTGTGCCTGACCTTGTCGAACCTTCTTCCCAGTTGATGATCGCCCTGTCAGCCTGGGCAGTGGGCAGTGGTGGGGCAGTTCTGCTCGAAGCTGCCGTGTAAAGGTCGAGCTTGCTCAGATGCGCAGTGCAGGGCAAGGAAAGAACTGGTGGCCCCTCCTCTCTCCTGCCTCCTGCCTCATGCCCACTGCCCACTGCCCACTGCCTCCTCCACTTGTATGTACCTCGTGCCTCATCCTCACAGGGCTGGAACCGGAACTGGAAACGGGATTCAAAGTTGAAGGCTGGACCCAGATGGAGAGCAAGAAATGGGGCCATGAGGAGGAGGGGTCCCCTCTGACGGAGGCAGTCACCCTGACGATACCTTGACGATGTACTGTACCTACCCATGCACGTCCCTCCCGCCTGGTGATCACTCAAATCCCTCACTGATGATGATAATGTCGTGATGGCTTCAGTGATGCGAGAGGATGCAGGTGCAATACCGTAATTATATGCGTGCTCATGGGATTCACAACACGGCGACGGTATGACCACGGGGAGTCCGTCGACCAAATTGTGGAACAAATCCCAACGACCTTGGAAAACCAGAAGCCCGAGCACATAATTCAGCACGCAGCGGCCAGGGCGAAGCGAGCCCGAAATGAAGGTCCTCTCCCCTGAGGCTATGAGGCCATCGTCACTTTCCCAAAACAACCATAAAGTCCACAAGTCTCACTCCTCCCATTCTTCCAATCTTCTTTATTTATACCTAGATCTGTCTCGGCCTTCGCCCCTGAACGGTTATGTGCGAGCCATGCATCCTAACCCAACCAGACAGCCAGACCAGACTAAAACTGATCACGGGCATCAACAAAACATGATGTGAAGCCGGCAACGAAGGCTGGCAGACCATCGTCTGAGAACCTTCGTGAGCAGGTATGTGTGTGTCGTCAGGGTATTGAAAGCAAGTAAGTATCTTAGGTACGTACTGTACAAGCAAAACCCGGATGGCCATGTAGAGGATCGCCGATTTGTGCCTGTGGCGATACCTTCTGGGCTGGTATGAAGTCGTACCTGGCCTTGGAGCATGGCAGTACGTACCTGGGCGAGCACGGGAGGAGTCATCCCAAGCTCGCCAGTGGGCTGATGCGCCCCAAGTGTCGGCTACAGGTGCCCTGCTGCTACTCTGTTTTGCTGGCGAGGCGCTGTGACGGGTAAAAGAACAGGGGCCGCCAGGGGGACTTCCAGCGCCTGGCCCAGGAACCCCCCTGATGCAATGTGTCATTCATTACTTGATGGAAACGAGCCCAGACGAACCTCTTCTTTCATAAGGCCGTGTTTGGCACGAGGCTCGCTTCTAGTGCGTGGCCACGATGATTATATGATGTTGACGGCCTTTTATCCCCCTTTGAATTTTAACTGTGGGATTCTGTTTTCCAAATAAGAGTTCAGAGCCTGCACTGCACCCTCAAACGCCAGTTCTGCGACTCTGTTCTGTTCTGGATTTATACTATTATTGTCTGTCACTTATCACCTAGACTAGACACTTGCAGGCCCTACCATCCATCATCATCACCTTACTGCCACGCCCTACACCCTACATACAGCACAGCAAAGCACAGCCGCAGCTGCAGCCCAGAGATACCCCTCCATTTCCCCAGTCACGGGAATAATCACCAAGCGAACAGCACAGCACGACTTATACGACTCGGGCAACATCAGGCCACACACACAGCCTGGGCCAAGGAGACAAACACATCCTCACGAGAAGGAACAGAAGCCATCATCGTCCACGACGAGGAGCATTGTGCCCGAACGATTATTTTTTCGAAACGTCAAAGCAAACGGCAGTGGGGGAACCCGAGCTGCAAGCGTTTGTTCAGTCGGGTTTACGCCTTTGCACCTTGTACCTGCAAGTGCACACCATCCAACCTACACCCGATTCAGCAGGATCCGACCATCGGCCAGCAGCGGGAAAAGCACAAGGGGCGCCCAGTCAGCCAGTCAGCCGACCACCGCACATCGACTCATCCGCACACTATCGCCAGATCCGGTAGTGGAACTGGGCTCACCGACCACCGAGGCTCGAGTACCCAACGTCCGTTTTTGGGGCCCGTCCTCTTGGGGGCGACAGGAGAATAAAAATAGACAACACGAACGAACATTCGAGTGTCTCGAGGCTGTTGTTCAATTCCTCCTGATCTCGTCATCGACGCCACCCGTTTACTATTATTGATTGTTACTTCCACCAAGAAACAAGGCAGGCACTGCACCGAGCGAGTCAAGCAGTGCACGATTTTTACACACACACACATCATTCAGTGCAAGCCCAGCCATACACTAACTGGGCTCGCTACTGCCGCATCGGGCCTCCCACTTATACGCGCCAGACCGGGCAGGGGAGGAGCATCCGGTGTGGTATTCCCACCACCCGCAAGAAAAGATGCCGCACCGCGTAGCAAACTTCTTCCGCAACTCCACCACAACCATTGAGCACCAGGTCACAGCAATCAAGAAGAACACCATCAGGAGCAGGACAAAGTCACCCAATAGGACGAACAGCGGGCTCTCGGACCGCGAGCCGAGGAGCCAGGAGAGAGTCGTTTCCCCTTACGCATCATCAATAGAAGACGATATGACTAGCTCACGAGAGCACACACCCGCCCCGGTCTCCAGACGGCCCACAGAGACACCACGGCTGTGGTCCAAGGAGGCCCACACCGACCACAGCAAGGACAAGGAGCACCACAGGATATCCTTCCCCGGCCTGCACGCCCTGCACATCGGCCGCTCCAGCAAGGACGTCCACTCGAATCCCCACGCGAGCCTATCCTGGAAGATCGAGTCTCCCCCCATCATCTTCCATGGCGACGCCGAGACCAGCTCCGGCGCCCTGGTATCGGGCCAACTTTTCCTGGAGATCAAGGACGAGTCCTACGACATCGAGAGCTTCAAGGCCACCCTGCACATCCACGTCACCCAGAAGAAGCCCTTCACGGTGCACTGCGGCGACTGCGTCAACCAGCACAAGCTGGTCAAGGAATGGGTCCTCCTGCCGCACGCCATGCCCCTCAAGCAGGGCACACACCAGTTCCCCTTCTCCGTGCTGCTGGACGGCCACCTCCCAGCCACCATGGACAACCCCATCGCCAGCATCTCATACGAGTTCAAGGCCGAGGCCGTGCCCGCCGGGCCCAGCCAGCACCCCATCAAGCTGGAGAAGCTCTTCGACGTCAAGCGCTCGCTGCCCCCGCCAGAGCTCCCCCACCACTCCGTCCGCGTCTTCCCCCCGACCAACGTCAAGGCCAGCGTGCACTACCAGCAGGTCATCCACCCCATCGGCACAAACACCCTCTCCATGCGCCTCGACGGCATCGCAAAGGTCAACTCGGCCACCAACACCATCGAGTACTGGAAGCTCAAGAAGCTCACCTGGCGCCTCGAGGAGACCATGAAGACGGTGGCCCCGGCCTGCGAGAAGCACATGCCCAGGACCGAGGGCGCCACCGCCGAGGAGCAGCAGGAGCAGGCGCGCAAGCGGGGCATCGCGCGCACCGAGACGCGCACCATCGGCGAGAAGACGCTCTTCTCGGGCTGGAAGTCCAACTACGCGGGGCCCACCGACTCGAGCGTCGAGCTCGAGCTCGACTACACCCTCGCCAAGCACGCCAAGTACAGCTGCGACCTCAAGGCCCGCGACGGGACAGAGGTCGGCCACCAGCTGATGCTCGAGATGGTCGTCTCCCAGGAGTGCGCGCCCGCCGGGAAACCAAGCCTCGTCACCCAGACTGGCGTCGGCCGCATCCTGCGCATGCACTTCGGAACCGTCCTCACCGAGCGCGGGGGCATAGGCATCTCCTGGGACAACGAGGCGCCCCCGATCTACCAGGACGTCCCGCCCAGCCCGCCCGCCTACTGCGACGAGCCCGGCTTCCCCGCCCCGCCACCCGACGTCGAGGAAGTCTTTGAGACCCTCGACGGCCACCGGCCCCTCGCCGGCGCCCTGGGCGGGCCGAGCGGGAGTGCCAGCGCCGGCGGGAGCGCGCATGCTAGTGCCAGGAGTAGCAGGAGGAACAGCGCAGAGGTGCATCGGTGATCATTTTCATGACATCCTTTTTTTCCTCTCTCTCTATTCGATTAGTCACTTGAGGGCATAGCGTTTGTCTTTTTTTTACTCTGATGAGTCCACGAGCGTTGAATGGCATGGCATGGCATTGTGACGAAGGGGAAACCCGGTACTCTTCTCTCAATCTGCTATTATTGACTGATTCCCTGGATATCGGTGTTCTTTTGTTTTCTTTTTTTTTTGTTTCCCCAACGGAACTTGGATTGGGCTGATACCCCCTATGTGCACGACGCACATTCAACATGGCTTTTTAGAATGCAGCAGATTAGTAATGTTTGTTTCCCGTCACTTGGTTGATATTTTGGATTCATGGGATCCAAGGCCTTCACGGGTCTGAATAAGAAAATAGGAGATTGATGATGGTGCACATTTTTGACCTTCGATGTGACATGCTGTATGTGACTCTATCAATATTCTATTTGTATTCTTTCGTGTCCTGATGGTACTTCATGTAATTAAATAGTGTCTTGAGAGCATGAGACGGACACTCACAAGGTCGGTGTGCCAATGCATTATGGCGATAAATTACGGTGAAGATGTCGTTCCAGTGCCATTGATGTTTGCCTCACAAGTTCAATGTGCTTACCTGACGTCCACAGCTTTCTGACGGGTGCAACCTGCCTGCCTGTGTTATTTTCCCACTCCAAACATTAATGTGCCTTTCTGTACTGTTTTGCACATAACCGATCCATTGATGTGCAGTGGAGCACACGTATTAAACGAGGGCGCCGAGCTTCATAGCCAGAGACAACAGCGCAGTGAACGCCCATGTTTTCTCCCGGAACTTGCACTTAAGACAACCCGCGACCTTATAAAATGGTAATTGTCTTCGTCGTGAATAAGCCCCTGTACTTGGCAAGTGGCTCCATGCTCAGGGTGTTACAAGACCCGATCCTCTCATACTTCTGCGAATCGCGCTCCGATTTTCCCAGCACGAGGTAGTGATCGTGGCTATTCTCTACAGCCTGATTCCCCATCCCGTCCTTGGTCCATCTGCCCAGATGTAGCAGCCATACAGACGCCGGACCAAGGTTTGAGTGCATTATCTCATTTGCTTGGCTGGGCTCGACGGCATATGGAGACTTGTCGTTGTCTTCGTTTGTTCCTCTTACGCCCTCTTCGGACGGTCTCGTGGATCTGCATCGCCGCACTGATCTCTCGTCATCACCGCCCTTAGTGGCATAGGTGAACTCCGTAAGGGCACGATCTGGGTCCAGGTCTAGACTTATTTCCCCATCGTCCGAGCAGAATCGAGGGTGTTCGTTGTCGCGCCTCATGGTCCCTCGAACTATTGGCCCTTGGATTGTTATCCAAGCGTCTGCTACTTTCCCAAAAGGATTGCGACCAGGCACAACAGTCCTTGCATCCGAAACGAAGGAACATGAGACCCAGTGCCAAGTCTGGTGGTATATACTGAAGAAGTAGCACACCCTATCGTTGATCGATGCCCACGAGAACGAAGGCGCCCTGTAATCAACAGGAAGCGGCGCAAGCGCCGACTCAAGCCACGACACGCGCGTCCACGCGAGATCCTGGATTATGTTCTCCTCCCAGAGACCGGCGACGTACCGGAACCCCATCCGGGCCCCGAACCTGCTGGCGAGGCCCGAGAAGGCCGGGAGTTTGTCGTCGGGCCGGGTCAGCCGGCGGCAGCTGTACTCGCTGACCGCCTTGCGCCACACGTCCTGGAGCGCGAGCCGGTCGCCGGCCTCGTCCGGGCCCTGCTGCGTGCCGCCGCAGTAGGCCAGCAGTAACGGGTGGTAGTAGGCCGGCCCGGCGGTGATGCCGCACTCGCAGGCGGCCTTTGTCTTGCACACCCACTGCAGCTCGTCTGCCGAGAAGATCAGGCACCGCGTCGACATGTGTTGCTCCTGGAAGGCCCATGCTCGCTGGGCCAGCGGGTCCGTCTTCTTGTCTGGGCTATGAAATCCCGACTGAGGGTTTGCTCGGGCTGCGACAGAAACATGCGTGCCATAACTGTTGGGAATATTGAAGTGGTACGGATGCTGTTGTCTTTGGTGGTTCAAGAAGCCCTCCATCGCGGAGAATGATGAGGAGGCCGCGATTACCACGCATGCTTTCTCGTAAATGGTTGACATCTGCTCAGACTCCCTCTCCCAATCCTCGATACTGCCTTGGATAATACAGAGCGCATCGACCCAGAGGTACTGAACACCTAGTGAGCGGGTGACGTGGACTGCGTCAGCAAGTGTCTGGGGCAACTGGGAGAGCCTCATCAGGCCGGACCTCATATCTTCGATGTTCGCAGACGTTGCTTTGAGTGGCTGGTCACTGTCCCAGCAGTAGCTGAGGGCTGTGTATTGCCCGACCGTTTTTCTTTGTGTCTCGCAGAGTCGTAACCTTTCATCACCAATATTTCCGACGTCAATTACCCTGGTGGGGAGGAGCGGCCTTCCGAGTCCGCACACGTCATGATCCTCAATACATGCCCGGATGCAATCTCGTGCGAAGGCTTGTGCCAATTCTGACCAAGCGCTTCCAGATATTTCAGCTTTCACCTGTAGGGATCCAAATGAAGATGTCCTTTTCACTGGATCGCCTGGAAGCATGTCAGAATGTTGCCCTCAAATGTTGACAAGCAAAAGACATATCAGCATGTGTCTTGACTGACACGAAGAGTTTTTCTCGGGGACATAAATATGAAGAGACGGTTGGTATTTCATGCAAGACATTTGCGCGCCACCACCAGCATCGAGGCCAACGTAAAGCTCGGTGGCAGGATCGATCGAATCGTCCCACGAGTGACCAATGCCGGCCAGAACCCAGCAAATGTGGCACCCTTGGTCGGCTGACTTTTCAAAGTCAGAGAAACGTCGCGAGAAAGTCACGAAGGGCCAGTCCTTGCCCAAAGGCATATCGACATCATCCCCTGGTAAAGGGCAATGAAAGTCGAGGTTCCGGCATACATAACAGTGCGGTCCTGACCCATTTGTGGTCGAGTAATTCGTCGATGCCATCGGTGAGAAGAAAAGGGATAATTCAGAGATTCTATGGAAAATGTCACCCTCGAATTGATCACTTTGGTGACATTGGGATGGAAATAATAGTTTCAGGCTTGCGTTTCCGGAGCAGAGATGATCGAAAGAGGAGGGCAGCTCTGGGCTTCGTGGTGGGGCTCTCAACGAGCTGGGGTAGGCAAAGGGCAGCCATCCATGAAGGCTTGCAGGTCAGCTAGACTACCTGGTAATTATTGCACACCAATCTCCAGGAGCCTTCCCACATTTGTTGCGGTTGAGAACTTATCAAACGCTCTGTACACTGTGAGTTCCTCACTGACTGAAGTATATTGGCTTTTCTTTAGAAACTCTCCACCTTCAATTCGGGCAGCCTCCGTGGGATTCGTTATACTTCCGATTGATCCTTATATGGGAAGATGAGCCATTGTATACGAATTTTGGTCGTCTGTAACATTTTCAAGATCATCTCGTCCTGCCGAGCTCAGTTCTTGGTATGATGGATAATAAGTTGTGGATATCTTTTGTACGATGAAAGCGAACATCACCTGAATTGGTGGACCAGAAAATCTGCCCAAACTTGCAGCTCACCTGTCTCGTTCGCTAACGCATGATCCTAGTTCTATGTTGTCTTCCACAGGATACAAAAGGCTAAATAATTTTGTTTAATGTGTAGGAAGAAGAGTAATAATTAGTAGATATGCTTCACGGAGGATAGTTCAAGACTAACATATTTCTTGTCGCTGACCATTGGCGGCTCAGTGAGGGTCGACGCCGTGATTCTCTTTACGTACTTACCTGCCTACTGACAGGCTATGCCATCTTGATAAAATCTAAACTTCTCGATTGTCTGATTTCAAACTTGTCCCCGGGTAAATGTACCTAAACCAATCACTTTGTCTTTCAATCCGCGATTTTGTCGTATGATGAGAGCTGTGGGAAAGGCAAAAAAAGAACAGTAGGTATGGAAGGGACCGAATAACACGTCTGCCGCTACCGCCTGTTTGTCTGTTAATGCCGTCTATCGGCGATGCTGAGAAATAGAGGACTCGGGAATGTCTCGCGAGCAGGGCGACCGGGGCTGAGTAATCACCAACAAGCATCGATCTAGGCGTTTAAGTGCCCATTTCCAATCCTGACTCGGTGTTAAGAAAAAGAGCCAAAACAACTCGAATATAATGCAGACATGCTTAGTAGATCTTGGCTTTCACATGGGCAATGCAAGGAGCATCCGAGTCACGAGGGGAATGAACTGCATGCCGGCCTGCCTTAAGAGGGGGGCAAAAGAGACAGAAGGTGGGTGTGTGGACGGCTAGTTGTGGGCAGATCTCAAGTCGGGGAAAAGGAGAATGGTCGGCTATTCCCAAACCCTTGTCGTCATCGAACGTCAAGATTCTGGAACCGGGGTGCATGCTGCAACACTTCTCCATAAGCGGGTGGGGAATAGCTTCAGGATTTATAAGAGGAACTCCTTACATAAGGATAAGACCGGCTTAATAACGTCACATCCTATTGAGTGGCTGTTATATAAACGGACGGTATCGTCATCATCACCACCATCAGCACCAAAGTCGTTATAAGGCGAGGACTAAACGGACGAATGAGCAGCCCACCGCCACAGCAGCATCGACAAGCCGCTATAATCCCGAACATCACCCGATATACACATATCTACAATCCAACCACCCAAAGCCCGGTAAACATCACCACCATGGGCATGAAGGAGGTCGGCATCTTCCCAGCCTCGGGAGCCCTGGGCGGCAGCACCTACAGGCACCTGCTCAAGTTGGTGCCCAACGACCACGTGACGCTCATCAACCGGTATCCCGAAAAGGTCGAGGCGGGATACCGCGACGCGGGCGTGAGGGTGCGCAAGGCGTCGTACGAGTCGTCGCCGCAGGAGCTGGAGCTCGCCTTCAGCGGCCTGGACGTGCTGTTCCTGGTGTCGTACCCCAGCCACGTGCACGATTACAGGGTAAAGGTGAGTTCGAGCTGATTTGAGCTCTTACAAATTGCTTTTTGGGATAGAGATGGGCCAGTCGTGCTGATGCGGGACTCAAGGTGCAACTTCCGGCAATAGACGCCGCCAAGCGCGCAGGGGTCAAGCACGTCTTCTACAGCAGCCTGGGCTTCGGCAGCGACGCGGCCGGCAAGTCCCTCAAGGCGGACTCCAAGGCGGTCGTGATGCAGGCGCACCTCGACAGCGAGGCGCACCTGGCCAAGCTCGCGAAGGAAGACCCGGGCTTCACTTACACGTCCATCCGGGAGGGCTTATATTCGGAGTCATACCCGATCTACACGGCGTTCTTCGACCCCAAGGCCGCGGCGGACGGCTCCGAGGTGCTCATCCCGCACGACGGCGGCGGCCCCGGCGTCAGCTGGGTCAAGCGGGACGAGCTTGGTGAGGCGAGCGCGCGGCTGATCGCGCGGTATTGCGGGGTCGGCGGGCAGTTCCCGCAGCGGCTTGTTGACGGCAAGGTGCTGCTTTCCGGGGACAGGGAGATCAGCCTGGCGGAGACGGTGGAGATCCTGGGGAAGGCGGTCAGGAAGAACTTCAAGATTCGCCAGGTTGCAGTTGATGAGTACGTGAAGTTGCCGCAGGTGTTGCAGGTGTTTGGGTCCGAAGAGAAGTGCCGGACATGGGCGACTACCTGGGAGGGCATAAAGGATGGCGAGGCCGCCCTGGTGACTGGAGATATAGAGGAAATACTGGGGAGGAAACCGGAGGGATATGAGAAGACCATCAAGGAGCTGCTGGCATGATTGGGTGGGTTGGTAAGTAGCGCTTTTGGAATTTTGCGGTTGATTAACAGAGCACGCCAGTTGATGTTCGGAGTGAGTGCCGTTTTCGAGTTAATACAGCTTGGGCTATTTATTCCAACACGGCATCTTGAGAGTCCACAATGACCGTCGTCCACTTAGGCTGTGTATTGGGTGTGTTGTCCTCGGTTTCTATCCTCGTGGGGCGGCGGAAATGCTTGTGGGTTGCACCTATGTACCTCCTCTGGCCAAAGGTGGGAGCACTTGGATTCCCTCTGATACCTTGCTTGTGTCTGATCCGGACTTGGCAGCTTGAAAGCGACCCGTCTTGAGACGAGACGAGCAATTGCCTTGGTGTGTAGTACCGGTAAGCAAGCACGTTGTTGCGACTCGAACGGAAGTCTTCAATTCAACAGGGGACTTCTCAGAGCCTACGAGGATTCGAGTCGGCAACTGGATAATGCAAAATGTTCACACCGGCTCACCGAACAGTGTAACCCCCTTGCCAGAAGAACAAGCCCGACGCAGCAAGACTAGCCACAGCCAGGCCAAGGTTTAGCTCGATGATGGACCAGACCCAGAGACACCCGAGGGGAGGCGCCTGCTTCAGGACAGCAATATAGCTGTACTTGTTCGTGATGTGGATCAGATAGCATCCTGCGACCGTTCCTATCGCAACGAAGATGGCCTGTCTGGCATGGTTCTGGAAGCGCTGGGGTAGACCGGGGACGACAGTCGTGGCTGCGGCGTGGGGATGAAGAGCGTAGACGAGGGCGGTAAAGGCTGCAGGCGGACAAGCAAGGCAAGTCAGCATAACAGCCAGGAGAACACGGTTAAGGACTTGAGAAAGAAACTTCATACCTATCAGAGCCTGCACAGAATTCTGAATGATCTTGAACCATTCCATCTCAAAGGCATACTGCTGCTGCACCAAGACGTCGAGGGTGAGGTGCAGCATGGCCAGCGACACCGAGTAGAGCAGCGTCTCGAGGATGCGCTCTGCGCCAGGAGACAGGCCCTCATCCTCGTCATCCTCGTCGTCTTCTTCTTCTCCAACCTCCCCGTTCTGGCGCCTGTTCTGACGCTCCTTCGCGGCGGCCTGCTTGAAGAGGTTCCTCTCGTTGGCAAGGTCGAACAGCGTCTTGTCGGTAGGGCCGGATCGGTCAGGCTGCTTGAGCTTGATGTTCTTGGCCCTCTTCTCTTTTCTCTCGCGGACCATTGTCGCTGGTCTTGTTGGCCTTGAAGCCAACCTTGAAGAGAGGCTCTGTTGGCCAAGGAAGAGAGAGGTTTGGGGAGCGGTTGGAGGAATACGAGAGTGTTACGTGGCTGTGGTGCGACCTTGGAAATAAATGGTCGACTCTCGAGAGAAGCCGAGGCTGGGTTTCTAGAAGCTCGACCCCCTGTCAAAGTCGGAGCTTGAGCTGCCCCCGACAGGGCTGACGACCCCTGGATTGGCGTCATCTTGGCAAGGGCAGGGGATCCTCGGCACGCTGCGAAGTGTGTCTTCGAGCCACGCCATGCGACAGCAATAACAGCAACAACAACAGTAGCAGCAGCAACTGCAGCTCAATTGATCCGACTGTTTGAGTCAACCTTTTGTTCACAGGCTCATAGGCCACCCGATCAATTTTTAAAAGTCAAGACTGGCCTCACACGACTGTACAACCGAGTCGAAGCTCCAAGCAACGAACCCAAGCATCACGAACCGACCTCCCAACACAACCAGCCTCGACCGGCTTCCGTCCATGTTGTGCCGCCCACCATGAACGTGAACATCAACACGAACACGCACATGCTGATCATGTACCCGGCCCTGACGGCCCTGGGCCTCGTGGCCCTCCTGATCCCCACGCTGTACCTGTACACGGTCGGCGTCGCGTCGGCGCGCTTCCCCACCCTGCGCAACAGGCGCATCTGCCTGCTGATCGCCCACCCGGACGACGAGGCCATGTTCTTCGCCCCCTCCGTGCTGGCCTTGACGAGGCCGGACCTGGGGAACCACGTCAAGATACTGTGCCTCAGCAGCGGCGACGCCGCCGGCCTGGGCGAGACGCGCAAGAGGGAGCTGGTCGAGAGCGGCCTGAGGCTGGGGCTGCGGAGGAGCGAGGACGTCTACGTTGTTGACGATGATGTGTAAGTCTCGTCGCTCTTTGTCCATTGTGGTACGGACGGTGGTTGAAGTTTGGAAGTCATCTTAACACACCTTGCTTTGTCCAGAAACTTCCCCGACTCGATGACAACAACATGGTCGACAGAAAAGATCTCCACCCTCCTGCGCGACGCCTTCGCGCCTAACAACAGCAGCAACAAGAACACCCCAACCCCCAGCGCAACATCC
This sequence comes from Diaporthe humulicola, assembly GCA_038088545.1. Classification (NCBI taxonomy): domain Eukaryota; kingdom Fungi; phylum Ascomycota; class Sordariomycetes; order Diaporthales; family Diaporthaceae; genus Diaporthe; species Diaporthe humulicola. Next base: position 82,153 of record JBBWSL010000151.1, read on the forward strand.
GAGCCCCCAAAGGCCACAATAGACGTCCTGATAACCTTCGACAGCGGCGGCATATCCTCCCACCCGAACCACATCTCCCTGTACCACGGGGCCCGCCACTTCGTCGCCTCCCTGACGGCCGGCCGCCCGGGCTGGGCCAGCCCCGTCGACATGTACACGCTGACGTCGGTGGGCTTCGCGCGCAAGTACGCGGGCATCATGGACGTCTTCGCGACGCTGCCGGCCACGGCGCTCAACGTCTGGTGGGGCGGCGGCGCCGGCAAGGCCTCAAAGGCCTCAAAGGACAAGAAGGACGCCCGGAGGCGCCCCGCCGCGCTGGTCTTTATGCACGGCTTCGGGGCCGGCGGCTGGGCCACGGCGCGCGAGGCCATGACGCGCGCACACGTCAGCCAGATGGTGTGGTTCCGCTGGGGGTGGATCACAATCAGTCGCTACATGTTTATGAACGACTTGAGGCTGGAGAAGATCTAGTCCGCCGGGTACTTGTCCTTTTGCTTTCAGCCCTCCTTGGCTCCCTGAGGGCAGGCGTGCCCTCTGCACTCTGGATATAGAAGTAGACGTGAAAATAGAGATAAAAGCTACATTTTTGACATCTTCAAGCTGGCGTTTAATACTTCCAGCCTTTTCTAGGTCTATACAGGTCTGCCCACTCTATCGCACACAAGTCTTGACATTGCAGACCAGTGGCCAGAGACATGCACCCATGCATGCACGAAACAAGACGCACTCATCTCGTACAGTCTCACACACCATGATCACGTCCTTATCCTCATCACCTCGTCCACCATCTTCGAGTGACGCTTCGCCTGCCCTCCTTTCCCACCGGCAGACCACTCTAGGTCTACGGGCACTCCGCTCTGCCTTCTCGTCACCCGCCACTGCCTGTACGCCGCGAAATGCTGCCGCAATGGGTCATTGTGATATCCCGTGAACTCGCCGCCGTCGCGCCGTATCGAGAGTATCGTCTGCTCATCCGAGGGCCCGCTGAACCGCGGGCGGTACATGTACGCCGGCTTCTCCACCTCCTGAGCGTTCGACCGCGACTCAGGGGGCTGCCCTGCGATCAGTTGGTCGTAAAAGGTCGGTGCGCGCGATGCTAGCTCAAATGCGCGCTCTCTCACGGAGTGGCCGTCTTCTCCCTCCTCGGCAGCCACTTCAGTCTCGGGAGCGAACAGCGGCTTCGACGAGGTCTGCGCCACGTCCACGATGTTTTTTCTACGCCTAGCGCCAGTATGAAATTCTACTAACCCGGTCGCAATACGATACGAAACCTTCGAGGGCATGAATTGCGCAAAATCGCCAATGAGTTTCGGAATCCCCCTGACGGCGCTCTCATCGTTGATGTGCCCCGGATGCATTCCCTTGAGTATCAAATAGATACTGTAGTTGAAGTTAAACCACATGTGGTCCCTCTTCGCTTGGAGGAGCTTGTATCGGTGGAAGGCATTGTGGTTGGGCACGGCTTGCTGCGTGGTCTGCACCAGCTCGCACCAAGCCTGCTCGCACTCGTTGACGGTATTATCGTAGAGCGGCTTGACCTGCCGAAGGGCTTCGATGGGCTGCAGCATCGGCCTTCTCCTCCTGACGAGGGACTTGATCAGGTTGTGGTAGTCTCTCGCGCCTGGCTGAAAGCTATACGGTGCCTGAGTGCAGAGATTCCATACTTCCAACACCTGGTCGGCTGTGGAGCCCTTCTGCGAGAATTCTGCTATGGCCCATTCAGTAGCAGCTGGCTTCGACTGCATGATGCGGGTGTATTCAATCAAATCAGACCAGACATGGTCTGGGACGGGGATGCTGAAGCGCTGCGATATGTAATCGAGTAGTCTCACGGCCATCGTGACCTCCCCCATGGAGCAATAAGAGTGAACAACTGCGTCGAGCAACGCCGCTGTGGGTTTCCGCGGCGAGTCTGGCGGGTAAGTGTGACCCCCTTCGATTGAAATCGCGCCGGTCTCCTTGTCTTGTTCGATGCGCACGCCCCAGTTACGCATCAGCAGATAGCGGTTGGATTTCTTGCGACCAGTCCGACCGTTCACCTTCAAGAGGGCACACACAGTTTCCTCGTTGTTGTTCTCATAGCCACGTAGCGCCATTGTGCTTTCCAACTTGGTCAAGGGATCCCGTTTGCGAAGCACTTTGGTCAGAGGTTCGTCAAAGAAGCGTTCGTGCATGTTGTATCCGAAGCGGTGTCTCCGATGGTTTCTGATGTTTGCCACGAGGTACTTGAGCCTCAAGAGGACCTTCTTCTTCAGCATTATGCTGCTGCGATGCATGTCTAGGGGCCGCAGTCTGAACCTAGACAAGTCATTGTTTGCGTAGATCTTCTCGGCTAGATACCTGGCCTTGATGAACTCGCTGTATGCCTCCGAGTGTCTGATATCGGCACGCCCGAGTCTGTCACCCGACATGGAATACCATAGATCCTTGGCAATTCGAATGTTGGAGATGGCACCTGCACATCTCATCAGGACGATGTAGTCGTTCATGAGCGGTATTAGGCCAGCTTCCCTTCGAGCAAGTTGAATATGTAGCAGCCGGCGGAGGATGCGGACGTAGAGTGTCTTGATGCCCCACTGGTTGACCAGCTCACCAAGCGGAGTGCGGATGGCCAGGCCATACGAGATGTTCAAGCCAGGGGCCGTGTCGATTGCCTCGGCCACTCTGTGGGGGTCGAAGCTCCTCAAGATCTCCGAGAAGGTTGTAGACGGGATAGTAGCCATCACCTCTTTGAAGGCACGGCTCCCGCTCTCTGTGTCGTGGCCGACGACCAGCCTCCTGAGACAGAGGTACAGCTTGAATGTATCCCGCTGCCTGAGAGCGCTGAGAAGAGCCTTGAGGGCGGCATGGTAGTAAGGAACCGTGCCAGGGCGGCCAGATGTCGGCAGCAGAGGGCCGGACCCAAGAACAGATCCGGATGTCGGCCTGCGCGCGAGGCGAAACCTCTCTTGGGGCTCGCTTGGTGGCCTCCAGAAAACCCGATCATCTGGAGGAGGAGGGGGAGGTGCCTGGGGCTCCTCGTTCTCATGAGCAGTAGTCCAGCCGAAGGGCACCCTGGTGTGCGCAAGTCTCCTCTGAAAGACGCGGCAGGGGCGGTGCCAGCTGATGTTGGTATTGTTGCGCAAGGCGGGAGAGGCGGGAGGGTTAAGCAGCCGTGAGTGGAGCTGGCTTGACTTGTGGAGGGCAGAGCGGCCGCGCTCCACCGAGCGAGTCGCGATCATCCAGGGCGGGTCTGTGACGGTTCATCCCCGTGAAGCTGTCACGATACTGAAGGAAGGTGATGAGGGTGAGGAGAGTGTATGTCTTGTCTCAATTGACCTGTTTTCCAAACCCCCTGCACCTGCACGCCTTCCCCAACTCCTCCTTTCCCCCTCACTGCAACATGCTTTTGCATGGCAACAACGAACAGGTACCCAGGGCTGCCAGGGTTGAGGTACGTACCGTCGTGCACGGGCCTTCAATTTTCTTCGGCCGGCGCAAAGCTCCCCTTGGCTGGCGACTGGCCGGCCGTCGTCAAACGTCAACCGCCCAAAAGCATGGGTCAAGCTCCGTTCATCCCATCCGATGCACTCATCCGCCTGCTTCAATCTGCTGCACCTGCCTGCAACCTCGTGACGAGACACGTTACCCCAGTAGATACCAACTGACCTGTCTCTCTCTCTCTCTCTCTCTCTTTCATTGCCAGCTGCCATCATGGCCGACGCTGGAGACGAGCCCACCAACGTCTCGGAGCCTCTCGATCTGGTCCGCCTCCTGCTCGACGAGGTCGTCTTCGTCAAGCTCAGGGGTGACCGAGAGCTCAAGGGACGACTCCACGTACGCATCGGCCACCAATCCCCGGCTACCAGCCAGCATCCAACTCATTCTCGGTCAATCCTGCTGACTCTGTCGCATCTAGGCATATGACAGCCACTGCAACCTCGTGCTTGGCGACGTCGAGGAGACGGTTTACGTGGTTGACGACGAGGCAGAGGACGAGGATATCAAGACGGTCAGCAAGAAGTCAGAAATGCTGTTTGTCCGAGGTAGGCCCTGGCGGAAAGCCCCCTAAGTTGGCTTCTGGCGCTCACTGACAGCCATTACAGGCGACAGCGTCGTGTTAATATCCCCCCTGACCCAGTCATGATGTATTAGCAAGGAGGACGGGTCTCACCGGTCACCGGGGCGCACGGCTATCATAGCCCACTTTTTGGCTTGGAAGTCAGATCTCTGCGTGTTGGATTTACCTCTGTGACCAGAGCTTTTCAGTCTTAGATGGACGACGGCGGACGACGGTGGAAATCCTTCACGGAGGGAGGCCTCACACAGTTGAGAGGATGCTATTGTGGCGTCACAAACATTGATCACGCCGTGAGAAGAAACCAAGAGGAAAGGCTTGTCATCCTGGCTGTAGGATACAGGCCGTATTGGGTGGGTTGCTGGTTGGACAATCCTCAACCATCGACGAGCCGGGTCAGACGAAACTCGGCCTATTTACACAACGACCGACAATAAGATACCATCTTTGAAATGAACAGGTCCCACTTGTCCTCCGCCACTACGTTCCCAGACCGGCCGTGGCTCGCTGTGTCTCTGGTGGATCAATGACAGCTCGTGAGGAGCGATGCAGCAACAAGGTCAATATGTGAATGATCTTGTATGAGTATCGATGGTGCCCTGCTATAGGTAATGATATAGTCCCATGTGTGGGTTTCAGGTATGTCTCGAGTCCGCAAAGTCTGCACCTCGCGATCTCCCGGTGCCACAAACCTCTTAGCAAGCAACACTGCCAACCCGCTGTGGCAGTCAAGCGGATCAGAGAAGAAAGGGACCATCATCACCTTCAGAATGGCTTATTCAAGGAATTTATTTTCCCCTTGAATCGGGTACTACCAAAGACACATAATACGGGGCATGTTGGATCCAGGAAGAGTAAAGAGAGTCACACTGCCACTGACAATGGCTTCCGACATCTGTGGTGACATGTCCCTGCGTAGGCAGGTACACGCGCAATACAACTCTTGGAAGTCAAGAGAAGCCCACATCCGACATGATCGAGTCCCAATCAAAGTCCATACCCATTCCATACATATTAAAACCCTCACACCCATTCTCATCAACCCCAACAGCTTCGATTCCGGCATCAACAGGCGCCGCCAATGATTCCGGAATACTACTCGCCCTCTCACTCAGTATTCCATAACACAACTCCAGACTATCCCTCGCGCTCCGGGCCACCTGCAACTCAACCGGCGCGCCCGCCTCCACAGCCTCGACCTGCGCAAGAATCATACTCAGAAACATATGGCTCTTGACATTCGTCTCGCCCAGCCGGATACGTTCCTCTGACAACGCCAACAAGTCCCGCACAGCCCCCTTGAGCATATCGCGGTACACCCCCGTCCGGCCCAGGGTGCCGTCGAGGCGCTGCGCCTCGAGGTGCGCGATGAGCTCGAGCCCGACGGCAGTCAGGGCGCACCGCTGGCCCTCGCGGAACATGCCGCCGCCGCCGGCCATCAGCCTCGCGAAGCGCGCGTCCGGCTCGGGCGAGAGGATGGCCAGGGCCGCGTCGAGGCTCGCCTGCCGCGAGTGCCGGTACGAGGGCTCCGCGCGCGCCTGGCTGCTGAAGGACATGTGCAGCGGCAGGGCGAAGCGGCGGACCAGGTAGTCGAGGAAGTTGCGCCGGAAGGGCGTGCAGTGCTCGCTGTCGTGCCTGGTCTTGCTGGCGCACGCGTGCAGGGCTTCTGTCAGTGCGAGGCTCAGCTCCAGGACGGCGGGGTAGGTTGGCGAGGAGTGGAGTTTGTTCAGGAGCTGGGCGATGCGTAGGCGGAGGGGGAGTGATTCGAGCAGCGTGATCTGGATGGAAGTGGCGGTGAAGACGTTCTTGGGCTGTGGGTTGATGGCTGTCGTCGACTCGTCCAGATCTTCGTCGTTTAAGTTTGAAGGAGGTCCTATGTCGAATTCGTCGAGAGTTATCCGGGGCGGCATCCACGTGTCCAGCGATGACTGCACGACGAGTTCGAAGATGGTGGCCCAAAGCCTTCGGCGAAGTTCGGCCTGCAGCGGCGTGATGGCCGGAAGATGCCTTGGGTCACGATGAAGCCCCATTTGCATTGCTGTCTGGACAAGTGAGCCCGTCGATATCCACGTAAGGTCACCGCCAACTGAGAATATCTGTCGCGCTAGGATGGTGAGACAGTATATTTGCAGCCCATCGATGGTCAGGCGGTCTTTTTCCAATGGTCCGGAAAGCCAGTTTTGGGCAGCGTATATCCATCTATTGACCAAGTCCGCATTATTGAGGGCGTCACTCGTGGTTTTGTGGTCATGTAGACTTGAGCCCAAGCCGATGACAAGCAGGATTTTGAGGCGGAGCTCTGCTGGGGCATTTTCAGGGCGGTCCCAATATCGTTGGTACTCTGCCCGAAACGTGGGACCATGGAGTATGCGGTGAGTGGATTCGAATGACGTGAAGTAGAGATTGATCATCGCATCAGAAGTCTCTCGGGGCGGGAGTACCATCTCTTGAGATGACTCGTGGCTTCTGCTGGGCCGACTGCCTTTGATGTTCTTTGCTGTGTCCTTGCATTTCTGGATAAACTCGCCAGACTGTGCCACGAGTGCTGCAGTCTCAGAAGTCTTGTACTGGGGATTGCCGGAGTCTTTTCCAATAATCTCACTGTAGCAGTCGATCATGACAGAGAACTCCTGAGGCTTACCCATCCACTGGCTCTTACCCAGGTCTCTCGATTTATTCAGCGCGAGTTGCAGTTGCCAGTCTGGCGACCTGGCGTTAGCTCGTAATGCCAAAGACTCCTCGAGCTTCCGTATGCGTTCCAATAGTTCCGCAACGTTGCGACCTCCTTCGCTTCCTGTACCATCAACATCGTTCAGCAAAGACCGCACAGCCCGATTTCCAACGGGGCCGATCGGGGGCTGGGCGACTGGGAAATTATCTCCGTATACTATCGGTGTTGCCGCTGTGATCCGTGGCCTGCATAGATCGACATGACTGACAACACGGTCATGGTCAGTGGTAGGGAGACTATCAGCTCCAGCCGGGGTATGTTGTTGAGCCAACGCTCCTTCGGATGATAAGATTGTTCCAGGCTCGGCTATTGTGGCCTGTTCTCTCGAGCTTCCCGGGATTGAATCAGACTGCCTGACTTCTAGAAACGCCTGCTTCGGCCCATTGCGCGCGTCGACAGTTCGGGGTTTGTCGACATTGCTGCTTCCGTATACTGTGTAAACGCACTGGGCCTTGTGTCGCAGACAATTTGAACAAGGGTCGTTGTGGTCGCATTTGATCTTGCGGCGCCGACATACCTGGCACGACAGCGCCGGCCGTCGACGCCGACGCGGATGCCCGTCCATTTACCCTATGGTTTGAGGAAGTCAATTATGTACGGGTATTTTTCCTTTCTCTCGGCCGTAGCGAGGCGTATCGTATGCTCTCGAGATAATGTCCAGGACGATAGATGTGACAGAGATCAAAGCAGCCACTAGATTGTATCCTGGAGGCAGGACCCGGAGTACGCTGGATGCAGGCCTCGTGAAGGTGCTCGGCTGTGTTGGACGAGGAGGCGCAGATATCGGTCTTTCAACGAATTTTCCGACCCGAGGCCTGCCTTAACCCATCTTAGTGCTGACCGAAAGCCGCCAGGACTGACCTTTTTGGCCGAGGAAGCTTGCATGCCGAGTGCTTATCCCCGAGAGTCTTCACCTGAAGGGAATTGTGCGAACTTGATGTTGTCAAATCAGCATTTGTAATAGGTCCGGGTTGTTGAAGCTGCAATTGAAGCATTATCTTCTCTTCGGCCGAAACAGGCTTCGGAAAATTGCAATGTTTCTATAAATCGAGTGTGATCATCTTGAAAAAACGCAAACCAGAATTGACTCGAAATCTGTTCTCATTATGCTAAAGCTGCATTCTCAACTGATATTTCTCTTACCGCTGTATGCCTCTTTTTACCAGCACGATATATTCCGACCCAACACATATTGATAACATCAAACAACATAAATTCGAAAACTCTTGATTCCGACATGGCAAGGTCAAATTCGAAGATTCTCATCAGCGGTGCAGGCATTGCCGGGAATGCTCTTGCATTCTGGTTGACCAGGGCGGGTCACGATGTCACAGTTGTTGAGCGCTTTCCCGTCTTGCGAGCCTCGGGGCTTCAGCTCGATCTACGTGGCCCGGGGGTTGAGGTTCTAAGGCGCATGGGCCTCGAGCAGGCCTTTCGTGAGAGATCTGCGCCTGAAAGAGGAATGCAGGTTGTTGATTCCACGGGCAGACAGCGCGCCTACTTCCCAGCGCCTCAGCCCGGTGACAAGAATAGAAACAGCCTCACCACCGAGTTCGAGATCATGAGGGGTGATCTGTGTCGTCTCTTCCATGATGCGGCCACAAAGCCGGGCGCCTACGACGGGGCCAAGTACAAATTTGGCACATCGATCGAGAGCTTCGCGCAGGACGAGGAGTCCGTGGATGTTCGCTTCGACAACGGAGAGACGGGTAGATATGACCTCCTAGTCGGTGCTGACGGTCAGTGGTCACGCACGCGGAGGATGATGCTCGGTCTCGATGCTGCAAGCGGCCGAGGCCCGCCCGCGGACGGACTGCACCCTATTGAAGGTGTTTTCTTTGCCTATTACACCATGCGTCGACCGATTCAAGAGGGCGAGAAGTACATTGCGACATCGTACCTTGCTCCCGGGAGGCGGGGCATCTTGACACGACGACACAGTCCGCACGAGATGCAGGTGATGCTTGCGTGCAAGACCGATTCCGACAGGCTGAGGAACTCTCGGCGTGGAGACGTCGAGGAAGAAAAGGAGGCATTCGCAGAGATTTTCCAAGGAGCTGGGTGGAAGACTGAGGAGCTCCTGAAGTCCATGAGGGATGCTGATGACTTCTACTGCGAGCGTCTGGGCCTTGTTAAGCTGCAATCTTGGTCTCAAGGCCGCGTCACACTCGTCGGAGACAGTGCTTACTGCCCCACAGTCTTCACTGGGATGGGAACTACGAGTGCCGTGGTCGGTGCTTATATTCTGGCTGGTGAGATCAGCAGACATTGTCGAAGCCATGGGACAACCGGTTCCCTTTCGCCCGCGCTCACGGCTTATGAGGCCAAGTTTCGGCCTTTCGTAGAAGATCTGCAAAAGGATGTGCTCGAAAACTCAGCATTTCAATGGGAAATGTTCAGATCAGCTTTCAGCGTTGCCGTCGTAAATTGGGCTTTGAGTTGGGCGTCGTACTTCAGGCTGTCGGCTTGGATGTTTAGCGTCCGTGACACAGTCAAGGGATGGGAACTTCCCCAGTATGAGGAAACTCTACAAAATTAGGCACTGCGGCGCTGCTATTCGAATTTCCTAGCATATGGGAAAGAGTGCGGGAAGGACCTAAAGTCATATAATAGAATATTCTAGCTGGAAATGCTGTAGCTTGCATAATTGCGCAAAATGTGTGTGATTATCATTCTAAAAGGGGATATATAACTGTGCAATATTAGTAATATAAGAGCTAAATGTATGAATCTTATTCTATAGGTGACCGTCTTATAGGGAGTGGCTCTCCACTGACAGGAGTCTTTCAGCTTTTGGGCAGACAAGATAGATGCCATTGCCGAAGAGCGGGCACCGAGCATGGCTCGTTGATATTGACTTAGAGTCTGCATGTATATCTACGGCACCGGCCATACATAAGTTTCTATAATGAAGGTCCTGTCCGTATATAAAATTGGAGTGAGTCAAAGAGATCTGAAGTGGAATAGCCAGATCACATGATCACTAGAGATATACGACAAATTGCGTGTTTCGGCTCGGTTCCGGAGGGGAGGGGAATGGAAGGGGAAGCAAAAGAACAATGATGCAAGCACTGAGGATTCGATCCAAAGGAACAAAACCAAGACAAAGGTAATACCCGTGCAGGGAATTTCAAATTGTGTATTCAATGGCGATTAAGGGAACTGGGCATTGTGTTTCTGCCATTGTATTGGCGCGTGGAAGATCTGACAAGAATGCCGACCTTAGTAGGCATTGTGTCTGCTGCTTATGCTGTGGACCTTATTGTAATCAGAATTGAAACACAAAGAGCGCATGTTCTTTGTTGCCGGGTTTCCTGGCTACGGGAAGTTGGCATGAGACTGAAAGTGTTGACTCTAACGAGGTATAAGATGATCCAGGAGTCAGCACTGCTTGATTGCCAATTGACATGAGAACAGTACACCAAAAAGCACTTGAGGTCAACATAGGTTCATCAATTTCAAAAGAGGCCAGACGGAAGGAGAAACATCTCGATAAGATACCTCAGAAACAAAGCTAACATTCTCGATAAGATATCTCGGGACAAAGCTAATATGCCTATCACCCTGAGCTCTATACCGGCACGTTATGACTCTAGGGTCAAAATCGAACCTTGCGACCCTGCTCGGGTGCCATATCTGCCGACGCAGATTTTGTACTTGATCGCCCGTGCACTTCCACACCCCAAATCAGTCTTCAACCTCGCACTTTCAAGTAGAGACACCTGGGAGTACCTCCAACCGGTCCTCTATCAATGCGAAGTCACCTTTGAATCAAGACTAGGAGAAAGATATGGAGGCAGGTCCTCTGGTTCTTGGCAAAACCACTTCAGAGAGTTACCAATAAACCCACGCTGGCAAAACATCCTAGTCAGCAACGGCGATGACGAGATTGAAGAGACTACTACGACAGGCCCGTCCGACCCAAACCTTCAAGCGAGTGATAAAGTATGCCAACATGGCAAAGCCACTGAGCAGTGCGACGAGTGCGGAGAGCGGATCAGGCTCGAAAATCAGACGTTCGAGTCTCCATGGCCAGACAACTTGCTCGATACTAATCGCAGACTGACTGCTCTCCACTGGGCTTGCAAACAAGGCCCCTCGGCGTTGCCGGTCGCCCTCAAGGCTATCCGCTCGGCCCTGGCCCACCAGCCATCATACATCGACGGTTTAGGCCTTCGGGAGCGAGTTTATCGCGACACCAAGGTCATGGAGAAATATGACTATGACGAGGAAGACACATACGGGAAGAATTTTCCGGCGGACCTCCCGCCTCCTCTGTTCTTCGCTGTTGCTCATGGAAATATCGAGGCATGCAAGGCTCTCATAGAGGCAGGATGCAATGTGAACCTCTTGCAGTGCCAGAACAGGTGCACCGTACTGCTCTCAGATCACACCGATGCACCGCTTCTGATTTTCAAGGTACATAAAGAGTGCGCTCCTGAGGAACCGGCGTCGACCTTGATCGAGCTGAGCAACAAGATGACCTGTGACAATCGAAGTTTCTACTGGCCTACAGTGTTTAAGCGCCCAGGCTGTCAGACAGCTGGCCATGCTGCGGTTCGACACGGGAGGAGTGAGATACTGGAAATGCTCCTCCGAGCTGGGTTGGATACTCAGCTAGGCAGGCTTCCTCTAATCTACTTTGCAGTGTCCGAGGGTAACCTGGCTGCTATCAAAATTCTCCTGGAACATGACCAAAATCTTCTTCATCGGCGCGCGTGGGGCCAGGCGCTCATCCACGCAGTGCCATTCATGAGAAAGAGGCTCGGAGACGACAAGGCCAGTCAAGATGGACGTGTCAGAGGCATGCTCGAGTATCTTCTTGCGAGGGGCTTAAGTCTAGACACTCGGAGCGACAGATTCGAGGGCAGCGAGGGCAGCGAAGTGACAGCATTACAAACCGCTCTGGCTAAAGCGCGTTCCTTTGCACTGGTCCGGCCGAGACACTTGGACATTTTGAACGCAGCTGAGGTTTTCATCCGCATGGGAAGCAGCTGGAACCAGGGAATGTTAGCGTCACAAGCGTCAGAAGGAATATTAGAATGTTCGGTTGTCTGGACTGTTGGCCTATTCTCAGGTTGGTCCGTGGCACGCCTGGGTGAGAGTCACTTCCACCTGTGCCGGGAGACTCGGAGGGCCTGGGGACGACTGGTAAAGGCCATGATCGATTCAGCGAGCCAGCCTCGGTCTCCAGCTCTGATGGAGACATTCTCAAATGCATTCAGTTATATGGTCAATTACGTCGGAAGTTCGGATGACCCTACCGGTTGGGATAATGGGATAATAAGCCACCGAGGCTTTTGGGACCCGGATCGGGTTGACCCGTGGGCGACAGCAGCGGTCGGGAAGCTGCTCCTGTCCACAGGCATCACACCGAATCATGCAGACATAGAGAAATGGGAGACGCGGTGTCTCGAAGATAGAGAGGACGAATGGGTTTGCAAGCAAGTTGGCGACACGACCCAATGGGAATTCCTCTTGGCTGGGATCAATTGATCGTGCCGACGAGCCCAAGATTGATTGAAGCAGGTACAGAGGAGGCGATAGCCTACGCAGGATGTACAGGGCAATACTTACATAGGTAGTGTTGGCCAAGTAAATGAATTAATTCTCCCATTATATATGCAGCCTACAGTAAACACAAGTACTACAGGTTATATTCCAAGGGAAACACTTTTCTCTAACACAAGAATATGAATGACATCGAGAGGGGAATATGAGAGGCAACGCGCTCTCAAGTCTTGCTCAGAATTGTAAAGTCAAACGACACCCCGTCAAACTATGTAGGTAAGTAACTAAGAAAAGAGAGGAGAGAAGAATCATTGTCAGTGATAGCCCATAATCGGAGGAAGCTTCAAACAAGCTCTGCAAGTACGCAACAGCCCTGCAGCTGTGGTGGGGCTTGTCAAGGTGGGGTCTTATCGATAAGAGCGTAGCGGGGAACAGCAGGGTAGAGTGGGTAGCTGGGCACCTGGGGAGTCGTAGCTCGGTTCTCAAATGCGCGGGCACAGCCTCTCCAGCCCGTCTATGACTCGACGTCGTCACAGGCCAGGCACTCAAGTCCCCAGCCGACACCTCACCTGTCAATTGTATTGCTCATTCGGCGAGCAGGCCGACCAACAAGTCGACCCAGTCGTCAGATACGAGGGAACAGTCATCACTTCCGCATAAATACTGGTCTTTACCACAATTTCCATCCCTGGGATTGTTCTCGAATCCCCATTCCTGGCAGCAACAGCACAGCATCAATGATCACCCGAATACATCGCCACATTTAATCCAAAGGTACGCCGCCACTCAAGTCCACGCCAACACCCACGCCCGCGCCGCACTAGCACACGCGGTTGCAATGGCCCGCCTCACACACAAACGCGGGTTTAGAGCATCTCCTGAGACGGAAATATCGAGTTGAGGCTGGAGCCATTGGCCACGAGTCACCCTCGAATTGTTGGAGACATAGACTGACCGGCTGCCATCACCAGTGCCTCGAGACACGATGGCGACTACAAAAGCAACAAAGCTACCGCAGGAGCGGCGGAAGGGCGAGGCTGCCTTGAGCGACTTTGCTGATTACGTCGAAAAGCAACAAGCAATCAGATTCCCCAGTGCCAAACCACCAACCACAGGCGCGGCAACGGCAACGGCAACGGCAGCAGCTGCTGCCCAGGACGACCACGAGGCCGAGCTCGACGACATCCTTGACGCTCTCGATCTCTCCGACCAGGCCCCTCTGGCCCCTCTACGTGAGCTGCTCCTCGGAACCGACGACGATTCATTACAGAAGCTTGTCGAATTGTTGACGTCGCGAGTGGAGGAGGGGCACGGGGAGACGTTATTCGACATTGGCTTCGAGCACAATGGCGAGTCCATGCACCTTGACAAAAAGGGCTGGGACACGGCATGGGGTCGGCTACGGGAAGCAGCCACAAAGATCAAGGCGGACTGTCAATTACTTCTGACAAAGAACGTCGGCGGCGATGCCGAGAGCCAGGCCGCCGCCACTGACAAGGGCAAGGACTGCAGTGCCAAGGTACTCATCCGCCAAACCCCCGCTAATGTCGAGAACGTCATCGAGACGAGGATAGCAGTGGTAGGCAATGTCGATGCTGGGAAGAGTTCCATGCTGGGAGTCTTGGTCAAGGGCGACCTGGACGACGGGCGAGGAAAGGCCCGAGTCAACCTCTTCCGACACAAGCACGAGATCGAGACCGGCCGGACCAGCTCCGTGGGCATGGAGATCATGGGCTTCGACACCCACGGCAACGTCATTACCAGTGACACCCCCGGTCGGAAGCTGTCGTGGGAGGAGATCGGGAAGCGCAGTGCCAAAGTCATCACCTTTACCGATCTTGCCGGTCACGAGCGATACCTCCGGACCACCGTCTTCGGCTTGCTATCCAGCAGCCCCAACTATTGCTTGCTGATGGTCGCCGCCAACAATGGCCTGATAGGCATGAGCAAAGAACACCTCGGCATCGCCTTGGCCTTGAACGTGCCCGTCATGGTCGTTGTCACCAAGATCGACATTTGCCCGCCTCAGATCCTCGAGCAGACCTTGACCCAGATCACAAAGATCCTGAAGTCTCCAGGCGCAAGAAAAATCCCGATCTTCATCAACGACCGTGACGAATGCATAAATACCGCGACGCAGTTTGTGTCTCAGCGTATCACTCCGATATTCCAGGTGTCCAATGTCACTGGCCAGAACCTTGACCTTGTACGAACATTCTTGAACATCCTGCCGCACCATGGAAGGTGAGTCTACCCCAAAGCCCGACCCATTGAAAGTTCTAGTATCGCTAACGCCCGCCACAGATACGATGCTGATGCACCTTTCGAATTCCATGTTAATGACACCTTCTCCGTGCCTTTTGTCGGGACCGTTGTCTCGGGTATCATCAAGTCCGGTGTCGTCCACGCCGGCGACAGCGTCGTCATCGGGCCCGACAGCCTGGGCCAGTTCACACAAAGCTCCATCCGCTCCATCGAGCGCAAAAGGATCCCCGTGCCAGCCGCGAGCGCCGGCCAGAGCGCCTCCTTCGCCCTGAAAAAGCTCAAGCGGAAAGACGTCCGGAAGGGCATGGTCGTCCTCCCGAAGCCAGCCGACGGCGCCCCGGCGCCGAGGGTCTACAACGAGTTCGTCGCCGAGGTGCTGATCCTCAGCCACGCCACAACCATCAAGAAGAAATACCAGGCCATGCTGCACGTCGGCCCCGTCAGCCAGACGTGCTCCATCATCGATGTCGACAGGCCGTTCATCCGCACTGGTGACCGCGCGACGGTGGCCTTCAAGTTCGTCCAGAGGCCGGAGTACCTCGCCCCCGGTGACCGCCTGCTATTCCGCGAGGGAAGGACGAAAGGACTTGGAATTGTTAAGGCCGTTGGTTACGATAGAAGTTATTTCCCCAAGAACGATAGTAGCGGGCAGGGGAGCGGAAACGGAAAGGCCACGCAGGCGGCCGCCCCGTCAGCCTCGGGCTCCGTGGACCCGGAACGCGGTCACGATGTCAAGGTTGCGGGTTAAACGCCTCGGCCCTCATCTGGTTGATATGGACGGGCTGGAACGCACAACTGGCCTAGTTGTGGATACTGTGGCGATGATATTGCATGCTGTGCACACAAATCTCGTGCACACACGAGTTGACGAGTGGATTGGGACCGGCTTCACGCATCCTGTAATACGGGTTGGACTGGAGTTAACGGGACCATCTCAGGCTGCTTCTTGCTTGGGAAAAGCGTTTTCAATTGTTCACATTGTTTTATTCTACCTTTTTGATGCTTATTTCAAGTTATTCGAGCTTTATACCATTTCTTTCATTTCCATCTTCAATTGTGATTGCCATCTTGGCTGAGCTTTCTGCAAAGCGCCCAAAACGCCATCATGAATGGATCAAAGCCTCAAGCATCGTCACCGACCCACCATGACCTGATGTCTAGCAGAGGGTAATTGGGTTGGGAAACGGTGGTCAATATCTCAATTCAATACAATTAATCTTATCCGTCTGCACAAGTCGTGACGGGTCAAATGATATGAGTTCCAGTACCCTATTTAAGGGAAAGATATCAGGCGTACTTGTTTCAGGTGAAGATCAATGATTAATTAAACTGTTATAGATATTCATTATGAAACAAATTCCACAGCCTATTAATTGCTGGCAATATTAGAAGGCTGTTTGTCAATTTCCTCATCTAGGTACAATATCAGCTCCGCGGTGATTCGACTGCTTGCGTATGACACATCACTCACGATGTTGGCTCCTGTGTTTCGGCCTGCGCCTTGGCATCCGTTTCCTTCTTCTCCTGCTCCTTCTTTGATTTTACCGCTACCTGCGCCGCCTTCTTCTCCTTGGCCTTCTGCTCTTTTGCTTCCTCGGCGGCCTTCTCCGCCTTCACCTTCTCCTCCCACCAGCGCTGGACATATGTCGCAAGCACCATCTCCAAAACCTCGCGACCCTCATCGCCCTCGTCTACGTCAATCTCCAGATCACCGAGCTTCCCCTGGTAGAACCACGGCTTCGCCATCTTGGCAACCACCTTGCCGTCCTTGTCCGTGATCTTGGACGTCCCGGTCCACGTGTACGTGACGTCCCTGAACGTCACGGTGCGGTTGTTGCTCCCGAACCAGGTGCTCTTGAGCTTCAGCTTTGCCTTCTCGTCCGCCGCCGCGGACTCCGTCTCCTCGGTTGGCTCGGCCGTCCGCGAGGGGTGCACGGCCAGCGTTGCGTGGCTTGGCTCGTCGATGGTGGCGATGCAGATGCCGCCGTCCTTCTCGCTCGGCTGTCCGCGCCAGAGGTACTTCTTTGTGCTCTTTACCCACCCGGTCTCGGTGGATGTGCTGTAGATGACGGCATTTGCGCTTGGCTCCTTGAACACCAGCTCGTTGGAGTTCTTGCCGTATATCCGACCTGGGGCGTTCGCAACCTGATATGTGAGTTGAGGCATCGTGAATACTACAGATTACAGGCTGGAAGCTGGGTGGTAATCTGATGTGGCTGAGGTGTGGCTCATCTGGGAAAAGATCTGGAAAATGTCCAGCATTTAAACTCAGTGGGGATGGCTCTTGGGTGAACAACTGTGACTTGTATGTGTGAAAAGTGATGTCATTCGGGCTGGCGCGTTGTTAGCTCACACCCTCAACTCGCTCAAACGGTTGCCATTGGCTTTTCCCGGCCTTTGACGCCACACTCTCTGCGCCCCTGCTTAGCTTAAATATTCATGGAACCTGTTCAACATCAACCACTACAGACTGGCTCGCTTGTGTATCTACGATTTTCGTGGGACGCCAAATACAGCTCAAGCAATCCACTCATCCAAGGATAAATCTCCAAGGGTGAAGCACAGATTTTGTTCCGCTCACTTGGAGGCAAAGCCAATGGTACCTAGGTATCATTAAGTAAGTTTGGCGTCTATGCAGTGTCAACTTTCACCTGTGTTGTGGTGAGAATTGTCCATTGATATTTTGCACATTGTGCGCTGGTGACACACTGAAATAAGTATCAATTGATCTTTTCCAAACTAAATTCGCCATACTTAGCTCCACGTTTTGGAAGATCCGATCCATGACTAGATGCTGTTAGGACTAGGTGTGACGGTTTAAACCTCAGAAAGCTCTCAAAGAAAGCTCTAGTAGATACCAGTCTTGCTATGGAATTTGTAACATTAAGTATCTTACCTGAAGTCATGTCATAAGCAGTTCAGAAAGGCTGTTAGAAGTGTCATATATACGGCTTACATCTGACGTTGGTGAGCGAGTGAACAACAATCAAACGAGTGTTATAAGCCCTCTGGCATACATTGTGACCCATCCAACAAGCTCGCCACAGAGAGTACACGTTGTTGATGAATCATCGCTAGAATCTATCCTCTCAAGTCTACAATTAGTCTATCGGTTCCTTTTATATTGTAGGATAGGCTTATTCATCCTCATGGATGTACTCGGCGCAAATTGTATTGCCCCTGATGTCCATGACATCTCCGACAGTGACGTTCCCCAGAATATCCAACATCCAAAGCACATGATTCATAGTCGTAACGTTTCCATCATCTCCATCGTAGTCGAGGACAGCAGATGTGGGGGCAATCCATTCGTTCTTCAGGAGGTGGTCGTCCCTCGGAACGTTCCGACCGCCCATGTCCGTGAGGCGATAGGTCAAGTTTGCTTGCTGCCACTCCCACCAGAGACGATCGATGTTGGTGTGATGAAGATAGAAAAGAGGGTCTCCAGGGCTGGCACTTTGGAGCTCAAGCTATCCATATTGTCAGCAATGCCATTGAGTGGTGAAGTTTCCGAGTAGACCGGGGTACTCACCGTTCCGGACACAGCCAGATGAGCAGAGCTATGAGGCTTCACGGAGTAACAACTCCACGCATCATCATAAGTCGTTGCCGCGAAGCACGTGTCAGCATAAGTGCTATTTGCCCACTCCCAGTAAGACTCAGTGAAGTTGCGACCCAGGCAGTACTCGTCGTAGTTTATGACACCCCAAGCCTGGTCGAGGCGAAGCGTCGAGTTTGCGAATGGCCCGTCAACAACACACTTGTCGCCCTCACGACCATTGGAGCCAAAGCTGAGGTCGTCGGAGCCGAACACACTGGCCTCCTCAAGGGGACCCGCATCGGAATCTCTCTGCTCGTCCCAGTAAGGCTGTGCCCCGGTGTAGTTGCACTCTTGTTGCAGCAGCACCTCGTGCACACGCATGTAGTAGCGGTGCCACGGCCAGAACTGTCCGACGTCGTGGATGTCGTTGGACTGGATTATGTGCGACATTTGCAACTCGTCCCAGCGGTTCTTGGTTCCGTTGATACCCAGCTGGGCTGGCTGGGACATTAGACACTTTTCAGCCCTGATGTATTCCGCCTTCTCGTCATCGGTTAGGGCATGCCTGTGATATCGACTACTCAGTACTTATGATTCAAAATTGAAAGGCGTAGCTGGCTAATATTCCTCACCAAGCCTTTCTTTGGTTCAATGATGTGCATGTAGCAGTTGCATTCCGACGGGAATGAGGCGAGGCACTGATCAGGGAAGTGAGTGATAGCAGGCCAAGAACGGCCGATGTAGTAAAAGAAGGACTCATTCTTCCGGAGTAGTAGCGGAAGTGACTGCGAAAATTACAGGCAATACACAGTGAAGGGAAACAAAGACAGTCTATTGATCGAGCAGACCAAATACGAAAGTAAACGGAGTCGGTCCTAACTATTAAGAGAAAGAGAGCAAGAGTCAACTAAGCCATGCGATTCATTTGCATGTGTCCTTCTCCATCGCACCTCGGTCCCGAACTCCTGAACCTGGCCGGCTCCGCTGCGGGATCGAGGTAGTATGCACACGCATACGTACGAAGGCTTTTATGGCTGTCAATTCTGCGGGGCGGTCCTCCCGTGAAATTGGCCACAGCCTCATGGATCTTGTCGTACACGCAATGGCAGGGTATCCAATACTACGTGTCAAGATCCATTCTGGGCCGGCGGAGCAAAACATGAAAAGCTTTTCAAATTCTTTCTCCGTTATTCGAGTGTCATGTGCCTGGTTTGGCGTTCAAGGATAGCACATCACCTGGGCAGTGCCCTTGTTGATGGGATTCCAGTCTCGGGAGAGACGCCCACCTACCGCTTCAGATATACGAATGCCCGTTAAAAGAATCCACACTTCAATTCTGAGTTCCCGACATTGAGACCGATCCGCCACCTTCCCCGATATGACCCTTACATCGGTAATACTGTATCCACCTCTGTGCCTTATCAGGCTCCACGCCACGCCCATGCCACCTACCGCCTTAGAGAAGACCAGGGAGAGATCTACACTATGGGGGGAATACAGTATTGCAGGGCTGACGCGTTCTTGTCCTCAAGCAAGATCACCTAGATAGTGTCCCTCGACCAAGTTGTTACTAGTTCTTTTTCTAGCAGTCAATATAGGATTTCAAATTTTCGACAAGTGTCAAGTTTTGATGGTTGATGAACTGTTTCGAAACACAAAGCTTGGCCACCATGGATCTGTTTGCGCCTTGATTTTGTTCAGGGATGTTCTAAGATATGGATGCATCCGAAGTGGCGGACATCGGCTGAAGTGGATCCCAGTCGATCCGTGCGACCCTCGTTCTATATTCAGCGTCGACAGCCCCTGACAAGCAGCGATAGTCCTTGGCTCCCATTGCTTAATCTGGTAGCTTCTGTCACGGTTCCAGAACATGGCAGTCTTCGCCTTGCTGTCAATAACTCGCTCGGGTTCGTCCTACTTGCAGTACACCTCCGGTTCCGAAAGATCCGACCATCTAAATCTATACATCGATCTAACTTGCTAGCATTATCAGGGCGTTATTATATGCAAGTGATCTTACTGCACAATGCCAAATATCAAATATCCTCGTATCTAAACTGTCCAACAGGGGCCAAGTCAGTCAGTCACTCACATCGTATAGAAATATTAACGTGTCTCATTATTCCGTGAAGATCGTTCTGTCCGATTCTCATCGTCAAACAACTGTGCGCGCCATTCTACTGCCGCACAGCACAAATAAAAGGGGCCATAGCCAGCTATGTGGTAGTACGATCCGAGTCTGGAATGCTGTTGGGAAGTGATCACCGACGAGTTCTGGATTTGCACCAAATATCTTCCGCCTACAAAGTTCTATCTGTCCCCTTTTTCTGCTTTCCACAAAGCCCTCGCAGAGACATTTCGCTCAACACCCATTCAAGGAAGAGCGTGTCCCATCATCCCAGCCACTCATAAACCGGCCGCTATGTTGCGTTCCCTTCGACAGCTCCTTGTGGTATCACACCGTTCAGAAGTAACAGCTAGTTCCCCTCCTCTTCCCATCAACAACACAAATCATTGAAATCAAACTAGCTCTAGACTCCAGAGTCGTTCTGAAGTTCAGTGGCATCATCACAGGCAGGATACACCGCGGTCTCGTTCGGGCCCGCCGTGTTACCCGGCCAGTGATGCTTGCAGTCATATGCCCAGGTGTTCCAGCTGGCGCAGAGCGTATTAGCCGCGTCCAAGGCAGGAGAATTGCCAGGTCGCCAAAGCTTATTGGCGGCGCTCTGCCGCTCCAGGATCTGCAATGAAAGACCACTGGAAGCGTGCGCCGCGATGTGACAGTGCATCAACCAGACGCCCGGGTTATCAGCCTTGAAGGCAATGACAGCGTACCCGTGGGCGCTGACTAGCACCACGTCACGACGAGGAGGGTTGCTGTTCAAGATGGGCTTGAATACGGCTGGGTCGAAAGACCTATCGTCCTTCTGCTCGACGATGGCGAAGTCGTGACCATGAAGATGGATCTGATGACAAATTAGTTATCATATTTTCCCAGGAGTCGCTGCCTCGTGTTACGGCAACCACTTACCGGGTGAGGTCCAAACTTTGGCTTGTTGATGACTAGATAGATCTTCAAAGCGCGAGAGAGTTAGTCGAACCAATGTTTGGGCAAGGAACTTTCCTGAAAACAGAGCTTGAGAGATAAGCACCCACCCAGTCGGTATCACTGTAGTTCTCGGGCACAACAACCCATCCTGTCGGCCACTCGTCTCCTACATTGGCCAAATTCAAGAAGGTGGGATTGCCGTAGGTGGTTTGGAAGTAATTCTTTTCCTTCTCATCAGGCCTCTGGAAAGCAAAGGACGACGTTGCGTATGGTCCAGTCTCACTATCGTTGCGGGTGGCAATGTTGAATACCTGTCCGACCTTCCCGTTGGCAGGGGCCTGAAGGGACCAGTTGAAAGTGGGCTCAAGCTGTTCGTTGATAGACAGATCGGAGCCAATTATGCTGACGTTCCATGGGCTCGTGGTGGGATCTGCCGTGCTGGTCTCATCGTAGCGGAGAATACCAGTCTTCATGTAGCTGTCCGGATCCACGGGGTAGTGAAGCCTATAAAGATCAGAATCATTGGTGGCATAGGTGCGAATCCAGAAGTTGTGGTCCTTTGGCAATGGGTTGCCAGAGGGATTCGAGATGTTCACCACAGGTGCAGCCTCGACGATGACGTTGTATCTCTGACCAATGGCGATGAGGATCGAAGTCGTCGTGAAATTCACCACTGGAACAAAGTCGGCCTCCACCACTCGCAAAATGTGGTTATCTATGGAAAACACAAACGAATTCTCGAAAGCGGTGTTGATCAGACGTAATAGATATCGCTTTGCTCCGGTTGTGGGGTTGGCCTCAGTTTCGTCGAAGAGAAGTTCAAAGCCAGATGGGATTGGATCGGTATTTTTAACTTTGCCCCCCGTAAACCGAGTTATGTCTCCCACTCCGCCGAGAAGGAAATCTAATGTATCTGCATCTCGGTACATCCATGAGAACGCACTGTTGTTCGCTGCAATTGAATTATTAACAATGGAGTCCACAAATGTGGCATTATAACTAAGCAACTTACCCCAATCAGTGATGGTTATAGGCTCGATGGCAATATCGTACGGATAAGAGGACGGTCCGTGAATTGTCTGCCAGGTGTGAGTGAGGTACTTTGAAAAGAAATGGCATCCTTGCAAACACATAGGACGACTCACTATGGGGGCTTGCAGCCCATCGGCATACTGCACGGAGTAATGGCTGTGATACCACGAGGTCCCATACTGCGTCGCGTTCCACCGGTAAACAAACTCCGATTGAGGGGCAATGGGACATTGAGTAAGACCGTTCACACCATCCATATGCATCGTCTCCCATTGTCGGATGCCATGCCAGTGGATGCTAGTTCCGTTGTGAGCCAGAGAGTTGCGGACGCGTATCTCCACGGTATCGCCCCAGCAGGCCTCAATTAGGGGACCAGGGAAGGTGCCATTGAAAAGCTTCGCTTCATTGAAGTCCAGGCCATTCGCATTGATGGAGCCGTTAGTCACATCAAGGTAATATACGCGGGTGATACCCAGCGGAGTAACGTTTTCGTAGTCGGTGGTAATATTGAACTCCTGTCCTGTTTGAGCATTGCGCAGCCAGCAGCTCTGGTCATCTGAAGTCCCACATGGGGCGAAACCCGTCATGTTAGAGTAGTCGCATACGAAGTCATCGATATTACTTCCAGGAGGCCGAAAAATTGGATGCCCAGGCTTGACAGCGTCAAGACCAGGGCGGGACAAGCCAATTTTTGCTCCGATGGGATGCTGAGATCCCTGAGTAAGAAAAGGTGATCCGAAGAGCGTATTGGTAACATCGGCGACGATGATCCAGATATCACGAAGGGCCAACATATTGATGTATGTGTATACAGCTCGACAAGCTGCCAAATCAGGAAGATGAGTGGTGCCTATCTGAAAGGCCTTGAGCCAACCAAGGTTCCAACTTGAGAGGGGTTGATACTTTTTGAATGCGAATCAGCATATTCCATTGACATCTTTCTCAAAGTCTCACAGTACCACGTAGGATGGTGTGGGACCAAAGCGGAGAGATCAGACCTGTCTTTGTTTGGAAGACGGAAGCCGTCGCTGTCTCTGGGCCGTCCCGGCCCCCTAGTTCCGCAAGCACCCGTGCGATTAAAGACAAAGTCGTAAGAATTGATTTGCCAATGACCTTTAACGAAAAAGAATAGCTACAATAGATATTTTTTAAGCGACATCCCCATACATTATGTCATTATCATAGAACATAGAGGGGTTCCGTATTAGCTGTATGGTATAAGTATATGTTGGTCATTAGGCTAAGATATGTAGATGGTCTATTTTGGTTGCGTAGAGACTGTTTGGGATATGCCTTTTATTGTTGTCCATTATGGGCAATTGGAAGGCCTAAGTTACGTAGCGAAGCACTTAGATATAGTGCTTGACGGCGTCAGACTACTAGTAGCTTTGACCTTAACGGTTTAATAGCCCGTCAATAGCACCGGCGCAAGTAGCTGGGGAGACCAGGCGTAACGTTAAGAGTTCTGACAGCACTGGTGTACAGAATATTGAAAAGTCACTGTTTAAAGCTTTGCATAGCAAAATTTACTGCAATCTTCCATAAGATACATTGTCTACATTGTTGTTCCGGCTTAGTAAAGGAACTAAAGCATTGAAAAAAAAAACAGTCTGTACCTCTTCATTTGGCAAAGAATTGCCGTAGCGACGGCGCATTGATGTTTACGAAGGGCGAAACAAAGGTCTTTAGGCCTTATGCTAGAATGGTGGCGTCCCTAGTCATAATCAAAAATATCGTTTAAAGGAGGTTGCACAAAGAATGTCCATTCAGCCCCAGGATTCCATTTTGATGGCGAATTGCCTGGCGCCTCGAAGATCAAGGTGTCAGAAGGGGCTGAGGAGCGCCAAAATTATGCGTTCCGGGATTCAGTGGAAACAAGTTGGCTTGACCGAGATTGATATCTATCCGTGACAGCTTTTGACTTTTGAAGAAGTGACATGGCCCATGTCCATGATACGCATCTTTCTTGCTTCCAACGGTGCAACTCGAGGTACGGGCCGGCTACCACGCTACGATGAGACTGAGGGACCACGGAACCCATAACGACGTCCCGCGCCGCACTGAGACATTATCGGAACAAGAGTCGAGCCGTGAGAGACATTTGACTCGATGCAGCCAAGCAACAGCAGTGATTTAGGGATACATGTGAGGGATTGAACCGTCACATTCCCGTTGGGCAGCTAAGGGCCGCGCGCTTGTTTGGGACTTGACTGATCATTTAGGCTATCCGGAGTAGAGAACGGGGGCCAAAAGCCAGGATTGACGTGTGCTGTGGATAAAATGGAACGAAAACGTCTCAGAAACCTGTCGTTCAGGCATCAATCATGCCATGTCTTAGTTTCCATGCCAGCCGAAACCAGGACGTCCAGTACCTTTCTACGGTCCGAGACAATTGCGTATTCATATTAGCCTGTGTTGTCGGGCCACCTTTCTGCGCATCATTTGCTATATACTTGAACCTTGTTAAAGAACAAGCACCTTTTGGAGGAAGTCTTTTTTTGTGATTTCTAGGCTCCATAGTTTCACTTTGAACGCTGCATTACCAGCTCGACTCATGATATTTATTAACGTGAATATACTGCTGGTATCAGTTGAGTAATAGCCGAGAAGAACTGGAGGTTGAGCATTGCTTGTTTCGGTCTGAAAGGCAGTCTTTGTCTATACTAGCCAGATTAGGCGCCACACTCTTCTCATAGCCGCATATATTTCCACCCTATGACGGAGAACGCGCAGTAGAGTTATGATCCTGCAAGGCTGCCCGGCAGCACCCGTAGCTGGGGAGACGACGCAAGCCGTTACAAGTGCAAGAAGTATGAACAGGTCTTGCTAGAGTACTTGGACTAGAAGCATCGGGACAAATTAGATTATGGAGTCGATCTATAAGAAGAAGACGACTTTAGGCATTGTCCATGGTGATGTATACGCGTAAAAGGAAATCTTGAAGTCAATAGTGCGGAGGGAGACAATGGCTTGTATTGAGATCTATGGTCAATGAATCCCCGTACTGATACTCTATTTACCAAATATCACTGAGTAACCTTGCTTGCTAAGTGATAGATCAACCAGGATGTGTGATAATTGCAACTCGTGACCAAGATAACGTTTACTGCATTTTAAACTGCAAAGTCTCCGTGATGGTGTCTGGGACACGGCGCATTGGCAGCCCAGCTTCAGCACGAACATCTTAAGGGCAGATGTTGACGATGGAGCTGGGTGCACGACCGTAGGCCTTCCTCCAGTCGGGAATGTGCAGGAACGAGCCTTCGTATTTGCCACATTCGTTGTCGGTCCAAGTGACGTAATCATTGAACTCCCCGGTCCTGCACGGCTGATCGCCCCCGTAGCTGCAGGCGTAGGCGAAGACGGAGCCGCTGGCGCTCAGAATGTGACTTCCCCCGGGGATATTCGGGTTCGCTCGGCAGGTATTGCGAAGCGATGCCGTAGCCCCATCCGTGTCGGCGTGGTTTAGGTCGACATTGTCACACTGCATCCAGGAACTCCCGGGGAAGCCATTTTGACGGGATGCCAAGGGCTGGGAGTCGATAGCATCGCCAATTCGGACTGGCTGAGCTTCGCTGTCGGTTGCATTGATCATGTAGACACCATCAGCCAGATCAGAAGGTACCACGAATGCAGTGGCGCTGGCGATAGCGACAGCAAGCGTGACAAGGATAGACTTGGTGAACATGATGATTGTTGGTGTGGGATTCTGGAGTATTGCAGTGGGCTTTTGGGTTGAGTGTGTATGTGGAGAGCGAGGCTGGAGATGATGAGAGATGTCATTGATGATGTGTCTAGGGAAGAACGGGCTCAAGGACCCCTTTTATAGGCAGCCAACACTCCTACTCTGGAGCTTCTATTTTTCAGAAGAAGAGGGCTTCTGATGCAGGATTGACCGGTGCCGATGATCATTGCCTCCGAAGATGATCTCGTGTAATCTCATCCCTCGTAATCACACGTCTGCAACCCCTGGCCACGATGGAGCAAAAGGTAAGCAACAACACAAAAGAAAAGAGGATGTAGGTAAGGCTATGTAGCAAATTTGAAGCCAAAATTAATGGAATTGCCATCGTCTTCAAAGAATCTTATACAGGAACCCGTGAATCAACTCAATTATGAAGCTTTACTAACTGGCCCGAAGATTTTACACTTTTCTATATTCCTGCTATAATTGAGTACACACTTCGCTCCAAGTCTTTACTTAGTTACTTCTCTCCTCAGAGAAATAATAATTGTACAGACACCCAAGCGGTACATGCTTCTCAGTTCTGGAGGAAAAAGGCAGCTGAGCTGGGCTGTTGCTCCCCTGACAGGTCATAACAGCGCTTAGTGAGGTTGTGCTTGGCATCTAGACGAGCCAGCCAATCGCCAACAGGGATTACCACAGCAGGGTGGAGAGGCCGACAGGATGGCCATGGATTCGAAGGGCTCTTCTTGTACGGAAAGAAAGGCAAAGACACTCGTTACCAGTTTAGACGGAATCGTTTGGTCCTCTCATCCAACGCCAAGTAAGCCCCATATCTCATGTCAGCAACAAATACCCCATTATACAGCTGATGTTAGTAATGAATACGGGTAGATTCCGTGGCGTGGTGTCAAGACATGAATCCATGGGGCCACCAAATACACGCAAACGGCATTGCCCCACTGCATACGACCTCAGGAGCAATTCTCATGCAGTCAGGATTAGACAACCAATTTTTACAGAGAATTCCTGGGTAGATATGGAGGATCATTTCCCAACAGACAGCTTGGAATGAGTCACATCAGGCCATCAGTGGTTACGACTGTCATTGTTGCTTCCATCATCAGCGCCAAGTCATCCGGAACCAGATAGGCAGCTATGATCATCGGGTCTTCCTTCAGGGGCCTCTGAGTAATATTGAAAAATTCTCCCGACCACAGATTATCTAATTCCTTTAGAGTCATCTTATACAGAGTGGGATACTATTGTAGCAGGTACTAAGGCAAGTCTTTCTGTGCGGCTGTATGGGTTTCCTGGCTGCACTGGCGTCAGCAGTCCTTTGGTCTGTTGTGCGTGACGAGGTTCAGGGTGGCTTTACTATGGCTAGCTTCATACTTTGATCGTTCGGGTTCGGCTTGGGAGGTAGAAAGACTGAAATCTAAAGGCTATAACCAGAACGAGATGCGTTGAGTAAGGTAGGACAATCTTATCCAGAAGCTTTCACGGAATGAAGAGACAGGTCTCAGGTGTGACGGTACGGAGCTTATATGCTGCTAAAAGCAATCAATGGTAGGATTGATTGTTAATGTCATTTAGCAGACCGGTGTAATTCGTGCTAGTAGTCGAATTGCTAGCACCATGTCAATAACTTGAATCTCTTCTGGGAGTACGGATGTAATTCCCAGTAGGATTATACCTGGGTACTAGATAAAGGGAGATACTTTAGTCATGGTGTCTTAGGTGTAATAAATTGGCTGTGTATGATATTGTTGCTTGGTCTTCAGAGTGCACTCGTAGCAACTATCGTGGGTTGCAGTGGGTGTAGATTCTTGTGGTTGTTAGGGGAAGGGAAGCCTCTGAGGGCGAAGCCTTCCCCGTGGCTATCTATACCCTCAGCAGCCAATCAGAGGGCTGCCTGTGGCTGACTAAGCAACGAAGCCAGGCCAAAGTCAACAGCCCAGAAGGGGCTGCTGCAGTGGCAGCAACCATTCCACAGATATGGTATTTTTGGGTTGGTCCTTTGAGGCGTATACATAAGAAACACGGTCCTTTGCGCAGAACAAGATGGATTAGGGAATCAGGATCGTCCAGTAATTCCTCAAGCAATATTAATGCATCTGCAGGCGAAATCCGCGTCCAGGCAAGAAATTCGCCAGTTCTTGTATGATAGGTTGAAGCTTTGGCTCATGAACGGTGTCATATCGCCTTTGCGATAGTCGTAGTGCTTCCGGCTTTTCATCCTCTAGTTTGATCGTTAAAAATTATTATTAGATTTATATATGTGCCTAGTTAGCCTTAGCAATAAATGTACCTAGTATTTTATCTGCCCTGCTTCCGATGTTACTCTTCATTTCATTTTTGCCGCCATTCCGCTGGCAGATCGTCAATGAAGTTGATTGTATCACCAATCATACCGTCAAGCCCATATGCCTGGAGGTACATATAATAAATGCCAGGAGGTAGAGCTATAACTTGGTTGATCAGCGTGTACAATTTACAAGTTACCTGCATTTCTATTCGGTGGCAGCCATGACTAAGTGTTGGCCCCTGGCTCCTTGCCCCTAGTGACTGAGCTGTAGCAGTGGCTGATTTTCGCTGTTCCTGCCATTATATCAAGACCCATACTAGGCTCCTTTGCAAAGATCCATAGTAATCCTGAGAACTCGAATTTCCCTTGAAACTGAAATGAGTCCAAGCCCTAAAATACGAGAGTGGGCGCTGGTCCGCGCAACCCCCAAATCCAAACACGATAAACCGTGTGGGCCGCGGTAAGCATGTATCTTCAGTAGTCCGCAAATGACAGTCCTTCTATTGATACTAAGGACTTCTTACAGGTGTCGCTGGTTCCATCCAGATGGTCGCCGCCGCCGTCATCCTCGAACAGAAATTCGTATACAAGGTCCTCACAAGGTCCATGGGCGCCATGCACGCTGCCCGGAAGGTGAGTATCAATAGTTCTTCATTCGAAAGGAGTTATTCTGACACATCAAACTTAGTGAATACAACGGAAAGCGATACAAAGTCTGAGCCAGAGCACCAAGCTGAACATGAAGATGAGGAAACGACAAGTAGGGATGAAGAGGATATTAGACATACTTCGTCCGCTACGAACACCATAAATGATGCCGTTTCACATCATGGAACCATAAGAGAAGCTTCGAGTCTTCAAGCACGTGGTGGGGGCTTAAGACGCCTTTTGCGTCAATGTTTTGGTGTACGCTCACCTTCACGCCCTGCCCCGCAATACAGATTTTACATGCAGCCCGTACCTCGTTACCGTCCACGGCGCCGTAGCACCAGACACAGAAGCCACGGGTCCAATGCTTCCAACTATTATCAATCTCGACCACGGCACCATAGGAGAAGACACAGAAGCTACGATTACGGTCGTTCTCACCGTCACCGACGTGATCGAAGTCATTCGCCTTCTCCCCGTCGCCGCAACGAGCCTCGGCCAGCAGCTCCCAGAGCTACAAGAGCACCAAGAGCGCCAAATTACGATAGAATGAACGAAGATGAGTTATTTGATACTCTGCTGGCAGAAGAGAGGGGCATGGATCCGATGCTGAGAGATGTGGACGAGAGGAGAGCTCAGGGCGAGGATGTGTAGGAACTTATGAAAGATACTTTTGAACATCTTAAATGCCAAATCTTAGACCAAACTCTGTTGTGTATGCACGCCTCGTGTGCCCTTTTGTTCTCAAAAAGCTATCCATTCCGCTCGTGTTAACAGACAGCGTTTCTGGATTCATCATCGCTTCAGCTAGAGTTTGGGTAGGTTCCGGGCCTGAATTTGATTCTTGTCCAATCTTATTCTTGAATCTCGTCCAGAAACCCGCGAATTGAATATTTAAGAGCTGTTACTGAAAACCAGTTCAAATTACACTCACGGACACAGTTAGCACCTTTCAGCGGAGCTGGCCTGTAAAGATTGTAACTTGAGGCTTGTCCCTCCCGCATCATTGTCTTGAGCCAGTCTTCCCAAAATGTCTTACGATTTATAGTGAGCAATTGAACTTATGCAGCAGGATGCCATCGACTGTGCAGACCAGATCGCCCTTCTCAACATTTGAAGCCATGATGACCAATGATGCAATCTCGGGAGGATACCGTTCCACAATCTAACGCGTGATGCCTGTGCTGGCAGGCTGGATGCTCCACGTGCTGACTGCATAGAGGAAGCTATGCGATAATTACCGCCGGAAGAGGAAGGTCGTTCATAAATGGCTGCTAGGATATGAATCCTGTTGGGCTGCTTATGCTCACATCAGAATCAAGCCCTATTGACACAATGGTTCCATGTATTTAATGGCCCCTTATGTCTCAATTGCCTCTCGACTTTCCGCATTGCACTTTGGATAGTCGTATACAAGCCCAGGATCATGCAACTACCCTCGCAAACCCGCCTCTTGCAACGCGCCCTGCCGTTCCTTGCCGTGCTGCAGAGCACTTTTTTGTCGGCTGTGGCGGATGAGATTGCACCATACTCAGGTAAATACAACGTCGGCGCAGCTAAACAGGTCATTGCCATCAACGAGCCGGATGTATTCGCTCCAGGCAACGTCAGTACGTCTTTTCTGGTGACTTTATTCTACCCAACATCGCAAGAGCCGGATGTTCCTGGAACAACACCCTATTTGACAGAGGTCACTGCAAAGCAATTTGAGGAGATTCTCCAGTTCCCTAACGGCACTCTTGCCAATTTCACAACACGGGTACAATGGGGCGCACCTTTTGCCGAAACTCTGCTCCAGGACGAGGGATCCGAGTCGCCCACCCTGCTTTTTGGGCCAGGTCTGGGAGGCCCGCCCTGCGAGTGCTACACCCTCCTGCTCTCTGAGCTGGCGTCCAAAGGGTTTACTGTTGCCGCCTTCGACCACACGTACGAGCAGCCATACGTGCAGTATCCCAACGGCAGCGGCTACTACGGCCCGCCCCTCGATTACGCCTGGAGTGCAGACGAGGCCCTGACCGCAATTGAGCACCGCATAAACGACACATTCGCCTTTATCGATGTTTGGCCCAAGCTGGCCAAGAAGCTTGGATTTGCCTCCACAACGGACAGCTTCGGGACTTTCGGTCACTCCGTCGGTGGGGCGGCCGCTCTTGCGTTCGCGCAGCTGGTAGACCAGAGCCTGGTTCCCGCTGGTATCAACCTAGATGGGGCTTTCTGGGGTAAGCTGAACAGCTCAGCTGCGGACGTGGCGCGCCCGTCTCTACTACTCGGTTTCGAGGGGCATGGGAGCTCCCACTTCGAGCCCAGTTGGGACACGTACACCGAGGCGCAGTCAAGCTGGTGGCGTATGATAGAGGTCAACGAGACTCTTCACTCTGACTGGAGTGACTTCACGTTCTGGAAGGAGCTGAATCCCCCGGTGCAAACTAACACCGGGAACATCAGCAGCGAGAGGATGATTGAGGTTGAGACGGCACTTGTTGCTGGGTTCTTCAACTGGATGCTATGGGGCAAGGATGAAAGTGAATTGTTTGACAAGCCTGATATTTTTTACCCTGAAGCTTTCCTTGTTGCAGGAAAAAACGGGACGTTGGAAAACTGAGTGAAATGGGCAGAATTGTCCGAATACAGAGCATACCATGGAAGTAATAACAGGGCGACTTAAGGTGTCAGGAACCAAGAGCCAAGTCGACGAGGAATGGGTGAAGATGATAATTTCCGTTATCCTATGCTGGCTCATGATATACATTCCATTGAACTTCCTTTTTAATAATCATATCCCTACTACCACATCTGCTAACGCCCCTTCCATCATCTGTCGCACTGCTCCTATGGTCTGACCTGTCATCCGGGCTATGATGAATCACAACCTCGTGTTGAAGCGAACCAGGTCGTAATCTGGGCTGTTGCCCACCAGTAGGGTCATCGGCGCCGTCATAGATGTGACCAGAAGGAAATCCTTCGGGGGACTTGTTCCTTCGCTGTCCAGAATGAGTGGTGAACGCTTGCAGAGCATAAGCCTCAGACGACGCATCCACATCCTTGTCCATGAAGCCGAAAGAAACGCCAAGCCCCGTCGAGAATGATTTCATGAAGCTCTTGAGGTTCGGTATAGTCGCGGAGATTAGTGAGTAAGTGAGCATGAATTGTTGTAGAAGGAGACTGCTGGATATCTCGAATAGTGGCGAGGATGATGTGACATATGGCTTGAAGAGGCTGAGGTGGGTGACGGAAAAGGCGATCAGTGGCAGGCGAAATGCGAAGGCAAGGAAGACTTGAAACTTGAGGCACAACGACATTGTGTTGGACCAGACGAAAATTACCGGTAAAGAGCAGATGAGTATTTCTGTGATGATGTCGAACGCTGTTATGATCTGCCAACGGAGGAACTATTTTGTTTCCAACATTAGACAAGGGCTGTCGACGCAATGGTAGATCCGATATGCGTCTTACCTGCTCTGGGCACTGAAGGGAATGTGCAGTCGTGAGCATCATTTCAGGATTGCAATGAGCTGCGAGTCCGATCACAGATGCAAGGCCCCAAATAGCGCTAAAGACCAGAACTCCCATGCAAATCACCCAGGCTTTGTCGATATCGAACGTGAATACCCGACGGATAAGCGATGCGACTGAACATTTTGAGAGGCAAAGGATCGTGGTTGAGAGCAGTTCGGAGGCGAAGAAGGTCTATGAGGAAGGAAACTCAGCATGTGGATCAAATATTTAACAGTATGGATGGATGGTAGGCAATGCACCTTTCCAGCAATAGGCCATTGATCCTCCCTCGTGATCTCCTCTGACTTAGCCAGGCCATTCTTAAGCCCGTGGAATATTACCGCTGACTGGCTAAATAACAATAGCTTCAGACTCTCAAAATTAGTCCACGACGCAGCTCGCATTCAACTCATGGCCAGGCTTACCGTGGCGAGTCCAATCAAGTAATCGTCAGCACCATAGATACCCCTTTTGATGCGAGCTCTTGCCAATCCTGAAAAGCTGCTGTATATCACGCCCAAGATGGTTACGATCCAGACGTAACCGGCATGGTCATTGTACTGAATCGGCGAAAATGCAATGGTTCCTCCGTCGGAGCTGTGTGATATCATGGTTTTCAACTGAGAAGTTGTCAAGAAAGCATGTTGCACTTCCCTGCCCGATGGTGGAGGTCCCCCAACCGTATATGAACGCTGGAGACTGGTTGGGGCAACAGCGGTCAACCGTGCGAGATGACGAGCTCTTATCACACACCAGCCAACAGCGGGTCACGGATCTTGTATCTCGTTGGGCAACAAGACAAGCCCACCTCCTCGAGCCGGTCAACAGGGTGCCATAATGCAGATATATGACGGATTGAAAGCTAGCGTAACAACTACAGTGATTTGCCCAAAGACCAGCTATAATGTCAAGTCCGACATGTTGCGTACATTGAAGGAAGGGAACAGAACAGGGACCACGATCCATACAAGTCCTCATACGGCTGTGTTTTGCGGCTGGTCATTACTGGCCAAGGCTTTGACAGGCAACTGACATGGCCGACCGTGGTACAAGCCCCGGGCGGCCCGCACATTCTGCCCGGCACTTTTCCAACCTTGGCGAATTATGCTCACCGATGCAGACATAATGCTGAACCCCATGCTCTTATGCGGAGGCATTTATGTTGTGACAGATCACTGCGAGAATTGAGAGCGGTTGAAGCCAGGGCTTCGAGCGCCTCGGTGGAAAAGTTTCAGCTTGCGAATGGGATCTCCGGTAGGCTAGCCGGGCCTGTACTTGGAATCCACAAACCAAATTTTGACGTGTGGGGGTCTCTGGTGTCGATCCGCTTGAATCTGGTCGTCCCACGTGTGCCCGATTCTCCAGTCACTCAAACTCAAATGGTTGTGTGATCCAGCTGAGAGGACACGAATGGGTCTCAATTGCAGATCAGGCTTGAGCAACTGTCAACATCCAAACCCCGGCTTCGTCTTTGTCCCTTCTTGTTGCACAATATGCAAGGACTTAGACTTCGCTATGTCGCGTGAGTTTCAAGAGGATCACACCCCCAGCCCCGAGCCACGGTAAGATGCATTAGCCTGTTGCGAGACGAGATGTCAAAGAACAGAGTGCCGCACAAGCTTCCGGACATCCCTTCCGATTTGACTCCTCGTGGGCTAAATGTAAGAATGAGGGGCCCCCAATACCCATAATTGCTAGCCTCGAAATGGTGGGGACAGTGACGGAAACTTTCCACACTTACCTACCTAGGTATTGAAATCGCTCAGAGTGCGCCAGCGTGGCGATCGCGGTGAATTCTTGGTCGTGTAACCCAGTCTGTATCAACACTATGTAAATATTGGCTTTGCAGCTGCGAGGTAAACCTTCAGAGGTAAGGTAGCCGAACATGATGCAACGACTTCTCCATCATGAGTTGTTCAATCGAGTCAGGCAAGCAGGTAAACCTTGAGCAGATAATTAGTCTAGTATATAATGGACCAAAGACACAGGCACATATGAGATATGATATCTTCGGGAATAAGCCATTTCTGGCCACCCCTACTTCGGCCAGGGGTGCGGTCAAGTAACCTATCTCGAAAAAGCTACTTAATATTAAAATATTATATTTTAATATTAATTAGCCTCTTAGTATATTTTAATATTAAGTAGCCTTTTAGTATATTAAAATATAAAAAAAAAATTATTAATTATTAATTAAAATTATTATTATTAACCTTAAAGTATTATTTATTTTAATAAAGGCCTTAATAGGATTTTTAAATCCTAATCTTATTTATTATATTAAATTCCTTTATTTATAATTATATATATTATATATCCTAAATTCTTTATACCTAATACCTTATAATATTTATAAATTAAATCCCTTATAAAAATACTCTTTTTATAATAATTATATTTCTTACTATCTATTATCCTATAGAAGGTAATTAAAATACTATATATTATATTAGGATTTTTCTTTATTATCTTTACTAACTTAAAGCCACTTATAATATTTTAATAAAGGTAAATATAAATATCTTTACTATTTATATTAATAAGCTTCTAAATAATAGCCTAGTTATTATATTAGAATTATAATTATTATAAATTATTAAGATATTTATATTATTCTTATTCTCTCTAAAGTTACAGAGAATATTAAAAATAATTAAATTAATTATTTTAATATTAAATACCTTAATAGCCGGATTATTCTTATTAGGGCTAAAGCTAACTAGATAAATAATTCCCTTTTTATTACCTATTTTTTTTCTTTTCTAAAAAAGGAAATTAACAAATTAAACTTATAGCTTCTAGCTTAAAAAGGAATTAACTAACTACCTTAACTAATCCAACTATAGAGATCTTAATTAAGTAAAATATTAATAAAAGTTTTCCTTTAAGTAAGGAGTATAAGGTTTAAGAATTTTTTTTCTCTTTTTCTATATCTTTATAATATATTAATAAAATATTATTTTTTAAAATATTATATTTTCCTTTCTTTTATTTTAGATTTTATAATATTTTATATATAGCTATAAATAATTAAGAATATTACTTTTCTTTAAAGTTCTATATTTAAATTTACTTTACTTTAAAACTTATAATATAGAATAAATTAAAAAATAAATAAGTTTATATTAAAATTAGATATTATTTATTATAATATAT
>JBBWSL010000152.1:0-111747 GCA_038088545.1 Diaporthe humulicola
GTATTTAATAAGGTATTTAATAAGGTATTAAGCTTAAAACTTTTTTTAAATTTATCTCTTAATTTATATATTAATTAATTAATTAGCTATTAAGTTTTAAATTCCCTTTAAATCTACCCTTAATTTATATATTAATTAATTAATTAGTTATTAAGTTTTAGATCCCCTTTAAATTTACCCCCTAATCCGTATATACTCGCTAGCTAATTAACTATTGAGCTTTAGATCCCTTTTAAATTTGCCCCTTAATCCATACGTTTGCTAGTTAATTAGCTATTAAGTTTTAGAACCCGGTATTAAAGTTCCGTTCAGAGACTATTCTAGACGAATAGCACTACTGCAGTCGAGGTGCCACTGCGCATGGCCACATTGAAGTGCCGAATAGCATTGTCTGCTTGGCCAGGTGTTAGAACCCTGGATCCTGGTCATTCAACGGGCGGCTGCCACGCCCAGGCACGCACAGGGATGTCAGATTTAACGAAGATCGCGCCCCTCCGCAAATGACCTGTCAGGACGCAGCACGCCAGATGGCCCCCATAGTGGGCACGGCAGTGTGAGCACCCAGCGCCCAATCACAGGTCACAGGCTCCGCCTGTCAATCTGTTCGGTGGAGCTTAGCCATGGCCGGGCGTGCGCTGGTAACGAACCGCGCCTGTCGGGGCCGTTGGGGGCTCAGGGTTCTTAGAGCTGAAGGCCGCTCCCAGACGGTGATTGGTTGCGTACCGGTGCAATTATTGGACGGATCTTTCCATTCAGCATCGCTTAGGAGGCCGCTTTTTGCGCTGGCCCCCACTAGATAGGAGAGGAATTATCAATATCAGAAATTAGCTGTGAATCTAGGGGGTCATTGAGCAGTGAATTGGTTCGCATGGAAGCCGTAGTTATATACAAAATCTACGGTCCTCCCCTTCTGCCCCTAGGAGCGTCGGGATGCCACGCCGTCTTCCATCAGGTTTGCGCGCCTCGGCCTGTCACTCCGGAACTTGAGAGTCAGACGTTCGAGTCGCTCACCGAACCGAGTCCGCAAACGACGCCGCCATAATGAAGCTCACCACCGCCCTGCTTCCGGCTCTCGCCCTGACCGCGCAAGCACTCACCATCCCTTTCAGTCTTGAATCCCGTTTCGATGTCAACGACGTCCTCGCCCTCGTAGCCAAAATCTTCCCCTTCGACGTCACCCTCGAGGCTGCCCAGAAACTGAGCCTGGCCGCCGAGGAGGCGCTTGCGTTTGCCCAGGGGTTCAAGACGACGCGGCAGGACCTCGATGACGGGGAGTGCAGTGACCTGCTTGTGATCTTCGCACGAGGGACCCAGGAGCCGGGCAATGTCGGCGCGCTGGTTGGGCCGCCTTTCTTCAAGGCCCTGGAGAGTGCCTTGGGCAGCTCTCACACACTTGGCGTTCAGGGAGTTGAATATGAGGCGACCGTTGCCGATTACCTGGAGGGCGGGGATCCGGAGGGGAGTCAGGAGATGTAAGTGAATGGGGTTTCAGTGGACCATAAGTGACCAAGGAAAACCCAACTGAGCTAACACGGACAGGGCATCACTCGTGACAACGGCTTTGGGCACATGTACCAGCTCCAAGATCGTGCTAAGCGGGTACTCCCAAGGTGGGCAGCTCGTGCACAACGCAGCAAAGTTATTACCCGCAGAGACAATGGGCGCGGTCAACTCAGTGGTTATCTTTGGAGATCCAGGTTTGTCACACGCCGCTTGGTACGTGCCGAGCCCATCCACAGGCCCGCTGACTTCTAAACAGACAGTAGCCAGAGCGTGGAGAACGTAGACCCGGAAAAGGTCCTGGTGGTCTGTCACAACGGGGATGATATCTGCCAATTCGGAGACTTGGTACTTCTCGATCATCTGACGTACGCGCAAGACGCAGAAACAGCCGCGGACTTTGTGGTGTCAAATGCTGGGTTTTGAGATGTAGAGCGGGGACCAGATCACAAGCGACCTTGTGCGCACAATCTCGACGCCTGTTGTGGATGTACCAGGAATGAACCAAACCTACTCTGCTAACCGTAAGAGAACGGTTCAGAATTGGTTTAGGACACTTACATTGCTATGTCTTGCTGGTTCCATTGTCGCATTTAGTTCTCAACTCGAGAGGCAATGCTGACTATCAATCGATCCGTCTCCGAAGGTCTTGGCCAGACTTTGTCGCTGTCACTGCATTGATGACCTATCAGTTGAACATCCGACTTAAAGCAATGCTCATGTTTCTGATAGATGTACAAGTCAAATGCAAAACTGTAAAATGTGGTGATGAGCAGCGTGGCCGATCTTGAGGCAGCCGGAGCTTTTCCTCCTGTGGGTCTCGGCCGAGTGTAGGTCGGTTTCGTCATTGGGACTTCACCTTGACGACCGTTCGTCATCGCTGCGTCCCTCCTGCCTTCTGGACAACGTGCATTGCGCCTGTGTAATGTGTATTTTCATATTTCTTTTGAAGAATATTAGGAAGCTCCTGCATGTGTCTCGTTCGTAGTAGCCTGGTTGCGCATTCTGCATTTGTTCGGGTGGTGCATTTCCAACGTCATGATTCCCTCAACTACCTCATCGACTGCGCGCCTGCCCCTCCGCCAGGCTAGGCCGTTTATTAACAGGTTGCCCCAAGCATCACTGCGCTTCTTGACCTCAAACTCTGTCGGACCTATTTCAAAAACCCAATCTCATACCCCATCCACCAGTCTTCAGAACAACCTGCATCACACAACATTTCCTCGTCCGCTTCGTCTCATTCCCTTGACACCCACCACACAAACATCCACAATGGCAACCCAGAGTGTCGCAGCAGCCAGTCATGGCGACTTGAACCGCAACAGCCTGTTCAACCTCAAGGGACGCGTCGCACTCGTCACTGGAGGCGGCAGCGGTATTGGTCTGATGATCACGCAGGCCCTGGCTGTCAACGGCGCAAAGGTCAGTTACCAACCAACACCACGGGGCTGTGCAGACCCTCCCCTCCCCCAACGAGAGCTTTACTGACATTTCACAGGTCTACATCACGGGTCGCAGCGGAGAGAAGCTCGACAAGGTCAAGGAGACGTACGGAAAGGACATTGAGGGCGACATCATCCCGCTGAGCGGCTTCGACGTCACGAGCAAGGACCACATCGCCAAGCTGGTGAAGGAGGTCGAGTCCCGCGAGAAGTGCCTGTGCATCCTGGTCAACAACGCCGGCATCAGCAGCAACACCGTCACCACCGAGACCGACTCGACGCCGGAGCTCAAGAAGAACCTGTTCGACGCCGAGGGCGTCGACTTCGAGGACTGGCACAGCACGTACAGCACCAATGTCGCCGCCGTGTACTTCACATCTGGTAAATGCCCTCCCACCACTCCTGGTTGAGTTACATAACCACTGACACCATGGGCAGCCGCCTTCCTCCCCCTCCTGCAGAAGTCCTCGGACCTCCACGAGGGATGGTCAGGCACCATCCTCAACATCACGTCCATCTCGGGCATGATCCAGAAGGCGCAGCACCACTTCTCCTACAACGCCTCGAAGGGTGCGGCCATTCACCTCACGCGCATGCTGGCCTCCGAGGTCACCTCCAACGGCCACAAGATCCGCATCAACAGCCTGGCCCCCGGTGTCTTCCCCTCTGAGATGACCGCCGGAGAGTCCGACGAGTACCAGAAGAGCCATATCCCCAAGGAGAAGTACGAGTCCAAGTTCCCCGCCGCCCGGCCCGGCCGCGACGTCGACATGGCGCAGGCGGTGCTGTTCGCTGTGACGAATCAGTACCTTAATGGTCAGAACTTTGCTGTCGATGGCGGTTACACTATTGCCGCGGGTCTGTGAGGAAGCATTCATTCACCAAGTTGAAGGCATGGTGGATCTTTTCATCGGGGATTAAAAGCGTAGCATTATTGAACTGTGGATGAACTTCATCCGAAACCTTCAAAATCGAGAATCATTCTCAGGCATCCAAGAAATTACTTGTTGTCTTGCTCATTTCCAGTTCTGATTGATGCCAGGGGATAAAT
The DNA here is from genome assembly GCA_038088545.1 of Diaporthe humulicola. Taxonomy (NCBI): domain Eukaryota; kingdom Fungi; phylum Ascomycota; class Sordariomycetes; order Diaporthales; family Diaporthaceae; genus Diaporthe; species Diaporthe humulicola. Next base: position 3,994 of record JBBWSL010000152.1, read on the forward strand.
AGTCATTCACAATGGCGGTGGAGAGAACACATATGTGGGACCGCATGCTCCTACCATCTGATGTCCGTCATCCCAGCTAGGTTCATAAGGCAGGCAGGCCAAACCAGAGAATCAATACTAATGACTCCAGCTTCTACCGGGCCTTGTCGAGTGACCACTTGGTTAAACTAAGAATGTAGGTACGTAGCAATGGTGTTCCTTAAGCAGCACACCAAGTGCTATCGCTGAAAATCAAGTATTGAGTTGTGTCATAAGTTGCATTATAACAGGCTCCAAAATAATATGACATCTACAACTATAATAAGATGAAATCCGAGGACCTGGAAACCCCAGACGAAATCCCAAAACAGTGTTCAATGCAAATGTTCCCGCTCGTCAAAAGCACAAAGATATTCCAGTCAGTCCGCCAGCGCACTAGCACCTCCTCCGTCCCATGCCGAACCCACCACCACCACCACCCATCATGGGCCGCCCGTAGCCATGCCCACGCGGCGGTCCGCAGTGTCCCCGGTGCCCTCCGTATCCTCCTCCGTATCCTCCTCCGTAGTGGTGTCTCTTCTCAACGATGACTGGACGTGAGCCGTATGATGGCCCGCAGTGGGCCTGGCGGCGGCGGGATCCTCCGAATCCAAAACACATTTTGGCCTGTGGTGGTTGTTGTTGGGGTTGTCTGTGTATTGACTCTTGCGTGAAGAGCTGTCTAGGCGGTTGTTCGCTGATTGGTATCAGATGGTTGGCTAGTAGGACAAGCGAACCTCTGTTGCAGTAATACTCTGGTGCGATTTGTTGCGTGACGGCAGTGATTGGGTGGTTTTGCAAATTCTTTTCGCGATGTTGAAGTAACAGGTATTCTGATGTCTTTGGATCCGAAGTTTCTGAGGATGAGAGATGATTTTATCAGGTTGGGTTTGATTTAATTCCATCTACCTCGAGAATGTGAAAAGTCCACGGCGACTTATATATACATCCTCAACCAACAACATAGCCTTACCCCAGGCTCAGCCGCGACATCAGAGTCCCGGAGGCCATCCCTACGTCATCCGGCCCCGGCATCCGTCATGGCGGCGACTATGCCCAGGGACGCCGAGCCTGGCCCGATGAGGCTTGGCCGGCCACATGGGGCCCGTCTGCCCAGGAGCCGCCTGCTCGGCACCGACCGTCCCCCTACAAATTAGAGTTTGAGACCCTGCTTACAACCGCCAGCCGGCTATCCAGTGCCGTGGTCGTGTTTGGGATTGGGCCAGGTGGGAATCGGCCAGGCCGTTTGCGGCCCAGGACATTGCGAATGGTTTATGCTTGGCATGCGAGCATCTTCCTGGAATACATAGACGACAATGGGGAGATTTGTTCTGTTTTGGCAACATGGAGTAGTTAGCCCCCGGAGCACGGCACGACGTCCTGTTCAAGAACCGGCACTGCCACCCACGCGACAAACGAGAATATGCTTGCCACTCCGTCACAATCACACACAAAGTCGGATAACCGTGCCGGCTGGGTCGAGGACTGCGCACCACGTACGTAACCCCAGAGTACACTCCCTCCAGCAAATATCTTGATTCGAGTCGGCGTGGACCTCCCCAAAACCCGTCAGCCCAGCAAAAAGCCAACAAGTCTAGACCGTTCGCGTGTGCCTGCACCCAAGACGCCATCTAGACACGGGTCCAGAGTAGCTTCAATGAATTATCTCCCATTAGGGCCATATTTAACAACTCTTTGGCCCCCCCCCGCCTTGTGTCCGTCATACCAAGTCAACTCTCCCCAAGAAACGCGTCTTCGACCTGCTAGTACCGGTAGCCCCCAGCCCCGTTCGCCGGGCTCGCGTGTCGGGGCCGCATCATCATGCGCAGCACTTCGTGTCCAGCCAAAGCGGGGGCCGGCCGGGGGCAAGAAAAGTCGCCATTTCAAGACGGCGGCTCCGGGTCTCCGAGACGATGATGGACTGCGCAAGTGGCTGCGTCGGCGCGGGCGCCGTCGCGGGGTGGCGGCACCCGCACGATGTGTCCGTTTCCGCCTTCATCCAGATGGATTGAGAGTCCCAGGCCTAAAGACCGAGAACCATTTGCATGAATCAGAATATCGCCCTCAACTGACCCGGGTATGGGCTTTCGTTACGCACACGGCCGCATTGGCGGGATGGTCAATCCTTCTAAGCTTGATATTGAACACACAAGGCCTAAGGCCGCCGCCGGAGCAAACAACAGCAGCAACAATTCTCTGTGGTCGGGGGCAAGAAGACTCGAGAGAATATTGGCTGGTCATCGGCGAACAAGAGTGACATGTTCCAAATCGCGCCTATCTTGTCTAGGTGCCAGAGAGGCAGGCAGACAGTAGGTTCTGGTCCTTGAATGAATGGCCCGGCGCAGGCAGCCCATTCGCGACTAGACGGAGAAATCACAACGCGATATTGTCAAGATAGTTATAGAAGCTTCTGGTGTAGCCACCCGCCCGCCATCTTACTTGATCCGAGCTCTGATCTAGACAAGCAGAAATTATCCCAGCGTCTGTCATGATATTCGATTTTGTTCTCTATCTATGTCCCCCCTCTTCTTCTCTATTCTTTCGTTTTTAGTTGAGCTGGCAGCAGCTTAAGAGGTCGACTGACCTCCTACCACCCACCACTAACCTCTTCTCGTCGGACCCAACGAGAAAAGCAACCCCCATCGCCGGGCGACGATATCACGTCAAGAACCGGCCCGTCGGCCGTCACTGGGGTAGTACCACGCACACCCACTCTACCCAGGACGTTCGCGACAGCGCCCCTCCTCCCAAAACTGGGGATGAAGAAGCGCCAGATTAACATTCTCGACGGTAGTCCCTGCTGACCCGCCGGACTGAGAGTATAATGTAGATGGCCGGGATGGGCGTGCCGGGTCTGGGCGGCCGCCCCCTTGGTGGTTATCAGAGCTGATGAGAGGAGGGCTGTTCAAGTCAACATGCTCCTCCCCGGAAGCTGTAGTCGTGACTTCAAGCAAAAGCCGTGAATAAAAGTCAAACCAGGTCATAAACCATAACCGTGAGCGGAAGGCTGCCTCCTTTCCAGTGAGGCTGGGTTCTATCTTTGGCCGCAAATCCGACTTGACCGCCTGGATCAAGCTTTGTACACGATTCTCTCCGGCGACGAATATGTACACGCCGCGTAAGTCTGAGCAGAGATCCGGACCGTGCTGGATGGGATATGATTCAGTCTCAGCGGGACATCAGACATGGCTTCGACGAATGATTGGCACACATCTCGAGGTGAGAGAAAGGTTATTGACGATCAAATATAGCTCGAGATATATAGCCCGAGGGACAAAGGCAAAAGATATCATGCCCATCGCAAACGAAGAATGGCACGAATTTCAGTTTTATTTCACACCCAACTTGCTCCAGGGCCCATCGAGACCGTGATGAGATGCGACATACAAGCTTAGTGCGTACGTGATTACTCAACGAAGAAGTAAAAGCCTCAAGTGATCATGCATGTGGGAATTGCTCTCTACGAAGTAAAATCCTGCTCCGGGTTGCTGGATGCGATGCGGTTCCCCCCGTGTATAATCTCACCCACACTGACATCGGTAACCTAGAAGACCTACAATATTTTCCCGGCTAAAGCAGCCTGCCTGCTCTAGCACTACGAGGCCGACGAAGCTCGAGTGATGGATACAGGAAGAGCCTCCTCCACGATCAGTACAACAACACGGGGCCTGGACCTAGAATCGAAGAAGAGTAAATACCACAGTCACATAGTCACCTTTCCACCCCCAGCAAGCCCAGCCCAACCCCCGGCTCCACCTTCCCGCGAACAAAACACCAGAACCCCTAAAACCTGAGTCGCAAGGGCGGGCGAGCGAGCGTACCTGCAGGAGGGCACGAAAGTCTATGCTCCACTCGCCCAGTCGGCGGTCTCCCCTACCAAGGCACCATTCGGAACCTTGCGGGGGAATACACAGTTCGGGGGTTGTATCATCGGATGATGGGCGGCGGGGGGCACGTCTTCTCAGTGCCTCGCCCGCCCGCTCTTAAACCCCCCACGCCGGGCCGTTGGGACAGCCGAAAGCTTCGACGTCTCCTCCTGTGACTTTGCATTTTCCCACCTTCTCTGTCGATGGCAGGTCGACGGCTCACCGGTGGGCATGTGGGATGTTTCACTCATATTGCCGGCTAGCGGGAGAGGGTGCACTGGCACAGAAAGTCCCGCTGAAGGTTTTTGCAACGGTCGCTGCTGCTGCTGCTACCATTATTTGATGGTGATATCGCCCGAGGTCAATAGGTGGCCGGCCAATAGGCTCGGCCGCGTCGGGTGGTGCACTGCTGACTCCAAAGGGTGCGCTTTGGGCCTGTCTAACAAGCCCGCCCTGCACGTCGACAGAGCTAGAAGAACATGACGCTCGCTCAATGATGCTCTCGCAGAGACTCGCCCAACGACGTCATTGAATAATCGGTGGGACCAGGAAGAGGGCAGCTTTCGCGAGCGCAGACAATGCCCATCGTTCGGGTCCTTCGCCCGGGAAGAATTATCTCGTCATCACAACGGCCAGATAAACTCTCGGGGGTCTTAAACTACTTGGCGCAAACCACGTGCCTGAATGGCGAAACAACCCACCACGGAATGAGAGGGATCGGCTCCCGGCCATCGATGGGCCGGTCTAGCCCTCGACGATCGCTACTTGAACACCACTTGGGCTCGAGTAAGATGCCCCCCAAGGTTCACGCATCGAGAAGTCTATCAAGAACAAATTTGAGAATGGAAACCACTTGGCAGGCGGGCGGCGAGCAGAGGGTAGCAGCAGTGCAGCAGTGTGGGAAGGTTGCTTCCTTCGCGCATGTATCCTACCAACCAACCCTACAGGTACAGTTTCTGCCTCGTCGCCCGTCCGCCCTTCCGAGAAACCCAATTACCTAGCGCCTCCCAGCGCTGGGGGCCCCGTTTCGGACCGCTCAGCCTAGCAGGGCGCTTGCCTGCTCTGCCTGCAGGAGCGCGCAGACTGGCAGAGAAATGGATGGGGACAATGCGTCGCACCGGGTCGATCAGTGCTGCTCGATCCCTGGGAGGGGGGCCGGCAGATCCTCGACCCTGGGCGCCCGACCGCTGGGGTTACCCGGGGCGCTGCCCTGCAGCCTCACTTTGGGCCTAGCGGCAGACCCAGAACCCGCCTCCCGCCGGGCTGCAGGGCTGCTCTTGGGCTGGGGCCCTGCTGTTGTTGTTTCCCCTTGGGCCCCACCGCGCGCAGGGCAAACAGGGTGCTAAGCTCATTGGGAGGCTGGCGGGCGAGCAAGGTTGACGGGCGATGCAAGAGGCGAGCGTCTTTTTTGGCGAATTGACTCTGTCCAGGTGTCAAAGTTCTCGCCGGGAAGAGCTCCAATTGACCAGCTCATCAAGCTGCGACGAAACATGTTTGTGCAGGTGACAGGTCCTCAGGGCAAAGACCATCGAACGCGCAGCTCTTCAACACACACGCGGCGCTCCTGGGCCATGACATCATGCGAGCCGAATCGTGTCGCTTGATGATTCGAGACGGCAAAGGCTCAAGGCAGCATTGCTCCCTGCGTGCCTGCCTCAAGCTCGCACACCACCGCGTTCCTGGTTTGTCCGAATACCGGGCTCGGGCCAGAAGAAAACCTTGATCGGTACCTGAGACTCAGGGTTGTATCCATCGGCTCCCGTTTGGGAGGTGGGCATCGATGAGCGCAAAGCAAAGATTGGGTTGTTGTGTCCTGCTGCGAGGGGGTGGGGCTGTCACCGCGGTGTCCCGAAGTCAATTGAGTAGCGATCAGGCGATGGCACCACGCTTTGAGCCCTGAATGTTACCGCGCGATATTGCTTGCACGATTGGGATGAACTTTGGCTGCCGCGTGGCGGGGTGTGGATTTCCCGCTGCAGGTGGGCCTTTCCCTAGAGACGTACTCTTCACATGCTTGCATGCTTGTTGGCAATCGAGACGAGGCTGCAGCTATCATTGCTACGGCTGAGTTGATCAGTTGCTCGGTGCTGGACCACCGCAACGAAGCAATGTGAAACGCACGCTTGATGAACTGACACCTCAGCTCGTCCAGCTGGTAGAGCCAGCCGGGCCCAATGTTGGCCGGTAGGCGGCCAGATCCGGCGGCCGGTACCAACCTGAAGATGTGATACTCTGGACGAATTGGCCAATTGGTGGAGAGAATTGAGGCGGCGCTGACCTTGTGGCGGGAACACAATGTACCCCCTTGACGCAAACACAAAGCCCAATTGAGAGAGCCTGGCGTGCCGTTGCCGTTACCGTTGCTATTGCTGGTGTTCGGCTACGAATGTTGGACCCAAGACGTGGCTGCTCTGCTCAATGATTTGGTGAGGGACCAAGGCTGTGGAATGAGGAACGAGGATTGCGGCATGGGCGCCCTGCATTGCAGCGGGCCCGGACAAAGGATCGTGGGAGGATCTTGGAGCTGTTGGCGGCGTCGAGCGTGTTGGCTCATGCAGGGCAGGGGTCTCGCAGGCGTTTTCCAAATTTGGAGGCTGAGATGCACTTGCATCAGCATGGGCGAGCATGGGCGAGCATGGGCAATGAGATCCGTCCCTCCCTTTCCGCATCCATCGCCTTGCATCGTGAGACGGCGGGCCACCTGTGAGACCTGTCCTGCACTGGCCTGCACTGCACTGCTGCACTACTCCAGCGGGATGATGGCGCAGCAACCGAAACACACCTGCACAAGAGATGTGACCGGTCTCTAGGCTGTCTGGCTGTCTGCCCTCCCCAAAGCAGGATGCATTGATGGAGGAGTGCGATTGCCCGCCAGAAGCTTGGAGGCAGAGCCAGCCTTGCCGGCGAGTGAGGAGGAGGCGTGGACATTTCCCAGTCGCATCAAGCGCCCTGCATTTGCATTAAATCGCACGCGCCCGCCCGCCCCGCCTGTGCACACTGCGATCAGATTGACATCGAAACCATGATATTGTGATACTGGTGATGAGGTAGATGATGTGCCGCCTGTCGGTCGGGGAGATTGGACGAAGAGAGAGGCATTGGATCTCAATTGCCAGGCAGTCTGCAGTAGAGTGTGAAGTCTAGATCATCTTGTCGAGCAGTCAATCCCTGGGTCCGTCCAGCCCACCTTCCTTGCTCAACGAGGGTCAGGCTGGCGGCACTCAGAGGAGAGAGAGAGAGAGAAGGCAGGAGCAGGGTCGATCAATCCCACCGACCCCTCCTTCCAACCGCACCCGAAAGGAGGGGTGATAAGATAAGACCAATTGGCCTGGAATGGCCTGGTCCAGTCTGGGTACGGGCGGCTTGCCTGCCTGCAACCGTAAACAATTAACAATCGCATTGGCATTGACATATACGATGACATTTCAATCAGTGGGATAGATTGGCCCGGCTGACTGGCTGGGCGGCCTCGGGGGGACACAGAGGCTATCGCGGGATGGGGCAGAAAACGGTGCCAATTGACGTCTGGGCGCGGCCTGCTGCAAATACCAAGACCAGAGGACCCCCAAGATCTACTACGGCACACTATATTGCGAGACACTGAGGGCCATGTGAAGGTGGATCCGCCCACCACTAGATAACGGCGGCACGGGTGTCGTGACTGTCGCTTGTCTCGGACAGGACATCACGAGAGTGTCGCCGTGGTTGCGGCAGATGATGGGATGATATCAGATCGGCGGAGATAAGCTGCCGCCCAGTCCAGCAGGACAGTCCCAAGCAGGCCAAGTACCGCGACTTTGCGACTTTGCGACATTCCTTGCGACCCTGACCTGCCTGACCGGACTCGCGCAGCGCTGAGGCCATCACCGCTCGCGGGTGCCCGCTAGCACGCTATGCCCATTGATATCCCACACGTTTGGGGATGGATCACCGGGTGAGGCCCTTAGTGTGGGAGACGGGGTCATGTGGCTGCTGGGGCACGTCGCGATGGGGGTGTGTGTGTGGCGACATTGGCGACGGTTGCCGCCTCTTCCCAGACGGCTAGCGCTGTCGCGATTGCCATTGGCGTATCGGGCAGGTGTGTGTTCGTGATCTGGGGGGGAGTCGGGGGACCTCATGAGTCGTGAGATGTGTGGGAGTGTGTGGGATGGGACTATTGCTTCTGCGGTTACCTGCTTGATCAGGCTTTGGTGCGTGTGTCACCCAGCACGCACTGAGCCACAGGCCGGGTGGGCAGAGAGTCTCTCTCTGCCTGCGTGGGCTAACCTCGGCGCCTTCGGAACCAGGTTGGGTTACTCGCGAAGCTTGTGCGTGCAGTAACGGAAGGGTGACGAAGAGCGAGGCGAGGGGTAGGTGGCGCAGGGCAGGGTGTCGCGTTACAACTCGCCAGCCTTTTACTGCTCATAGCATAGTACCGTCACCGCATTGTTAGAGCGTAGCGAACACTCGCTCGCCAATCCACTCCGGGCAGGTGTGGCGTGGCTGATGAGGCGTACTAGGCAGAAGGTATTTACGCGTAACACACGGAGGCTGCCATCAATCGTGAAGACCTTCTAGGCCCTGTGGAGGCAATTGAGCGCAATGATTCATCAATGGCACATTGAGATGACTCAACGACGCGTCCGTTTAGATGCTGTATAGTAATACAAACCGCTGGTCGGGCAGTAACACCTTCCGCCCCCGGCTGTCCCCAGGTCGCCACGAGCATTTGTTGTGCGCGGCGCCGGCGCAATTGCTCATGGACCTAGGTTTGCGGGCGGGCAAGTCTGCGGTACTGGCGGCCCAGACAGAGTTCAGGCGGTCCTTGCACGCAAAGTGGTCTGCCCTGATTGTTATTATTCATGCGACGGAATAACTGACGCGATCGCATGGGCTAGCAGCATGTTCTGTTACAAAGATGGCTGACAAAAACAACACGGCGCCCTTGCGCGGCGCAGGCTAATCGATGCATCTCGGGCGCCGTGGGCTGTGGACAGGTTAAAGTCCGCGACTTAAGGTGGGCCAGGCAATTGACATGGCGGCCATATGAGTCCTTCTGTCCGTGTAATACTGGGCGGACGGCATTGGAGCGAGCCCATTGGGACCTATTCTGACCGGACCAAGGAGTTAGTCGGTGATAGTCTGGGGAATAATGGCATTGCTGACGGCAGCACTTGGGAGCTGATGATGACGAGGGAGAAGGCACCGAGAATTGTCCAAGAGTGGGCATCAATGGATTGGGCAATTGGCGAGACAGCAGCCAGGGCAGCCAGGGCCAGCTTGGGCGAGGGAGAATGAGAGAGAGAGGCAAGAGGCACAGGTAGAGACAGATGGAATGGGAAAGAATCCATCAGGCTGGATTGGATTTGTGATGCAGGCTGGCCACGGATTGATATGCACACGCCCTCCCAAGTGCCGTCTCCAGTTCTAGACCCACTGGCATCACGTACCCGCCGACTGTGACATGTCAGACGGTACATGGACGTGACTTTTGTCACTGCCGTTCACGCTCACAGGGCCATGACCCATCCCTCCCTCTCCCTATGTGTGTCTCTGTCTGCGTGGTCCCTCTCTCTTCCCGCTCTGTTTCCGAGTGGGCATGCGAGGATCATGGAGGGTGCGTTATCAATCTCATTATCGATTGCGCTGGGTAGGTATCGATAACGTCGACTAGACCAAACCGGCCCTGGGCTCAACCGAGCGCTGCTGCCGTTTCAATCAGGCGGGGCTCCTGCGAAACGACAGGCCCCCGTCGCTCCGTTTCCCCAAGCCTGTTCCTGTTCTTGTCCCCGTTCCCGCCTTGCTGCCCATGCCCATGCGTGCCATGCTCTTGTCGTGCAGACGTGCTCGCTGGGCTGCCTCTTCCGTTTTGCTTGTCGTGTCTACTCAATTGATTCCTCAACTCCTCCTCCCAAACCTGATTGATCTTCGAGACTCTGGCCGGTATGACTCACACCTATATCAGTCTACTGGAGCTGAATTGCCCACCAACGCTTTTATGGCACCAGCAGCAGGCGACCGTCCCCATCGAAACAGCCACCTAATGCTCCACGTCAGCCCTAGCCATTGGCCAATTCCATCGTCCCGACGGCTCGATGTTTCCTGCTTGTGCGAAAGTCAAGAGGACCCCAATGGTGGCAATGCAAACCTTCCCTAGGCAGACCTGGCAAGACCTGGCAGACACAGTACCTGGCTGCTGCATGGCACGCATGGTTGAAAGGGCCTGAGTGCCTGCGACACGGACACACACACACACACACACACAACACCAGCTCACGGCCCCCAGCCATTGGACGCACCTGTTTCGAAGCCTGCCAGGGGCCAACTGCATCGCTGAGCGTGGGCTGCCCACAGGGCCCGGGCGGCCTAGACCTGCTCTGTGTTGTCGCACCGGGTCCCCACCGCGGGACACACTCAATTGATCCCGCATCATAGCAACAGCATTTTACACCCTCGCGCCCCCGAGCTCATCCTTGGGACGTCGTTCATGCCTTGGAAATTGCAGGCGAGCTGGCACCAATTGGCTTTCGGGAGTCTCGCATAAACCGCGCTCATGTTTGTCAATCGGGTGAGTTCGTTGCTTGGGATGCCAGAGCTGTCACCGATGCGCGCCGTGCAACTGATGTCATGCTATCAGCTAAACTCTGCGTCGTCTGCGTGGCAGACACTCTCGTCCCCGCCCACCTCCTGAAGCTCATGGAGCCTGGGCTCTTGGCCGTCGAGGAGGCAGTGGGGGGAAAGATGGATATGCCCGCTTTACCGTGCCTCGTCCTGCTTGACAGCAGCATCAGGCTCCCAGACGCCCAAGTCGGACCACCGGTCAGATTGTGCCTCTCCGCATGCGCCAGCCATCATGCCAGCCTCGAGCTGATATCCGACCCATTCCAGGGTCGAACTGGTGCGTGGTGCTCCGAGGACCTGAGCCTCTCTGGCATGCCACCCGGTCTGGCCTACTCAGGAGTAGCAGTCTGGCACAAAAGGCATCGTAACTGTTCGTGAGGCAGTCATGATGCAGCACACATCCTCATCCCTCGGATGTTGCCATTGACAACCTGGGCACTGCCTTGGACCAGCTCCAGGTAGAAGAGCCACCTACGCGTCTTCCCCTCTCCTCTTTTCTCGTGTTCCCATTGTGCCTGGCGAAGTACGCTGCCTGGTAAACTGCCTCCTCACCTGGGTAACCCGCGACATCCGCTTCAGACATCTGCCTAGAATTCCGTTTGTTTCTTCTCACAACCCATCATGACCAATCTGCACCGTCGTGACCAATATACGTATGTGTCATGCAATCGTGGCCTCCAGGGCTTGGTTCGCATCTGATCAAGTTTCGCACATTGTGTATGCGGAAGGCTGGAAGTTTCTACATTGGGCAACCTTTCCCTTACTGCCTGAGCCTTGTCGATTGGGGGGGACATCCCTACTCTTCTTTGTCAACGTTTATCCACCGGCGACTCCATTAGCTAACAGGGCACCTCGGGGCGGGAGTGATGAAGAAAAAACAAGACTGAAAATTCAGCAATTCTGGCGTGACCCAGTACGATTTCAATGTGTTGCTGAAATTGTATTGAATTTTAATCTGCAAGCGCAGTCCGCCTGCGGCGCATCGTAAGGGAGACGGCCGGTGTTCCGCAACCTCTGGCCCCTAAGTCCCTACCTACCCAGGTACGTGCACCGCAGGCAGGAACCGGAAAGCTACCGCGAGCTTGGGTTGTTTCACGCGCAAAGTTTCTTTGCTTTTCAGGTACCTGCACCACCCGCTGCCTTACAACCGGGTACAGACTCCGCTGCAAGTGGCAGAACGAGTCAACAGGCGGGTGTGCTCAGGCAACTGATTGAATGGTCTGGCCGACCAGTCCCAGCAATTAGGACGCCTTGGACGCCCACGAAAAAGCCAAAAGACAGAGGCTTAAGTCCCTCGAGTCCATCGCGCCTTGCGCCACACTCTTTACATGTGTCCGTACCAAACTGTTGGTCACCTTCGTGCCCGTTTACGGTGGCACGCATGGTTGGGTACCATTGTGGACACCAGAAACTTGTTCTCGAGGTTCACATGCCTCAGGTCAATTCCACACGGGAGAAGGGGGGGGCTGTTGCTCCAGCTATTGTTGCCTGGCCCAGCGGCCACGAGCAGTTAGGGGACGGACCAGTAGGAGCAGATGACCCTACTTCTGGTCGACTGACACATCCTTGCGACAAGTACAGCGCATGTACCGTCGACAAGCGTGGGATGACAGGGATAGCACGATGACACGACGGGGCGTCCCTCTAGCGTCAAGAGTGTGACTCTTTGCGACACCCTCCATGACGACCAACCATAAACAACAGAAGTCGATTCCGATGTCCTGAAGTGAGCCTTTCCTGCAGGCTCAGACCAGAAATCCAATGTACCTGTACTAGGCCGCGGCCATCGCAATGCTGAATTTAGGTCGACCCAAGTGCGTTGGCTTGATTTCTTGACACCCCCCCCCCCAAAAGATCCAACTCATTCAGGTCGCCTGCTGTCTCCGCCCGACCACCAACTCTCCATTTCCATCAACATTCTTCTACTTTCCTCTCTTCGAACACTTTTACTTTGCGATTGATTCTTTTTCGATTACTCGTTACTTTGTCCAGCTGACCAATTCAGTCCTTCCTGCACTAACGGCGCCCACTTTCTGCGCGACGCCCAAGCCAATTCGCCACAACCGGACCTGCGGCTTCTGCCACACACTACCAGCATACTACAAAACGCTGGCACACCCCCCGGTCTCAACTTCGCCTGCCTTGGATTGTCTTTCCTTCCTTTGCCAATGCGCAGAACTCAAACCTGCCCATTTCAATTCGTCTTGTCCCAGTGAATTATCGCACTAGTCCTGCTATCAATCATCGACAGAACGAGCTCATCGCTTTTTCTGCGGATCACAACTCACAACTTACTCTGAGAAATCCATCCCACCTACGCCAAGACTCACGATCAGCGCACCCGCCTGGCCGTCTAACACCACACCCACCCACCACCGACGACCACTTCTTGAACCTTCTCAGTCAAATTCACCAGCTGCTCGTCTGGCGACACCACAGCCTGCGTAGAATACGACATCCTCTCACGTGCGATCCTCTGGTGCCGAATTCAATCTGAACCGCTGCCTGCAGCAATTCGCCACCTCACTCCTGGACCGATAACGTCGCCATCAATTACCTGGCGAGCCGCCTTTCCCTGCGAAATGGCAAGTCGTCACCAATCTGACGAGGTCTCGACGCAAAACCACCAAGGTGCATCAAGAAGTCTTTCCGAAGCCATTGATGGCCAGAACTCATCCGCCTCTCTCGCATTTTCCAAAATGCAACCAAAGAACCCACTGGCGATCAGCAGCATGATATCTCCTCCAGAGCAGGCACCTCTCGACAGCTTTCGTCAAGTATCAGAGCACTTCCAGCCTTTCAACATGCAGCCACCGACAAAGCCCAAGCAGGCCAACCCACAGCAACCTCCCTCGCCCCCGATCTCGCCATGGACCAAGGCCGACAACCACGTCAACGCCACCTCGATCGCTTCGGGCGTCAAAGACCCCATACTCTACCCCGAGGCACCCGCCAGTCCTTCTTCGCCCCTCTTCGACCAACGAAAGCTCAGTCCTGCTGAGGTGCACAACGCCGTGTCCGAGCACATCGCCGCAAGTAAAGCCGATTTCGTCACTCGCCGTGTCCTGCCCCCGAAACCGCAGGACTATGAGGATTTTCTGTGTTTCACAGAGAACATCTTTCCGCTATACCAGCGGAACCCTCGTGTGTGGCTGAGGAGGAATCGCGAGCAATTGCTCGAAGATGCCAAAGCTCGTGCCGGCCGTGGTTCTGGATTTGCGAAACAGGCACACCCAATTATCCATGCCAAGCCTCTGATGGCGCGTCCAACAAATACCATTATTGCTAAAGCGACCGCTCCCAAGCACACGGCTCCTCACAGAAGCACCAAGGTCACCAAGCCGTCGACAGGGCCCAGGCCAGTTCGTGCCCAGACAACCAAGGCAGCCCGGCGCATAAGTTCTACGCCTGAGCCTCGCAGCCGTCTGGTGCCTCCCAACCGCGAGGACAAGGATTTCAACTCCATCCCTGACTTCTGCCCACCCCTGACTTCGCTGCCCGAGAAGTCAAACCTCATGAGAGTCGACTGGAAGGGTAATCCTTTGGACCTGAGCAAGGACCCGCACAAGCATCTCCTCCATCCGGACGAGCTTCAGCTGGCGGCCGGCTTGAGGCTGGACTGTGCTACCTACCTGACCAGCAAGCGCCGCATCTTCGAGGCCCGCCTGGATTATTACCACAAGGGCAAGGAGTTCCGCAAGACCCATGCCCAGCAGGCCTGCAAGATTGACGTCAACAAGGCCTCCAAATTGCACACTGCATACGAGAGAGCCGGCTGGCTTGACAAGAGGTGGATGCAGGACCTGCCCGCTCCTGTTGCCCGCTAAATGGCCAAAGCACCAATTGCAATGTACACCTGGACGAGTCCTTGTCTCCGTGCGTACGGTGGTTGTCTTTGCTTTCCTCGTCCTACCACCAAGACGATCATGTGGTGGAATCTCTTCCGCTTTACTTGGCTTGAGGCAGAGACCTCGGCGACAATTTCCTTTGTTGAATGGCTCGAGTGCGATCTCATTTGGTAGAGGACCATATGTGTCCGGCGCTTGCAGTTCTATCTGGGTTTCCTTTTTGGACGACACAATTTTGTCAGCATGCGATACGGTCCTGATATGTTTGGGCTCCCGTACACGCGATATACACAACACACGGCACACGAGACAACTACACAAGATACCCGGAGGACGAGACCACAACATGCCGAAGTCACAACACACCACAAACAACACAACAAGATCACAACATCTTGACCGAGTTTCACCTCGCCACTCCTCTCCATGCTTTCTCGGGTCTCCACTTTGCATATTTTCCACGGTTACGGACAGCTTCGCGGTCGGTTATGGTCACGGGGTCTACGCGAGGAGTTCTGCTTTTTCTTTTTCTTGGTTAACGGTTGATCCTGGGTCCCAACACCTGCGCGGACTCGCCCGGGACACATGCCCGCTCGCTCCACCAGATTGGTTTTTGCATACGACTGTGGCGTTCTCTGAGCGCTTTGGCAAACCCGCCTCAGCTGTCTCTGGGTTTCCTTTTTTTGTTTTCTATGTGCTTCACGGCGGGGAGTCCTTACAGAGAGTGTTTTACACGGAAGAGATTGATGGAACTGTTTGGACACCCACCATCAAGAATTTACTGTCATCGTCATGTTATACCCCCAATATACCCCCTTGAGTTTGATTACATCTTCACTTCACACCCCACAGAGGACCAGACGAACGACAGTCCTGGCCTCCCTTTTTTTTTTCGCCAACCCTTCTTTTCCCTTTGTCCATCAGTTGGTCGACCTTGCTCATAGATGGATGTTCTTCTTGCGACCACGGCCGCGGTGGTACCATGCTTCTCATGAAGAGAGCACGGTGATGTTTGTTGTCTGCAGCGAGCTGGAGCTGCGCTGAGCTTGGCAACATGCCCTGGGGGATGGATGGATACATACACAGTTGGGTTTTTTCGGACCTGGCCTTCCGCGACGTCGGAGAGCGCGAGATTGACCTTTGGATCTGACGGAAACATGCTGGCAAGCGATGGCGCGCAAGCACCCTAGCTACCCCAGCCACTCAGTCCATAGCTGCTCCTCCCAAAGCGGGAAGCGAGAAATGCAGAGTTCGAGAACCCAATCATATGATACTATCCAGTGACATGCGCGTGATCACTTGAGTAAAATGTTAACGTTAAAAACAAGCTGGAATTTTCACATGTACGCGAATGTGGGTTTCTTCACCCGCCACGCCGTGTAAAAACGCTCGTGACACCCAGAAACCCATGCAAGGCAGGCAGGCGGTCCGCCCAGAAATCAGCCCTATGACCTGTCAAAACCCAGATCCCTCTGCGGGATTGGAAGGGACCAGATAGATGATCGGCCGGCACGGCGCCCCTCTTCCCTTCCCCGCGGGTCGGGTGGTTCCCTCCCCCCCAAGGAACCCGCAGCGGGATGTAATCTCGCTAGTCCCTCTTCACCTTGTAGTTTTAAAATTGTTAAGGTGCGGCGTGTGTTTGATGCTACCGTTCATCTCCCGTTCTAGGCCCTGCCCGCCCGCCCGCAGGCAAAAACTTGGGTTGTACTGTGTATTGCTCTTTGGCACGCCCTAGACTCCGTTCAGGGTTTTTTTCGTTTCGTCTTGGGTTCTTTTCCCCGTGGAGCTTGAGGGTGAGAAGCCAGCGAGCTAAAATATTCATCCAAAGTAACATTGGAAGTGATTGGGCCACCGGGGAACGGGGCGGGTGTTTTGAGCCGGGGCCCCGCCCGCGGGAACCCTCGTCGTCGCGGCTTCTGTTTCTTTTCCTTTTCCGGTGTGGGATTTACTTTCTTCTATTCTTGGGACTCTTTTGAGTTCTTTTGCGTTTTGAAACCCCTGGATTCAGCTGGTTTTTTTGGTTTTTTTTTTGGATGGCGCTTTTGTGAACGTGCACACAAGTTCATCTGTGATTGAAATTATGCGCGTTCTTCTTCACGGAGTGAGAAAACCGGGGAGAGTTCCGAAGGCCAGCTGCTAACCCTATGCAGGCCCCCCAGCATCCTGGGCGCGAGGCCATTTTGGGACCACCTGGTACGTGACTAGCTAGTGAAGTAGGTACAGGGCCGCTTACAGGCGAAAGTATGTCAAGATCGAGGAAACTACGAGAGTGACTGGTAGATGGCTTACATAGTGTATGCAGAATTTTTGAGGACACATGGGTCACCGGTGGGACGGACGATAAACGGCGATTGCCTGGGCTTGTTCTTCTTATTCTACTCTATCCTGCCTGGTATTCGTATATACATATGTGCGCAGTGGTATAATCCAGAGTATCTAAAGGCCCGAAATTCGATAGAGATACGTCCGTAGACCCACCAGAAGACTCGTCTACGTGAAGTCATAAACCAAAAGGCTTTCCCTCCCACCCCTCGCCTCCTTGAGGACGATGACCATCTCGTCATCAAACCCAACCCAGTTCCTCCTCTCCTCCCAGTCGCCACCCGTTCTCATGACCTCGTCACCACCTGAACCACCCGCCTTCTCCTCCCCGGTCACACCGCTGCCGCCATGAGGAACCTCAACATCGGCGGCAGCGGCAGCAGCAGAAGCGGCGGCGGCACGGACCTCGACGCTCCGGCTGCGCACGCCGCTGGGGCGCCCCTCGAGCTCCCAGACGCGCATCTCGTCGCCGCGGCTGCTGACGCTGACGGCCTTGCCGCGGGCCGTGATCTCGGCGTCGCTTATGCCCGAGGTGTGGCCCCACAGGCGTATCCCCGGGGAGATGGAGAGGGCGGCAGCGGTGGAGGTGCAGAGGTGCAGGATCAGGGTGTTGTCCGGGAGGGTGGCGAGGAGGTAGGGGTGGCTGTAGCAGAGGGTCGTGGGGCCTTGGTTTTGGGGGTGTTGGTGGTGGTGTTGGTCATTATTCTGTGGTGGCGGTGGAGGAGGATGTTGGTTTGGACTGGAGGTTGGATCGTTGGGTTGCCTGGACGGTGGTCCAGAGTGTGAATGACCGGCCAGTGCTCCGAGGGCTTGCCCAGGCGTGCTGATAGTGGTCGGGGTCGTGCAGGCCAGTCGCGTGGTTATGACGGGAGCACCCTTCGATGCTTCGTCGGGGGTGATGTGGAGATCTTGGATGCCGATGGACCAGCCGTGCCGGGTGAAGAAGGTGTATGCTATCGACGCGACTGTCGCGCTGGCCGTCCTCCTTATTGACAGCGCCAGGGGAGGGCTGGAGCTGTACGACTTGAGAGATGTCATGAGGTACGGCGCGGGGAGTTGAGCGTGGCCAGTGGCTGTGTCCTCGTCCACGTAATCGCTCAAGGCGGTCTTGAGCTTGGACGAGAACCTCGGCGCAGCGGCGTCTCGTGCCTCGAGCTCATGTTCATCCTCCCCATCGATGGTTTTAGGTGGCACGTCGAACGTATAGAGCGATATCAGCACGGCCCGCGTGGCTGTCAGCAGGTAAGGGTGCGAATACGCCATGCCAATCAGCTCGCCGTTGCTGGACTTCTCGTGCCGATATCTCCGGGATATCGTCTTGGCCTGGGTGCTCAGCGCCCAGACCCCGAAGCTGCCGTCGACGAAGCCAACCGAGACATCCAGTGTGCCCTGGTCCAGCCTCCGGTCGTCAATGGCGATGCAACTGGGTTGGGCCGGTTCGGTTTCCGGCTCGTCGTCCGCCAGACTGGCTTGCGCCACAACCTCCCTTGTCTTGAGGTCCCATGCTCGCAGACCAGATGCCCTGTCCACCGTGACGGCCAGTCCCTCGACGACCTTGACCAGCATCCTGCTCCTGTCCGCGCTGTCCGCGCCGTCCGCGCCGTCGGTGGAACCATCGCTCGTGATGTCGTCTCGGTCCTCAGGGCCCGAACCGAGCCTCAACTCCTCAACGGCGCACTTGCCCCTAGCCCAGTTGTGGCGTATCTTGAACTGCCTCTTCCAGTTAACAGCGTCACTCTTCCTGCCAAGCCCCTCCTCCTCCTCGGTAAGCCGTATCTTCCACCCGTCGGGCGCGCCGCCCGCACCCCTGACCAGCCCGCCGGACCGCCCGCTCGCCCACAGGGCCCTCCTGCCCTTGTAGTGCAGCTTGTGGTCCTTGAGCCTCTCGGCGAGCTTGCCCTCCCGGAAGCCCGGGATGCGCATGGCGCGCGGCAGGACGAAGCGCGCGTAGTACAGGGCCTTCCATAGCTGGTTGTCGTGGGAGAGCCGGCGGAGGCGGGCGCTCACGGGGGCGACGGACAGCAGGTGCGGCAGCGACAGGTACCCGAGGATGCGGATCAGGATCTCGGAGGGCAGCTGGGAGAGCAGGTCTGCACGCTGTTGGGCTGGTGCTGGGGTGGCGTCGGGGGCGAGTGCGGATTGGACGGTGCGCACTCGTTTTCGTGGGCGCGGTTGTGGTTGTGGTTGTAGTGTGGATGCGACGCTGTCGTCGTCGTCATCGTCGGCGCGTGGGCGTTTGGGATGCATCTTTGCGCGTCTCCCCTGTCCTGTCGTGCCCTGCCCTGACCAACCTCTTCGCCTTACCTGGCGCGCTTGATACCAGGTCGAGGACGAGAAGCGATGCAGCGCAATTGTGCTTTGTTGTCGCCGACAAAGAGTTGCTGAGGTCGAAGTGCGGGCAGTCTCTCGGAGATAAGCAAAATAGTCTACCGGCCGCGTGGTAGCATGGGGTAGACTTACGCAGTATGGCGTGCGACGGCCTCCAAAGTGCCCGCCCAGGTGCCAGGCTGCAGGGTTAAGCAACCACAGCCACCATCCACCTGCTGATAGAAGCCTTGACTGACAGCTTGTCGCAGCACTGTAATCTGCTCATCTGAAGGATTTTGTCCACTCACAGCTTCTACAACCGTCTTTACATGGTCAGATCGTCCACTTGCTCGACAACCCGACTGACCCGCCAGATGAGGGTCAATGCATCAGCTTACAGCAGTGGATCCACTTGAGGCCTCTCTCGACATGTAAGTGTCCATCCAGATATTTTTATACTTCTTGGATGTCAGACAGAAAAGAAAATTCTTGTATGCTTCGTCTCAACCAAATTGTCTCGTTCTCACCGTCCGACAAAACAAGGCGGCCCCAACCCAATACTCACCAGCACCGTGGCCTCTAACCATCTTAGGCCTCTCATCCAAATGCAGGGGCCAAATAATGTCGCGTCACTCGCTTTGCCTCTGAGTAATGTAATGACAACTGCAGGAGTAGACCACCATAAGAAAAGATTTTCTCAGGGACTCCTATAGCAACGACTGGCTGGGTAAGGAGTTTCCCACAAAAATTCTATTTTCTTTTTTAAGAATTGGTCCATATTCTTGTCTAGATATAATCCTCGAGAGGTCATTTTCCTGAGTTGCTGCCATGTGATATCAACCTGGGCAGTTGTCACGCAGGAGAAGAAATAAGTAGACGGCGATACATTTTGAAGAGCTGGATAATGTCATAATACTTCTATGGATGAAAATCATCAATTGGTCGGAAAAATGCAAGCTTGGGGGAATTGTTCCAACGTTCTCGCCATTCCAGCGGTAAAGTACGGTAGAGGTCACAGTGAAATCCGGGGCACATAGTCGCCTGAGGCTTCGATGACACCCAAGAAGTTCGGCTTACTCAATAAGTGCCTTGGACATACGACCTTAAAGGCAAGCTCAAACAGAATTCTACCATGTGTTGTAATTGATGCTGAAGATGAAGATGCAATAGAACATTAGAAATATCGAGGAGCAATACGAATGAAGATATGGCTAGTTGTAGCGCACGGCTATTCACATTCGAGACGGAGTTATGCACAGTTTTCTTTGTCTTACAGAACAGCACGAGGTACTGGGGTTGTGAATTGGCTGGCACTTGGACCCACACATCTCCCAACCACTAATGTCATGACCCCGAACTTCCAAGTCAGAGATCAATTGATGACATCCATTGATCAAGCCAAATGAATCCTAGTGATACACATCCAGCTATGAGCAGGGGTTGGTTACACGGGGACACAGATTGCTACGTATAATTGCTACGTGTTCGTGGCTTCTTCCAAGGGAATTTCATGAGGCGATTCATCATTCTCATGTCTAGAGTGCCGCAATGGGGGCTTTGCAGTTCTGAGTGCTCCAGGCGTCAACTCTGACATTGCAGTGAGCTATGAATCGGAATAGTACATGTGTATCGTCAATAGCATAACCTCTGACCCTAATCGCCATGCATGCAATCCTCCTGTTTGCGTCCTGCTTCCGTGACCAGGGGACATAGCTATATATATTACAATTCTCTGTAGTTCATGGCTTTTATACCTCTGTTTCATCAGATGGAGCGCCACATGAGTATGTAGTGAGCACCGGCACACTGGTCAACCAATATTTGGGACACAGACGTGCCGACACAAAATCCACGTTCAGCACACACCACCAACCCCAATTCATACCCCAAACGCATTCCCCCTCAGGTTCGCAGTGCTCGAGCTGTCGGCCGGCCCGATGGTCTGCTGGATCGTGGTCTGCTTGACAATGTCCTTCCCCTCGGGCGACGCCGACCGGTCCGGGCGGCGGTGGTCGTACATGGTGAGCTCGAGCTCGTCGAGCTCCTCGTAGGGCGGCTTCTTGGCGCGGCTGCTGCCGTACTTGAGGCTGTGCTTCATGGCGCCGACGCCCGCGCGGCCCGACGACCCGTACTCGTAGTCGCTGGTGCCCGTCGCCGCGGGCTTGGGGAAGAAGTGCGACCAGATGGGCCGCAGCGTCGGCAGGCAGGCGCACACGATGGCCAGGGACAGCTCGATGTTGGTCCAGAAGAAGACTGGGGCGGTGTAGTCTGCCGGCTGGTGGTTAGGAGATGGCGTCCCAGATGCGTGCGTAGGAGAGACGAATTCTTGGGGGCGATGCTTACAGATGTTGTCGTTCGGGTGCTTGATGTATTCTTCCGCTATTGCAAAAGTCGCGATTACTCTTGTGACGCTGACGGCGCATACACTGTTATGTGTTAGCTAAGCCGTAATACTAACGCTGATGATTCCAGCCAATCCGAAGAAAGAGACACAACAATACTTACGCAGCGCCCAGACCCAGCATACCCATCACGGCAAGCTTCTTCTTGAGAGGCAATTGCACCTTGAGGACCATCGGCACGGGGAGTATAAGTATGGCCCAGTCGGCAATGACGTCGGTGAAGAGCACTGCGAGAAACATGGGCACCGTCTGCACGCACGAGTTGTTGTAGTAAGGCTCGATGAAGACAGTGATGGGGAAGCACGTGAACAAGTGCGAGAAGAAGAAGCTGATGGTCCACCCGATCACAAAGGCGAGGACGCCCCAGACGGCGTAGCGGAACTTCTTGCTTGGGAAGAGGTTGTAGTACAGGACCAGAATGGAGGACTTGACGAGGCCAAGACCTAGGATGGATATCATGTTGAGTGCGAACTTGGTCTGCGGCCGGGACTCTTGTCAGCTTGCACATTGCCAAAAAGGGCCCGGTACGTTCAGCACGACTCACCTCCAAGAAGAAAATCAGCCCGGGGTCGTCCAAGATTGCCGAGCCATCGGGGTTTTGAGGCTGATGCTGGCCAAGATAGCCGTAGACCGCAGCTGTTTAAGACGGTTATTCTCATGCCCCCGGAATTGGGACTATTTATGTACGTACTGACTAGCTGCAGCGTGCAGCACGTAAGGGAGACCAGCTGCGAATGTCATGTTCAGCTATCTGTTCAAGCCCTCACAAACGGTGGATAAGAGAGTGTGCTTCTGCACTTACGAGCGCTGCTCCTGTGAGGTAATCATCCCAGGCGATCCGCTTGACGATCATTTTCGCCCACAAGCGGAGCCCGTAGAAGACCGTGGGAATCACCATGAAGACGATGGCCAGACTGATCATCTGGCCCTTGGTGTATTCATACTTCATGGTCACCATGCTGGGCGACGTGTGTGTGGTGTGAAGCCAGAGTTGGCAGCCGGCGGATCTGGGGAGGAGCAGGTCGCCTGCGGCAAAGTCCGCGGGACGGGTCCAGTCTTGTGGGTAACGGGAAGTATGGGGAAGCGGGAAGGGAAAATCATCATAAATAGAGTTCTCTTGTCGATGGAGATGCGATGGTGGATTCCTATATGTGGCACGTACGCACACGCTCGTGGGCTATCACAAATAATCAAGTACGGGCGCGCGGGAATGCCGTTATGTCGCATACGACACAACGTCCCTTGCCACGATGTGTGTTTCAAAGTTGAGACCCTTTGTTTGCCTTCCTGCAGCTAGCAACATGATCAATACTGCTTGATACAACCTGACTATCTCGCTGGCGCGTTCGAAGCCATGAAGCCCAAAGCCTTACCATAGGTCTTTCTCAGGCACAAGCCGCCAGCCCAACCAACCTCGTGTGTTCTGGACCCCCCATTTGCCGGGCCCACACCTCCTTAAAGCTCGTCGAGGTTGAGGCATTGTCCTCTGTAACGGACTTCTAACAAGGCCGCCCATGTCCTTGGCCCGTCGCCACGAACAGGTTTTGAGCCCCGGGGGTTTCGGGTGTCCTGACTCAGGGCGCCGCGTCCGCCATTTACCCGACGAGCTCTCATCTAATAAATATCCTCCCCGCTGTCAGTCGGCCGTGCGAGGGGGTTGCCCACGATGCCGTCCCCTTCTCGAAGCTCGGCAAGTACCAGAAAACGGTGATCCTCCGCTAGTGCGCACCGGGGCGCTGCAATACCGCAAACCTTAAATGGCGTCCCACTCGGCTGGTTATTCCTGAAGAGGCCTCGGCAGAGATGCGAGACGGGATCTTGGGAGGGAGTGGTGGGCTGGACGACGATGAAGGGGATCTAACCGATCTCCGGGTGGCTGACGATGGATGGGGCTTGTTTACACGCATGGACATCACGAGACCGGCGTGGATATCCGGCCGGGGCTCGAACAAGTGTGACGGGTGCTGGAGAGAGGGACAGAGTCGCACTGGAAATGGTCCCTCGCCTGATGAACGCCCATGCTCGCTACGGATTAAATTCCCGGATGCAGAAGAAGGCGGGAAATAGTTCACATGATAGCGTGATCGTGTTCATGGGCAAAAGGAGTAAATACCGACGGTATCGCGAGGAGCGCTTAGAGTGGGAGGGGTCATGATTGATTGTTCACTATTCTACCCCCTTTCTCCTCCTGGCAAGGTTTCGGTGCCAGGCTTGGGCCAGATTGACTTCGCAAGGGTCGACGCACGCTCAGATAACGTGCTTTCGCAACCTCGGATGGTTATGCAGAAAATGACTTGATCAAGTAAAACGTGTGAGCATTGATGAGGTAATAACAAGAGAGAGTCAGACTCTCTCCGAGTAGTGCCAAAGTAGAAATAATTACGCAAAGTCAACCTGCCCGCGCACATACACACATCAAAGTTATCCACTGTGATAGTAGAGCATGTGCCAAGCGCTCACCCGACGACGTTACATCGGCATGACAGGATAAATTGCAACCGTGGAGCCAAGCCTGGACTTTGGTAAGAGAAACTGTGGAATTGTCATCCGAGACGTTGAGGCTTATGACCAATGGCATATGGAATGCCCAGTGCTGATGTTGTCGTGAAGGAAAGATGCTGCCCACGGCATTGCCTGACCGGAAATCCCTTCCGGACTCTGTGAAATCCACTCTTCCGGTGGTTGGCTGTAGGATCGCCGTTTAATGTGGTATATCTTACGAGACAAGCCCATGGGCTCAGTACTAGAGAGGGTTCCGCATAGCCACGCATACCCACGCGGGGTACTACTGGGTATACTGGCAAGACTGGGCAGCCCTTGTCCGGCAAGATATCGCAATTTCGGACACCTAGGGTGCAAGGCCTTGCTGCTCTAGCATCCATCCGAAGGGTCTTCCAGCCCCAGCCCCTCCCTCGGGATCAAATCATATGTGTACGGAGTACAATGCGATGAGGCTTTATCGGCTGCAAGCCTTCCAGCATTTGTGGGCCCCAATGACCCAAGCCATTTGCGCCACGGAAGACGGACCACCCTTGCATATCGGTAGTGAGATGGCGAGACTAAGAAGAACCTTGGAATCAACTATTAGCAGAACCCTTGCAGGAGCTGAGCGAATAAGCATCGCCAAGGCAACCGCATGCCAAGGTTACAATATGAAGGGTCTTCACTCCGGCAAACAGGTCGGTCAGCTGAGGTGAGGAGAGAGCCCCGTTGCACCGCTGACACGACGAGGCCCTCGAAACCACACCTCGAGGTCCTTAAATCCAATAAAGCCCTGACATACACGGGCTTCTTGGCTACATACATACCGCGTCACGGAACTTGGAAAACCTGTCAGAGAGCCCTTCGCCAGTGCAACCTCAGCCATGCATCTCCTCCGGTTCCTGCTTATCGGCCTGCAGGCCGTGGCCACGGCTGCAGCAGCACGTGTCAACGTTGCTGCCCGGTCCGTGGCCGACGACCTGCAGAGGCTGGCCCCGGCGTCGTCCGTCGCTGTCCAGGTTCGGGAGCGGTGGAGTGAGGTTGACGCGCCTGTGGCAACTGTCGTCTTCAACGCGACCAGCGAGAGGGATATAAGCGAAGTGGTATGTCGGATGGCCTCTCTTACTCTGAACTCACCCTGAGCGACTCAACTATACATATATATCCACACTCATAAGCTTACAATCTCGACCCACAACCACAGGTCAAGTACTGCGTCAGGAAGAACATCCGCTTCGTGGCCCAGAACGGCGGCAACGGGTGGGCAACAGGCCAGTTCGACCTGGGCAGCACGGGCGTGCTCATCAACCTGGCCGGCCTGAACCAGGTGACCGTCAGCGCCGACAAGAAGACGGCGACGATCGGCGGCGGCGCCATAATCAGCGACGTCATCACGGCCGCCGACGCCGCCGGCGTCCTGGTGCAGACGGGCAACTGCAACTGCGTCGGCGCCCTCGGCGCGACGCTGGGCGGCGGCTACGGGAACCTCCTCGGCGAGCACGGCCTGGCCGTCGACAACACCCTCGAGCTGCGGGTCATCACCGCCACGGGCGAGGCGCTCACGGCCTCGAGCACGACCAACCCGGACCTCTTCTGGGCGCTGCGCGGCGCGGGCCCCAACTTCGGCATCGTCGTCTCGGCGAAAGTGAACGCATTCCAGACAGACGACCGCAACGCCCTCATCGTCAACCTCACCTTCGACCCCTCCAAGGTCGCCGCCGTCGCCCAGACCATCCAGGACCTGCCCCTGCTCCCGCAGCAGGTCGTCTACCTGGTGCTGTCCAACTCGGCCGACGGCACCAACACGCCCACGGTCGTCGTCACGGGCTTCCTCCGCGGCGGCACGGTCGAGGGCGGGCGAACCGCCTACGCACCCCTCTACGACCTCGGGCCCTTGACCAACTCGAGCATCGTCACGCCGTACCAGGGGTGGAACGCGGCCAACGACGGCTTCTGCACGCGGGGAGGACGCAAGCCCGCCTTCAGCACCACCATCGACGCCATGAAGGCAGAGACGTGGCCGCAGATCTGGGACCTGTACAAGGGGTTCCAGGCGCAGCCGGGGGCCGCGAACTCGGCGGTCCTGATCGAGCGGTACAACCTCACCAAGGCGCAGGCTGCACCGGTCGGTTCCACGGCGTTTGCCGAGGAGAAGCGCCGCGGGGCGTTTGCGCAGGCCATCGTCATCCCGTGGTACGAGGACGCGGCGCTGGACGCGCAGGCCGAGGCCTTTGGGTCGCAGGTCAGGGATATCTGGAGTTTCTCGTCCAGCGCGGTTGCGAACCCTACGTAAGTTGTCCCGAGTGTCCGTTCAGAGTCTGTGGACAATATTTGTTATGCACGCGTGTCATGTGAAAATGAAACTGACAGTTGAGAAGGTACATCAACTTTGCCCACGGCGACGAGGAGCTGCAGGCCATCTACGGCTCCAGCCTGGACCGGCTGAGGACGCTTAAGCAGCAGTTCGACCCTTCTGGAGTTTTCAATCAGTGGTTCCAGATCAAGTGATTGGTCAAGGGGAAGGTTGACTGCAAAATATAGGAGGCTATTATGCTTATTGTATTTAATTACTATACCTTGGTATACAGATTTTAACAATTCAATCGCTCAAGACACATCATATACATATAATAGACAAATACTACTTTGTAGACTATGTAGTCCATTACCTGTTCTTGGTAAATTGTTTAATTGTCCACTTATCCTCACTCGGGATTAAGACACTCCAACGGAGTAGTATTCGAGACTCAACACAGCCTAGACCGAAAAGCCCCCCTCTCGGCCCCGCCGCAGGGACGTGGTGCCTCGGCTCCCCGCGGACGCCGAGTCCCTTGTGCCCGGACCCTGAGAGGCGCGCACCCTGAGCGATGGCCCACGGGCAAGGAGATGAACGAAGCGACCGTTGGGGCCCGCAGACAAGCTCATGAAAGACAGACACGCCTTGTTCAGCATTGAATCTTAATCGTTCCATCCGTCTCGGCCTCTCTGCTCGTCTTGGTTCTTTCCCCAGAAAACCCCAGAAAAAGAAAAAGAGACATATCACCCCATCTGCCAATGACCGATTCCCCCCTCCCGAGACGCGTGCAGCATGGGAACCGGTAGCACCCCCTCAGACCACGGCCGGGGCGACTCAGGGGCACCGGCCGGCGGAGGCGGAGGCTTGGGACCAGGAGGAGGAGGAGGAGGAGGGCCTTCGGACCCGGCCAATGGCGCCATCAGTCGAGCAGTACGTATGATTGATTGATTGATCGTGTTGCATGGGATTTGTCAATGGGATTGTTGAAATGGGGGTTGTTGTGATTTATAAATGGCCTGGCCCGTCCCAGTCTTGCCCAGACTTTTTACCTCACGTCGCATGTCCACGGATCGTGAACCCTCGGGCGTCCGAGGACCCCCTTGGATACCCACCGGTATACCACCTCAGAAGTACCCCTTGCTGACGGGTGATCCTCTCACAGTGTGACCAGTGCCGGATACGGAAAGTAAGTACATACTCTGCTGCAGATGATGTGCATGGCGGGCTCGTCCGCGGACGCCCTTGGTCGCAGTCGAGACCTAGACATCAGGCCTGCCATCACGTCGTTTCTGTATAACGGGCGGGACTGACCAGACGCCCGCCAGATACGATGCGACAAAGAATCACCATGCTCGAATTGTCGCATAGCGAACAGGGTCTGCAGCTCAACAGGCGCCGGACAGAAGCCCAGGGAAGCCAGGCAGAGGGTTTTGATATCTACGCAATAGTTCGTCTCATGTCTTCATATCCCTTGTCATACAACCCAGTCTCAGTCCCATCGATCCAGAGTCCATACGCCTCACCCCCGGCCAGGCTCTTGACGGCCAAAACGGCCCCCATGGCACACCCACCATGACTAACCACACACCAGTGAGCGCAAGATCGACCAGATAGAACAGCGCCTCGGCTCGATAGAGAAGCTCCTCCGCGAGCTGAGCAACAACAGCGGCTTCAGGCGGGGGCCAGACCTCCCCCTCCACGAGGGCCCGCCACCACTTGCAGCATCATCATCGTCGTCCAGCCACCCGATGGAACCAGGCAGCAGGGCGGCGGCGGCGGCAGCAGCAGCAGGCGGGAACACCTCGCCAATGACGGCATCGTCGGCCCAACACCACCCGGACGACATGGAGGACATCTCGGGGGACGACCAGCGCATCGGCGACGACGGCGACGAGGACGAGGACGAGGACAACACCAGCACCCCGGGGGCGGGGAGCAACAGCGAGCTCGACTCGTCCGCGTTCGAGGGCAACTCGTCGCTGACGGCGCACACCGTCTTCGCGTCCGAGTTCCTCGAGCACGCCGTCGAGCGCACCTCGCTGCGCGACCTCAACCCCAGCATGGCCGCGGCGCTGACGTCGCTCAAGCAGATCGTCGGGCTGAGCCAGAAGCAGCAGGGCAGCGGCGGCGGGGCAGCACCACAGGGGCGGCGGGGCTCGGCGGGGGCCTCAGGCGGCAGTGGCGTTGGCGGTGGGGGCGGCGGCGGCGGCAACGACGTGCGGTTCGCGCACCAGAAGGCGCTGCCGCGGGGCGGGTTCCGCGAGCTGCCGATGCCCCCCGTGCAGGCCGTGATCCCGCTGCTGCGGGAGGTGAAGGAGACGCCCCCGGGGACCTTCACGCTGATCAGCGTGTGCTGCTTCATGGCGGTGGAGAACTTTGCCGAGGCGTGCCGGCGCGTGTATTTCGCGCTCGAGGACTTCAGCCACGCCAACTTCATCATCGTCAACATGGGGCTGTACTACCTGTTCCAGGAGAAGGCGGTGGTGGCCGGCGGCGCCGGGGACAGCGCCGGTAGGGACCGGTACACGGGGTACTACCGGCTGTGCCGCGACAACCTCGAGACGGGCCTCGCGAACCTGCGCTTCTTCCTCGGCGCCAGCATGGAGAACATCGAGGCCCTGCTGCTGGGCGCCAGCTACGCCATCGAGGTCAGCCGGCCCAGCCTCGCGTGGCAGCTCAACACGACCGCCGCGCAGCTGTGCCAGGACCTGGGGTACCACCGCGTGACGGGCGGCACCGTCGAGGTGAGCAGCCCGGGCGGTAGCAAACTGTCGGGCGGGGGCCAGCACCACGACAGCAGCGCCGTGCTCAGCGACAAGAAGGCCATCCTCTTCTGGTTCAGCTACATGCTGGACCGCGGGCTGGCGCTGCGCCTGGGCCGCGCGCCGACGATCCAGGACTTCGACGTGACGCTGCCGCGCGTCATCGGCCGGGTCAACGCGCCCGACATGTGGAAGGAGGTGCTGCGGCTGTGGATCGCCCACGCCGACATCCAGGGCCAGATCTACGAGCGCCTGTACTCGCCCTCGAGCCTGGGCCACCCGGTGGGCCAGCGGGTCGAGACGGCGAGGCGGCTCGCGGGCCGCCTCAAGGCCATCGCCGACCAGGCGCTGCTGATCCGGAGCTCCGAGATGGGCAAGCTCAAGGCCGGCGTCGCCGCGGGCGGCGGCGGCGGCGGCAGCTGGGCCGACGCGCGCAAGGCTACTGTTATGGAGATGGTCATGAAGAGCGACCAGGTCTCGTTCCTCAGCAGCCTGACGCTCGTCTACCGCGCCATCCCTGCCGGCGCCGGCGGCCACGGCTTCTCGACCTTCACGCCCGAGTGCATCGAGACGGCGAGGCTGGCCATGCAGACGCACGAGGAGTGCATGAAGCTGATGGGGAGCAACCTGTGGGTGGCGGCTTCGTACATACACTGGTAAGTGAGAGCACCCACGAGATATCTGAGACTTGCTCCGATCTATATTGCTTGCTGTTGCTGACTTTCACCGTCTCCTTCGTCTAGGACAATCCTCTACGCGCCATTCGTCCCCTTCATCGTCATATTCTGCCACATCATAGAGACGGCCAACATGGCAGACCTGCAGCGCCTGCGCGACTTCATCGCGTCGCTCGAGCCGACGTGCGCCGTCTCCGAGGGCGTCGACAAGCTGCACCGCCTCTTCTCGGTGCTGCAGAACGTGGCCACGCTGTACGTCGAGGCCAAGGCAAAGGCCAACTCGTCCGAGCCCCAGGACACCGACATGGCCCCCATCGGCAACGAGTTCGACGTCTACCTGTCCGCGCTGGGCTTCATGCCCGTCGACGGCGACATGTCGGCCGCCCAGGCCCAGGCCCACGTCCACCAGGCTCAGGTTCAACAGGCCCACGCTGCCGCCGCGGCTCATGCGGCTGCTGCTGCGGCGGCGGCTGCGAGTGGTGCGCTGCCTACTTCGCCTGTGACTGCCGGTGCGCCTTTTGGTGCATCACCGGTGAACCATGCGTTGGCCATGAACCAGACGAGCCAGCTGGGCGACTGGTTCTCGGGGAATCGATATATGATGGGCCTGCTGGAGGAGGACCTGTCGCAATTCCAGCCAAATTGTTGGACGAATTCGTAGGAATAATCGAAGGAATGGAATCATCTGGTCGTCCACTGTTGTGTATCGATTCCCACATATCGTGCAAATATCGACGGTATTTGGATGACTTTCTCGTCCTATCCGCTCCCTAGGATGATGAAAATTGTAGGTCCATAGATCCGTGAGGACATTTTCATCGTCTGAGTCGTCCACGTCGGAAATTGTCACCTATTCAGCTGTAAAGTCTGCCGGTTGTATCTCTGGTCGGCGTCCATCCTCCTCGCGGTGCGCTGTCAGTGCTCTCTCCCCTCAAAGCCCCGAGATGCACCTCGGCGGATCGTCGACCACGTTCATCCAAAAGACACATTCCCACCATCGCGTGCCCGATAGCAGATGGGTCGGTTCAGTTCGGTTCGGTCCGTCATGTGCGCCTCAGTCGGTAGGGAAGTTAGGGTCGTACATCTCGTATCCCTCGTCCTCGGTGTCACTCTCAGCATCAGCACCACCCCCGCCGGCACGCTGAAGCTCCAAGCTCTTGACCTTGACATCCTTGACCTCATCCTCCACCTTGACCTCCTTCTCGGCCTCACCACCCCCCTCCGCAGGCGCAAAGGCACTCTTGAACCCAGACTTCTTAAAGCCCCCCTTCTTGAACCCACCGCCGCCGCCGCCGCCTGCTCCCCCGCCAGAGGCCTGGGGCTTCTCCCCGCCGCCGCCTCCGCCGAGCTGGATGCTGATGACGCCGTTCTCCCTGGCCTCGGCCTTGCGCGCGCGGGCGGCGGCGGCGGGGTCGCGGGTCATGGCGCGCATCTCCTTGAGGCGCACCTTGTGCGAGTGGTCGTAGGACGAGAGGTGGGCCTCATACTCGTTGTGCCGGCTGTAGCCCTTCTGGCAGAGCTGGCAGTAGAAGGACTGCAGGGCCTCGCGGGCCGCGGCGGTGGCTGCTGGGGGGAGGGTCTGGTGTCGCTGTTCGGTGGGGTTGAGCGATTAGCTTGTGGAATTCGAGGGAGACAAGAGAAGATAGAGGTGTCGAGTGATGGGAAGTCTTACTGGAGGCATCGTGGTTGCTTCCTGCTGTCACAAGCGATTGCTGGGCAGGGTGTCTGCTGATCTTGCTGATTGTGTGTGTTGACTTTCGAGAATGAGTGGGCGGAATCGGAGAGGCACGATGTAGTCATGGTGGAGCTCGGCCGGCGGAGATGGTTGAATGTGCCTAGACGCTGGGACCCTGCAGGGGCAGTGGGTCGGGGTTCTGTCGCGTGTGTAATTCTAGCATCCTCACAGGGCAGCACGGCATGAACTTGGGCGGGTCCCAGTGGGTCCACTTGCCCTGGACCTGGACGGACCCCAGTGTCAACGTCAGAGAAGTCCAGTAGTAATCCGTTCTTAGTGGGGGAGGGAACAACCGCCCCCAAGCCTCGGTCAACTTTCTCAACAGTTCTGGGCCAATTCTACCACTTATCTACTGTACACCCTATTCCCACGCCTGGTCTGCTAGTCTGCCAGACCGGACCACTTCTTCCGCCCGTCTCATGCCACCACAGCAGAACTCCATGATACCCTCATAACAACAAGTTGCGCCTCTACGAGCAGAGCAGAGAAGGAGTGGCACTCTCAGGCCAGGTGCACATCCATCATGGATTCCCGGTCCCTGAGGGCGACTGCCTCGCAGGAGACGCTGATCTCGCTGATGCAGCTCGACCCGCAGCCGATGCCAGACACCGACAAGGACCTGCCACCGCTGCCCGAGGAGTCGAGCGATGGCACGAGGACTGAGGCGGACACGGAGAAGGACACTGCGAGGTCGATTGGGTCCCGCGACGGGCCAGGCCACGCCCGCACCTCGTCTCTTGGGCTGAGCGGGAGCGGCCACGGTTCTATATACTATCGTGAGTTCTTTTCTTTTCTGTACATTGCACTGCACACCACACCTTATAAAGATCATGACTGACATGCCAATCATCCTAGTGACACGAATACAACGCTACTCAACCTACGCCCTGTCCATATTCACCGGCCTGCACATCGCAAACACGTCCATAATACCGCTCATCACCCGCTCCGTGCCCGCCTCCGAGGGCTACCTCCTGCTCGCCCGCGAGATCTACCAGACCCCAATGACCGAGCCCCTCTTCGTCGCCCTGCCCATCGCCGCCCACATCGCCTCGGGCGTGGCCCTGCGCCTGGTGCGCCGCTCGCAGAACCTCAAGCGCTACGGCGGCGCCACCCCGGCCGTCCTGCCCACGAGGTCGTCCACGGGGCGGTCCTTCACCTCGTCCTCCTCGAACGGCGGCGGCGGCGCGGGGTCCGCCTGGCCGCAGCTGAGCTGGATCTCGGCGTCGGGGTACGGCCTCGCCGCGTTCCTGGCCGGCCACGTCGCCATCAACCGGCTGCTGCCGCTGCACGTCGAGGGCGACAGCTCCAACATCGGGCTGGCGTACGTGGCGCACGGCTTCGCGTCGCACCCGGCCGCGTCCTACGCCGCCTACGCGGGCCTGCTGGGCCTCGGCTGCGGGCACATGGTCTGGGGGTGGGCGAAGTGGATCGGGCTGGCGCAGATGGCCGGGTGGCGCGCGGACATCAAGACCGTGGGGACCACGCGCGACAGGAACGAGGACGTGCGCCGCAGGAAGCGCAGGAGGAGGATATGGCTGTGGGTCAACGGCACCGCGGTCGCCGCCACTGCCGTCTGGGCCGCGGGCGGGCTGGGCATCGTGGCTCGAGGGGGCCCGGCGCACGGCTGGGTCGGCAAGGTGTATGATGAGCTGTTTGCCGCCGTTGGGCTCGGGCATTAGCGGGCCATTTGGGTGGTTTGGGTAGTGCCAGGCGCTTGCCTGGCTTTGGAGACGGTTGCATTACAAGCGCATATACCTAGAGAGAAAGAACAGAAACCATGTCAAATGAACATTGGATTAACAAGGGCCTCGGCAGGCACGCTGTTCGTCCGTCAATGGTGGCAACCGCTTGGGGGATATCAACTCGATTGTGTCTCGCCGCCCTTGAGCGAGAGTAGTTTCACCAATGGCAGCATCGTGTCGAGCAAGATGCATGAGACTTGCATTGTGCATGAGTCATCCCTCATCATGACGGAGACAAACAGACAGACAGCATATGCGCTTGCAGCCAAACACACACTGCACAACTATGTAGTGTATCAAACCAATGCCCAACCAGCCGACCAGCCAGCACACACAACCTTTGCCTTGCCTGCCTGCCTGACGAACGTGGCGCATGTTACTCACCGCGCCTCTCGCTCACTCGACTCTGCCCCAGTCCGCAGACCGCGTTTCTCCCCGGCCCATGTAACCACGCCTGCAGCACCGTGATTGCGTGGGTGGGCAGCGCGCCGAGCCCTCGGATCGACGAAACGGCGGGATCGCCAGCCCTTTGTCCTCGACAGCTGACGGGATCGGCATCGAACCCCCTCTTGGCTGATGAGCTACTGGTGGTACGGCTGGGGGGCACTGGGGGGTCCAGCGGCAGCAATTTGTGCCGTTGGAGTAGCACTGCGCCCAGCAGGCTGGGTTCGCCTCTGCAGGCTGTCGGCACCCCATGTCGGGATGCTGCATTGGGAGGAGGAGAGAGGAGGCCCAAATTTGGGGGAGGGCGGCTCGGGGATGACCGCGATGATCACCGGTTTGCATCACTCCCGGGCCGTATTCGGTGTGGTTAGTCGAGTTGGGCTGGGCTGGGATGGAGGGAGCCCTGGGCTGCTGCTGACTGCGTTTGGGTTCCTCTTTTGATGATATAAGTTTTCACTCCTGTTTCAACATCACATCTCCTCCCGCGCCTTATTGCCTTATTCCCACCTACTTGGCATCACAACCACAAACTCAGACGCGGCAAGCAGGCTATTCGTGATCGCCTCAAGCCCGAGCAACCAAACAATGAGCACCTCCGCCCTGTGCACCCACGCGCGCCGCACTTGTGCTCCAGACGGCCGGTGACAAGGGCGCGTCGAGTCTCACCGTCTCACGGCGCGTCACCACCCGTTCGCCACGCCCTGAATCTAATATCAACAACCACGCAAACGAACCCAACAGCCCCTATTTTTTGGGCAAACAACAGACGCCACCCAAAAAAAAAATGTCTCCCATGTCCCCCAGCAGCATGGTCGCCGTCCTCACACGCAGCGGCAGCAGCAACGCCGCCGCCGACGACGCCCTCCCAGACTCACCCAAAGACCCGTCCTCATGGCTCACCCCAGGCGCAGGCCTAACCCCAGACTCGGGCGACCAGGCGCCCGCCCTGCGCGTCTTCGTCATCACGGTGGGCGTGCTGGCCGTGTACAACGCGGCGGAGCTGGCGGTGATGGCGCTGCTGACCTTCAAGACCTACCGCGGGCTCTACTTCTACTCGGTGCTCGTGTCCGCGCTGGCCATCATCCCCTACACGGTGGGGTTCGCCCTGGACCTCCTCGACGTCGTCGGCGGCCGCGCGCGCTACGCCGCCATCACGCTCATCACGGTCGGGTGGTGGCCCATGGTCTCGGGCCAGGCGCTGGTGCTGTGGTCGCGGCTGCACCTGATCGTGCCCAAGGGCCCGCGGGGCGAGAGGATCGTGCGCTGGACGGGGTGGATGATCGCCGTCGACGCGGTCGTCTTCCACCTGCCCACCACGGTGTTCACGTACGGGTCTGCGGTGGACGGGCCCTCGGTGGGGGCTTTCGCGCGCGGGTACGATGTCATGGAGAAGATCCAGATGAGCGGCTTCTTCTGCCAGGAGGTTATTCTCTCGTCTATCTACGTCGTCGAGACGTTCCGCATCCTGCGCACCAGCCTGCAGCCCGACACGCGGACCACGATGCGCCAGCTGCTGGCCATCAACGCGGTCATCATCGCCATGGACCTGGGGCTACTGGGCCTCGAGGCGGCGAGCTACTATATCCTCGAGACGATGCTCAAGGGCGTCGTGTACTCCATCAAACTGAAACTGGAGTTCGCCATCCTGGGAAAGCTAGTCGCCTTCGTGGGCGGAGGCCAGCGCCCCGGCGGCGTCGGGGGGAACCACCAGATCGGCAGCGGCGGTGGCGGCGGCGAGTACGACCCGCGCAAGTACTCGGTCGGCTTCGTGTCGACGGCCACGGCCCCGAACTGCCGCAAGCGGCGCGACCGCCGCGAGGAGGAGGACGAGGTCATGCTGGGCAACATGGACCACATCAGCGAGTTTGTCGACCTGGACAGGGTCGCCGGCGACGTCACGCGCCCGTCCCGGAGCACGGACTCTGGCACCCGGAGCAGGGGCGGGAGCGCCGCGCACGGCGATGATGAGTTTGACTTTGCGAGGTTTGAGTATGTTGAGGACGTTACTACGTTGCGGGATAGCCTTGTGGGTGGGATGAAGGGTTCTGCGGGGGATGTCTTGCAGTATCCGAGGGTGGCATCTTTATGATGTGAATTACGCTTTAAAATGCGTTACGATTCAATAACCATTAAGCATTATTAACACACGGCGCAATTCAGCAAGTCTGCCTTCTACAAGAACTTCCTTGTGAATTATGTTTATAAAGATACCTAGGCATGGAAGTGGCGATGTGTGAGAATACTGAGCAAGGAGCATCGGTGCAGAATCTGCCACTCAATATGCCATTCCGCAGCCTGAGCTTCTTCTTACGACCGCGATCATGTGCGGCGTGATGAGACTGAAACTTTCGAGCGGTCTGACGCATTACCCCTCGCAATGAATAGCAAACGTAGAGCTCATCGGGGGAGCGACATCAATATGAAATGGACCGACTCATTAAGAGCAGAGAAAGCCGTGGCTGTCGAAGCAAGAACAACCCGGAATACCTGGCATTCGCCCGATTTCCGTCCGCCGAACTAATGTAGACTCAATTCCACAATTGAAGCTGTCACGGAGAGGTCATCGATGGCATGCAGATGAATACGAAAATTCAAGTTACAGGCTGCTGAGAAAGCTAGAGCCAAACTTGAATAGCCTGCGGACCTGGGATACTCCCGTACAACCACCGCAGAAGCACAAAGGAAAGTCTTTGTAACTGTGCTGTTTTCCGGAATAGAAGAATTGAAAAACTCCCAGCTTATACGCAACGCAAATTTGTCTCGTGTGTTAGAGGGCCTCAACAACTACTAACAGCTCTGAGGACGCCGCGCCATCTCTCACTTCATTCACAGTTTGTGTTACCAATGCTATCCTCACTGCCCTCCCCAGCCAAACCAAGACACAGAAATGACTACCAGTCCACTAAGCATTGACTGCAGTTGTCTCAAACAGCCCCGTACTTCTGAAGGATCTGTACAATTGGTTGGCGGCCTCCATCTAAAGCCATTTGCAGAGCACTCCGTGGGTCATCTTTTCCGCCTGGGGCATTCACATCCGCCCCCTTCTCGAGAAGCAACCGTACAATATTTTCGCTGCCGGAACCTCTACTAGTTATTGCCGCTGTCAGTGCACAGCCATATCTCTCGCCACGGGCATTGACATCAGCCCCATTCTCAAGCAGCATCTCCACGATCTGTTCGTGACGCTCAGTTGAAGCAGCTATCAGAGCGTTGCCATAAAACCCTCCAGGTGCGTTGACATCGGCTCCATTTTCGAGAAGCAGCCGTGCGGCCTGCTTCTGGCCGTTTTCTGACGCTGCTTGCAGCGCAGTAGCAGAATCTTTGTCCCGTGCATTTACATTGGCTCCATTCTCGAGAAGCACCCGTACGATTTCAATCTTGCTTCTCGAAATAGAAGCAATTTTCAGAGCGCTGCCCGCAAGATGGTCATTGCCATTTGAATCCCTGGAACTTGCATTTGCATCGGCTCCGTTCTCCAGCAGTAGGCGTACGACAGCCTCGTGTCCCTTATGGACGGCGTACCATAACGGTGTCGCCTCATCCTCATCCATTGCATCGATAATGTTCTCAAGCAGCTCTTTCCTCTGAAGGATTTCTAGTAGTGGTCCCATTAATCGATGGCGTGATGCTACATGCAACATGGTGGCACCCAATGGAGGGCGAATGTCTGGCTTGATTCCCAGTATATTGGAAATTTCCGCCCAATGTTGTACAATTGCTTCTGATGGCCAGCCGAAATAGCTCAGGAGATTGATTTGGGCGCCGTTCTCTTCACTCTGCTGTGCGTGTGCTATCCACTGACTTGCAGCATAATGCAACAGAGGAAACTCGGATATCATTTCATCAGCAGAGAGCTTTGACTGCATGACCTTTTCCGTCGACAGGTAGCGTATACAAGTTTTAGACAGCTGGCAATGCGCGGTGGCTTCCAACTCGACCCCATTGGTTTCGGATGTGGCCGTATCTCGATACCTCTGCAGAGAGTACATGCCCTCCTTCAAGAAGAAGTTCTTGACTGACTGATGAATGAACTGCACAACGCGAGAGGACGGCACGATCTCGGCAAGACCACAACTGAGCGCTGTCAGCTTTTTCTCCATCATGTCGCAGTCGCTCGCGAAATATTTCGTCGTCTCGTAGTGCTGCAGTGAATTAGGACTGTACGACAGGTCGGGCTCAACAACCATGGCCCAACGCAATTCGTTCCAAGACAAAGGCCTCATGGCAAAGCAGATCCATTGGATCAACTTAAGCGAATTTGACTTGTCCGCCACTTGTTCGATTAGCCCTCTGTATAAATCGTCCAGCTCAATGGGAGACTGTTCGACTTCTTCTCTGATCCTTATCCAATTTTCCCCTTCGCGCTGAAGGTCGAGCACTCGCTGTACAATAAGACGTGCCCAGATGAAGACACCGGAGGCGTGACTCGTGACGTCTGTCTGTATTGCAGCCACATTCTCAGATGAAGGCCACGCGGATAGCTGGAGACCCACGTATGTTGATATGTCGTGCTCATTTTCGCTCTCAAGCCGGATCTCGGATATTGAGTCGGGTAAAGCCAAACGAGGGTGATGACGGCAACTGAAACAAATGCGGAGATGTGACCGAGATGGATAGTCTTGAATCCATGTGTTGAAGCTCTTGATTAGCTCGTTCGCGTTGTCTTTCCCATATTCATCCAGTGCATCAATGAGCAAGCAGACGGGGCGTTTAACGAGAGCCTTGCTCAGCGCCGATCGGAAAAATTCCTGTAGCTCACGCCAATGCCAGTGCCACTGTTCACCCGGCTCGCCCACATTCTTTTTTCGGTCCTGGAAAGTGGCTAGAAGGTCGCCTGGCATAGCTTCAGGAATATAGCGGAGCACTTGGTGAAGGAGCGATCGAAAAAGTCCAAGCGTCGTTTTCTGGAGCTCTGCTCCTCGGTCGTGGAAAAAGAATGAAAGTATTAGAGCACCAGGCTCATCCGGTGCTCCACCAGTTTCTCCTACTCTAGGCAAACTCTCACTGTGCAGAAGGAGAGAATGCTCTCGGACGTTGGACCCCACAACCGCATCACCGACGGCGTACCGTAGCAATGTCGACTTTCCAGAGCCAGGTTTCCCCTTGATACATAGCATGCCGCAATCGCCGGCTGTCCAATCTCTGTACGTCTCGTGTCCAAGTAGCCACTTGCACGTGCCTTCAGCAGCCCGTTCAATATCGTTGAATCGATCATCCATTCCTGGGAAGGACAGTGATCTCAAACATTCTTGCAGCGGATTCGAGATTTCGGGTGGATTGAGGCCCTGGAGCATCATTCGAATTTGAGAAAAGTTGCCGTCATTACGCATTTGTGAGATTATCAGAAGCTGATGGAAATTCAGTTCAGCCCTCGTATTGAAAATCAAAACCAAAATTCAACTTACCCAGTGGCTGACCTCGGCATCTGCAGTATCGATGTCTTTCTTCCTCGAGCTTATCGATCGATCCTCAAGCTTAAGAGTCGCATGTGCAAGTCGCCCTAGATGATATTGAATCAATTTTGTGACAATCAGAATTCATGGGCATTTTCGAGAACAAACCTAGTCCGCTCCGATTTAGATATTCATTTAGTGCTATCGTATAGAGCAGGGTAGCCTTGTACACATTCACCAAGTGCTGGTCAAATTCTTCTCCAGCATCTGGGCCTCTGAAAATGCGCTCGTATTGCCTGTATTTGGCCATGAATCGCGTGATGACCTCTGAACTGGTGAGGACGAATTCGCGAGCCTCTTCCGCGTTGACAGCAACCAGCAAGCCAAAAGAGACCACGGACCAGCCTAAAGCTGCATAGCCTGACTTGTCAAACTTGACTGCAGTGTCGCCGACCGATTTGAAAGTCACGGCTCCTTTGATGATGTTGTCAACGACCTAGAATCGATCAACTTGTTAAGCTTGCGCTTGATTTGAATTCGGGGCCCGAGTGGGCTTACTGGTCTGTAAGTCGCTTCTCTTCCTTCCATTTTAAGCTTCTTCGCCCATTCAAGAGTTATACTGAGATAATCGGCGAATATATCCCCTTCGCAGCTAGGAGGGCTTGCCTGGTCACGTGCGACGAGCTTGTCAAGCTTTTCCCTGTCCCTTTGGTCAAGACTGTCCGCTGCTCTTGCCCAAAGCCCTATCTGCGGGGAGTCCTGCTTGATTTGCTCTGACGAATGGCTGGCGACTGTCTCTGGCTGTGATATTGGGGTGGATGGAACATGTCCATTGTCAGGACTCGCGACTTCGTTTGCTGATGCCCTAGTAGATGGGCTTATTTCATGGTCCCCTTTAGACCGTCTCCAAAGCCGCTTGAATTGTTCCCTCCGTTTCCCCTTGGTTTCTTCCTTGTCTTCTCCCATGATCACGGCAGCAATGAACGGGAATCAACGAAGGACGAGGTAGAACAAGAAACCAGCCTCGTGTTCAATAAATGATGGGTAGGTAGATGACCAGAGTCGACATGAACTTTGGAAGACAAGGCTGTCAAGTAATGAGGAAAAAGACGGGAAGGATGAAGCTGACAAAATCACCCGAGAACACTGAAGCAACGAGAAAGG
Source organism: Diaporthe humulicola (assembly GCA_038088545.1). Lineage (NCBI taxonomy): Eukaryota > Fungi > Ascomycota > Sordariomycetes > Diaporthales > Diaporthaceae > Diaporthe > Diaporthe humulicola. Next base: position 44,054 of record JBBWSL010000152.1, read on the forward strand.
CAGGCAAGCGGGGAGATTCAAGGTGTCAAAAACACCAGTCCAGGTGATACCTAGGCCATAGCCACCCTGAGGCAGCCGGCTTGCATGTCGACTCAGGCCAATTATGGGGCAGAGCCCCTTGCACCACAACTCATCGGCCTTGACCATTTCGAGAGCTGTGTTACACACCCTCCTTTCTTTGATTTGATAACACCCACCTAGGCCTAACCCAGGCCCTTTACTTGGCCTCCAATTCACCCACGGATGGAGTGTTGCCTCTCATGCCACATCTAAGGCTGTGCTATTGTGATGGTGCAACAACTCTTGCTTTAAACAATATTGAGATTCCACCGGTTTCAATTCAGCTCACAAAACCATTTTTCCCCGCGAGTAAATATCAAGTCCAACAAGAGAGGATACCTTTGGGCTTTTTGCGCAACACTTAATTATCTATCAAGGACTTTTCAAGGTGGTTGAGATCAGATGGCCGGAATGCGAATCAAACATCTCAGCTAAATCCCTGTTGACAATATCCCCTCAAGACTCTTCGCAGTCAGGGTTTACGGGAATCCAATCGGTGTCATTGCTACGTTCCTGATGGGCGTACCATGTACGTAGTTGGCCAGGCATCTTCCCGTTTATAATACCTCAACTTTCTGGTGGCGAGAACCTTTCTCAGAGCGCCCCGTGCGAGACGCGAATTGAGCACAGGATCCTCATTCCGAGCACTTTGATATATGTATCCTTCTATCATGACGCGGTAGTCCTTACATGCCGTTCGAGGAAGGAATCCCTTGGCACTGATTATGCAGAGGTAATGTAGGGGCTGGCCCCTTTGATCTGTCAGTCTCTTCATCGTCCTTGATGCGCGCATGACAAACGCACATGGGATCCCGCCCCATTACACCTCAAGCGAGCGGAGGATGAATTCGATCAGTATATAATAGTCGGTCTCGAGAGCAACCCATGCGTGTTAAGATAGGAACTTCAGCTGAGCATGGGCGTGGAGATGATCTTCTGCTTTGAACCTGCAGTTAGTCTTCGGAAAATATTGATCGCGAACTCTTTCTAATGACATCACGTACACTCGGAAGATCTATTCAATGTCACTGTGATGGCATGTGAAATTGATTCTGTTGTATTGTAGCGATTTGCACATCAGTATGGAGTTAATCTAGAGTCAAAGGGCCTAGAAGTACCTATTGCCTACCTCAATAGTGTTACACGTAGAGGTATGGCTGGAAGGCCCACTGCCAGATAAAACCGCCACATACTGGGTGAAGGGATACAATGGGAAGTGAGAGTATGAGATATGTTTGCCCACTCACAGCATCGCCACAGCTTTTAACTTTTTCTTATTGCTTCCCTAACATACATGATACCACTTACTATTGGCGCTCTGTGAGGGTTGACTTTTCCGCACTTAGGTGGCCTCAACCTGGTCAATGAGTTACTGAACTGGTTGCTACAAACACTTTTCTGCATCAGTCCACAGTCTGCTCCGTATCAGGCCATCTTTGAGCGCACTATATTTCTGTAGTCCATCGCCGAGGCGATGAGCGTTACAGCAGTTCAGTCTTGTCGCCTGGATCTGGGCATGGCCGGCAACTGAATGGCTCATTTCGGACAATGTTGCGATTCTTTTCAGTTTTACTGTTGATTGCCGCTGTGAACCTTGCTAGGGGGGTTAATTTCACAAAGTGACCTGAGGTTCTACATTAAAGGCTCCACGGATCGTTGAGGCTGCTCTAAGAATCTTATTTGTCCAGTCTTCCTTCCACTACTGCAACCCGCAGCTGGAAAGGCATAGAGACCATCTTTCGCGTAGCCAGCCTTGCCTAGCAATGCTACCTATATCCGTACTTGACACTATCCGCCCCCGTGTGCATCATCTCAACCCGTGTTGTCCACGCAGCTTTTGGAGATCCAACGAACAGCACATATACATGAAGAGCGTAAGTGAGAGTTCAGAACAACCAAAAGCTTAAGAAGCATCCACACCAGTCTCTAATACCTATTATATGGACACACCTAAAGATAGTTGGGATGGTGATGTAGTAGGATGTATACGTACTATCCGGCACACAGCACGCTGATCTGTCTGCTAGGTAGCTTTGTGTCAGGAAGGTCGCGTGCCTGGCTAGGAACGCCGAGCTTATTGGGTCTTGAATTGAATGAATCTGACGAAAAGCGCCGCTGTCCACCATTGGTTCGCGGCGCAATTTAAATTACCAGCATTCAACATACCTAGAACCTTTTGTGTCTGAGTATTCCAAAGCTTTGGCTTAGAAGACACACATATATATATTACATCCGCAAGACTCTTCAGGGCCTTGAGAAGTAGGTACTGTGATAGATCACCAGTAAGCCCCCATGGCCCCCGAAGGATTGCGAAGGACTACGGGCAACATGCAAGATGACCGGTACTTTTGATACTGTACTTTAGAAAGGCGTGTGTGACCTTGCATTCGGGGTCGCAGATCTCATCCTGTGTAGTATCTAGGCCAAGTGTCAAGACAATCGTATTTTCAACTCACTGTTATCGGCCTTGCATGTTAACTAACGCTAGGTTTTTGGTGTTTACCACTGTGTGAAGGGACCGCCTACAGCTTGATATGAGTATGCATGCGGATTAAACCGATACCACCCAACCACTTTGGAGGCCATCAAGGCACACTAGAGCTGCAAGCCGACATTTTTCGGGCTACACAGAATCTGCCTTGGCTGGGCAGAATTTAGGGCCTCGTGCTGACACGGATCGCCCGGCTTCATGCATGACGGCTTCCGAGTTAGGAATAGCGCGTGTAGATCACGAGCGCCACAAGGTGTTCGCTGTCGCCCACGCTTGCAGCCATCTTCTGGCTCGAGTTCAGCTGACGTGGGGAGAAGCCCACGAGGCCCTCTCGAGCCCCGTGTCAGAGGCACACCGTGTGCCTCTGCGCATTCCCTTTCACAATCATTGACCCTAGACCAATGGCTGGTCGATTTGAAGACCCGGAATCTGAATCTTGAGTCTCTAACTTGGTCGTTGGCTGCAGTGTTGGCCCTGCCCCGGTCCTTCACGATGCCGGCAGCAAGTAGTGCAGCGTCCGTTCTCGCAACACAATGGACAAATCCAAGCGAAGTGACGACCGTCTTGATGATAATAGGAGGGGAAGTCGTCCAGAAAGCACTCGCGCAAACCACCGGATGCTGGTACACCCCGGTATGCTTTTCATTTGGCTGGGTGCCATATTCGTTCACTGCCCTCATCAGTGTCCTGGGCGATGGGAGGCTCCTACCAGAACCTGATGTAGGATGCAAAGTTATCAACCTTAGCAGTGGATACGCCAGAGATAACAAGAATTGGGTCATTGGGCGTCTGCTCCGCGACAGTGAGGCGCACGCGCAACGACTGAAACCACCGGGCAATGAAGCTATTCGAATCTCAATATGGGAGGCCGTTGAGAACCACAACAAACCCACGGAACATCGCTACTGGTCTATTCACATCTGGGGCTTGGTTTTTATGACTCTTCAGCTCGGTCTATCTATTGTTCCATTGCTCGTGTATGGCGATTGGGGCATCCTACTGATAACTGGGGCTGGGACCATTCTCAGCATAATAATGGGTGCCCTTCCCCAGTGGACCGCAGAGAAGTTGCCAAACCGACAGCATTCGAAGTCAATATTTGCGTTGACAGTAGGTAACGGATCCAGAGACGTGATGGTGGTCAAAGGCGATGGGAAGTGTCTCGATCTGGAGGAATTGAGCGTCTCAGAAACACCTCGAAGTGGGCGGCCTTGGGAGAAGTACAACAGTCAAGAGGCCACTGTGACCCACAAGACTTGGCCGAAGCCACGACAGATACGTCGGAGCACATCAGATCTCATGGCGACTAAGCTGAAGGGGGGCTTTCCTGCTGGGTTTCTAGTCACGTACACCGTCTGTGCTGTTCTGTCAATCCTATGGCTGGCTCTTCTGGTTTCCGTCTCTGCGCTCGAATCGCATACCTGGTTTCTTCTCGGAGTCGGCTTGATCGGCATGTTCCAGAACGCCGTTCTCGCTGCGGCCGAAATCAAGCCAGAGCATCGAAACATTCCTCTCCGATATGTCGAAACCATTGTTGGGAAGCGCAAAGTCATGGACGGTCTCATGGACTTTCACGTCCGTTATGAATGTGGCCAACACCTCCTTCGGGAATTCTTTCCAGGGAATGTGCAACCGCCCGAAGAAGCATGGTGGAAAGGGGAGCGCGACGCATACGACGACGTCAGGGAAAAGCACATGGACACACGTGGACCTCCGCAACACCGCATGATGGATTCGAAGTCGGAGTCACCGGCCAAGAAGATTAAAGAGCTTGATGAATCGGCGACACCAACAACCAAATTATCAGCTGAGTTGCAAGCCGGACACTACAGGGGCACGGAACCAAGTGCTTATTACCAGCCGAAGGAATCCCGAACGCCAGAGATCAGCCAGGCAATGCTGGCTGATCGCCAGCCAAGTAACCCAAACATTCGGAGAGTCAAGCAAAGTGTCCACAGCATTCCGATCAACGCGGTCCCAATGCCAAATTCGCCCCCCTCTCCACGCAATAATGGCAACTTTCCCGTCGATACCTTTGATCCAAACACTACGCTGGTCTTTCCGAATCGACCGCTGTCTGTCTCCTCTCTGAGATCAGCGTCTCCGGTGCCTAGGCCCTCACGAATGTCCCAGGAGTTCGATACACTTGGTTCCACATTGCATAGAACAGCAGAGGATACTATGCCGGGGGTAACATCCGGAAAGCATCGTGGGCAAGCACCCATGGCGGCTGGGCTGCCTGAAGCTCAGGCTGCTGATTGGGTTTGAATGGGATTTCACCTGTGGAACTTGTGAGCGTATTTTATGAGCTGCTTAACCTAGCACCTCAACGAGCGGCATCGGATTTCATGCCGCGATTATGTCTCTGGATATTTCTTATGTGGTTCTCATTGTCGCCACGGGGCGGACCTGAAACATTCCCCATTGCGAACTCGGTAGAAAGATATGGAAGGTGTCAGGCGCATTAAGTAGTGTCGTATACATACATATCTATCTGAATTATCATTATCGTTGTTCGTGGAAAGAGCTGAGAGATCACCCAGTTCTTGATAGCTGCGATTTGGGAAATCCATGAACGAGAATAGAGCTCCACCCCTCAACTATTTCTATCGACTTCCAAGGCCTTTTTTGAACCTCGTCGTCGCCCAGGTCCCCATTTTCTTCAATCTCCTCTGGGGCTGATGAGTTAGGGGCTCCAGTGCCAACATAGCCTCAGGGTGTGTGCCTGCGGTATGTCCCCGCCTCGCTGGCCCAGGTACGAACTCACTTTGTGATTCTTCTACCTGTTTCGGCCCTGATTCTGTCGCATTCTGCGATTGAAGCACCCTGATCCTGCGTATACGATCGTTCCGCTTGGGAAGATCTATAGGATCCTCGGCTTCCGACCTTATGGGCTCCTGTTCTACAGGAGTTGCCTTTGGCCATTCAGCAATCAAGCCATCGACGTACCAAATTTGGTTAGGGCGCAATGTCTCCCCAATACAAATTTCCTCGTCGCTCTCGCTCGGAAGCAGGATGTCCGGCACTCTGTAAGACTCGGCTTCGTCACTTCCCTCAACGACAGAAGCATTCGCGTCGCCTTCCATTGGGCCATTTGTGCGGTAACTGTAACCTCTTGAGACCTTCGTATCCCTGGATACCTTGACCCGGTGAAGTATTTCGCAGTGGAATGCCGACTCTCTGTATTCATCGATGGGAATCTCAACCGTGCTCTGGGATCCTCGTTCTCTATCTCTGTGGACAGTTTGCATGTAGGTAGTTTCGTCGGCTCTGTTGTAAATTTGGACAAGAAGGCCAATCTCTGATGGAAATTCTTGTGGGCGTGAGCGAGACAGAATGATGGCGAGCGGCTTTTCTTCGCTGGTGCCATTCTCAAGGAATGCGGTAGAAATTTTGTCATCAGTGGCTTCAACTTTGTACCACTCCTGCAGGTTTTTGTCAACCGGGAATCGGAAGACTCTGGACTCTGCATTGGGAGTAAAGAGAATGTTTCGACGCTCCGCAAATAAGAGGAAACCCGGGAAGCAAACCCTCAGGCCCCTAGTGGCCGCAATTTCTGGGGCCTGAGTGAGTGGTTCATGCAACTCAGCCGTTGAATTGATGACGCTCAAAGGGTCTGGATCGTCGACCTCGTGGGCTGAAAGCCATGTTCTCGGGGCCCAACCGAAACCTGGAATTTGGACCCGCTCCCCTGGCAAAAATATGATCCCTGGCGGTATTGAAGCAGGCCATTTGTTGTTGAAGGATTTCCAGAATTGCTTCATTGCTTCATCCTTCTCCTTGTTCCTGGACTCTTTAGCCGCCGTGTCCTCCGTGTTGATTTTCCCAGGTTTTGTCAGCCCGGCAGCCTCTATCAATGTGTCTTTGAATTCCAAATCGAGTAGAGATGCGAGTGCCAATGTCTCATGTAGCTCGTTGGCGGTCGCCTGATAGCACAGATAATTTCAGCTGATGCTATCTCAACAAAGAAACCATTTCGTATTTGCCAAGTCGTTCGCACAGAAGTGGAGGGATGCAATAAAACTGTAACTTACCCTCCAACGCACTGCCTTCCAAGCATTGACAACCAGCACTGCAGCTTTTCTGGGCGACCACTGAACCCCTTCGATGGCTTCACCCGTCTCTGGAACTGACGCCGCTTGCCGGCTAGAAGGTGTTCTTTGCTCGTGCATAACGTGACTCTGAAGTTGATTCTTTACGGTTGTGATAAGAGTGGACGCATGTCCATCCGTTTTCTCGTCGAGCTGTTTGTAAAGATCATCCAAAAAATGCAAGTTCTCTGCATCTTTACCCTGGGATATCTGGAGGCTTTTGCTCAAAAAGGCTTCTTGGAGCGTCCAAAGGCGCCTCATCCAACCGCTGGCAATGATTCTCATCGCTGTCTGAGCAGGTTTCTGGACGTCGGGGTCGATACCGTGCAGCCCCCAGTCGAGCACAATCGTGTGCGAAGCGCCCTTGAAAATCTTTGGTATCTGTCGGATACTCTTGCGTCTCACATCTCTCTTCTCATCTCCGCCCACGGGAATCATGAGCGTGTCTATCCAGAAGGGGATCGATGGAGTTGTCGAGTCTGGCTTGAAATCTGGCTTGAGCTCTAGCTTGCCAAGTAAATTCCGAATGAGTTTCAGTTGACAGTCCAGCATCTTATTTTCTTTCGGGTTTCCAAACCCGTCCGACCATACATGCGAAATGGTTGCGTATTCCATTGATGGATGCCATTCGACCACCTCAAGCTCGGGCGTAGTAGTGGATTCGTCGTGTATGTCTTTGAATTGGAGCAATGGCCGTTTGGTCTCATCACGAGAAATTATGTCCACGATTTTCTCGATGTATGTTTCGGAAAGATCTTTGGAAGCATCTTTGGAAGACTTACTGCATGTATCCTCCAGAGAGTATTGGTTTGAACAGAATGTCTCGCAGTGCGTTTGGGAGTAGTCGCCGCCTTCGGCTTCCGGAGTAACAAGGCAGGTGCTGGACAGACACTTGATGTGGGCTTTGCTGTTTGAGGCCAACTTTTTTGTGCTCTGCAGTGCTGCCAACAGCAGCGTCGCATTCGATCGTAGTTGCCCACGAAGAAGGCGGACTGTTCTCGGACACAGATTTTTGTCCTTCATCTCCTTAAGAACAAACCTCGGAGGACCCCAGCCACTGTCATCCTCGTTTTGCCATCCACGCATTTCCGTTCCTGTCGTCTGAGCAATCCTCGACTTGACGCCATGGAGTGTTTCACCCAATACCATGATGGATAAGATGATTGAATCGGGAACGTACAGACTTGCATCGCTGGCTTGAGTCGAATATCCACGAGGAGGTGTTGCTGCGTCGGAACACGCAAGATTTGCTCGAACGACCCGCCTGGCAAATTGGAGTACGGCCTCCAGGCGAATCATTCTCAGACGCTGGCCTGGGGGTGGGGGCCGGGTACTTTCCCATGCGACCCATTCATCTAACTTGCTTCGAAGGGTCTCAGTCGTGATGTAACCCCTGTCTACCAATTCGCTGTATTTCATCAAGGATCCGTTTTCCCCTTGAACAACAGTGAATATCAAGCCGAAGAACAGCCACGCTTGAAGAAAGCTTTTCAGCTTAACCCCGATGAGTGGCAAGTCTTTCTTAGAGGTGCCATTCTGGGAGGCAGCTGCGATAATTGGGAGAACACGGAGCCTGTAGTCTTTTTGATCGACGCACCACCCTTTGCGGGCTGGAAATTTATAGAAGTCCTCGATTGTCTTCGGTGGATCAAGTTCCTCCGGGGCTACAAGATTCACAAATGGTTTCTTTATTCCGTGGTCTTTGGTAAGATGCTGCATCCTGAGTGTGCTGATTGTTGTCTTTCGGGAGTGGGCATTCCGATGATGAGCGTGCTGAGGGAGTGAATTGGGTGTTCCGTAGTAGTGTCCATTCCATGTGCGACATCGAGCTGAGTTCCCACAACTCCCACCCCAATAAGTATCGCCCCATGGCCGCAGAATTTTGCAGCGTCTGGGCAGGCGGCCACCGCAGAGCCTCATGGACGCAGGAATGGCTGATAATTCTGCAAGCCCCCGATATTCGAGGGGTTGTATTACCCCAGACACTGCTAGGGTGTTCCACACCCGGGCCGTCGCTAATCCTGCAGCAATCCAGACTATTGCTGCAGAGTGGTCAGCATCGTCCAATACCGACATCCTCCGCCCCCACAATGTGCCATGCCGGTAAGATTCGATAATCGGGCATGATATATCACGCGGGATGGTGCGGTTCTATTTGACGCCGTCGACGCCTCTCCTATCCGCTGACCCCCCACAGGCAGTTTATGCATCAGGTGTGCCGGTCCATGCAGAGGATCCAGGCTCAGCTGAAGACGACGCCAAGGGACTAACTAGACTGGCCGCGAAACCTGAAGATATGGCTCAGTACAGGCAGTCATTTGGGCACGGGATTTTCAGGTGTGAATAAAATAGTATCATCATCATAATGGATCTACCTAATGATAGATGCTCAAGATACCAGGCAATAGACGAAGTCCGAGTCTTCTGTTTGGATCTGGGATGTGTTGTACAAATGCGGCTGAGCCTGCGTTTCAGTGGAATCCAAGTAGAAAAAATATCCCTGGCTGCGCCCCAAGCGCGCCCCCCCCCCCCCAACTGGTGTGCGCATGCTTGTAGCGCAAAGCTCAGCCCAAACGTCAGGTATATACACCTCAGCAAGCCTGCAATTCCTTCCCGGCTAGGTCGCTCATTCTCCGATCCGAAGCAAGTTGTCACATGCATTCGAGGCCGACCATAGCACGTCATGAAGGTAGCAGCAATCTCACCCTCACCGGGATTTGTGAGCGACAGACACTAACGATTTTCAGCCCAAATTCAAAGTCATTGAACGACATCCACATTCCAAAGATGCAAATTACATGTAAACACCTAAGCCACGTTGGTCTACCACTTAAGTAACCTGTTAGACTGACTTATCAAACAGTATCGCTGTGGTAGTACCGTTTTGGGCGAAGAAAGATGATTCAACCAACTATCAAAACACCTTGACGCGACTCGTCCGAGATTTGGAGAGCTCAACACATGCCAAAGATGCGTTGTTCTGTACCTACAATTTTGATGGATCCGAGCTTTTCGATAAGGGGGCATTGATCAAAGGCGCACTGATTCACAGCTTGTCAGACAGACTTGTTGATGAGTTAACGGCCGTCAGAGAAAATGCCAGTGTGGAGTATAGACCGCCAAACTCAAGCTCGGTCGACATGGAAAGCAACAAATCATCTTCAGAATCCCATGTTAAACGTCGCGTACGCTTGCCTATTGTATTCATCGCCCACAGCTTAGCTTCCTGGGTCGTTCGTCACTTGTTATCCGGTACGCCCTATGATAACTCAAGCATCATGTTTGCCACTCGAGGGGTGATCTTCCTCGACACGCCTCACGAAAGCCTTGCAACGTCACTCAAGGAAGAGAAGGTGGAGGAGTATCTGAACAGTCTGAGCGCTTTCCTGAGAGGTAAAACGGGCGCAAGTTCTTCTACGCAAAATCTTCTCAAGGAGCTCAAAGATATCGATCGTGAATTTGAGCGCCTGCAGAACACCGCGTTCGTTCATCGCCAAAAGGCACATGGGTTGGGCGGCCCAGCCGTCCCAACACGGTTCAGCGAGCTCTGGACAACAGCCCCGGAGTCTGGTATCGTGGTATTCTCAGAGGTAGATCGCTCTTTTCCCCAGCAGAGTATAATCATCATACTAATGGAGAGGTTTTCAGAGGTACAAAAATCATCCCAAGGTCGGGTTTGGCAGAATACGCAAGATTCTGGGTAGAGAAACCGAGCAAGAGCAACTTGAAAGAACGAAACCACGACAAAGCAACCGCGAACTGGACCTGGGTTCACTTTTAGAGAACGTTCTTGAACTTCACAGCCGGCTGCACGAGCACCATACCGAAACCCAATCTCTGACTCCGAATGATACGGCAGTTCCGACCGAAAACCATCCAGTGTTGACTTCAGGTACACTAGTGCAGCCCCCAGAGGCTATTCCGGAGGAAGCGGGACTTCTTACGGCCCCACCGATGAGGAAATCATGGCAATCCTCTGTGGATGATCCCAAATCAACGAACAGATTATCATCGTCAGATTCCTTGGGTGAACATGTGGCACCGGCAAGACAAGGTCCGGTAGCCCTGGGGCGGTGGCTGAGGCAGAACCGCAAGGACTCCTGGGGTGATGGAGTTTCAGTTACATCGGAGAAGTCAGACATCACGCAGCCTGGGGGTCTGAAATCATTCGTCCGCGATTCAGCATACGGAGATGCGTACAGAGAAACCCTTGACCTTGCTAACTCATATTACCAGCGAGCCGAATTCGCCAATGCCAAAGCTGCGTTTCAGAGAAGCAAGGCACTTTTAGCTGCAATGGGCCCGAGTGTTCGGCAGTCGTACGAATTGATTGCTATAGACGAGCAGTTGGCTGCTATATCAATGTACCGCGGGTATTATTCCAAGGCCAAAACCAGTTTCGAGGAAATTCTGAAGACGACCCGTGGTCTGGAACAAATCCCTTCGGTCCAAAAAAAGGAACTTCTTCAGGACCTCAGGCGATGGACCGCTGTTGTGCTGCTACACCAGGGCCAGTACAATAAAGCAGTGTCTGAGTTCAAGGCCCTGCTTGAGGATGGACAGAATGATGACTCCCGAACTACATCCGGGGCCCAGAGGATGCTCAGAATCCACGTTCATCGAGACCTCAGCTTGGCCTTAGCCCACGTAGGGCCGTACTCAATGGTCCAAGAGCAGATTGGGTCTGCAGAGGAAGAGCTCAAAAAGTACTCCAAGACCCAGGAGAGCGCCTTGGATATTACTGCTGTTCGGGCCCAACCCGAGGTAGAGAAGGTATTGACTGTATCGGGGACTGACGCTGTCAAGCCCGACGCCCAATCGCGGATGGAGGACAAGCCTAGCATGAATCTGCATAGAAAGCTGGCAGTGAAACGCGAGTACATGTGTTTTGTGCAAGCAGTTATCCACTACCTCTGGGGATCCTACGACAGAGCCTTGGAGACATGCGAGGAGGCCTTGCGTGGACTTGAGAAAAGGCTCGGGGTACGGCACATGAAAACGCTGGAGTGTGCAAGCCTCAAGGCTTTTTTGCTGGCTAAGAATTATCACTTGTCTGCAGCAGAAACTTGTTGCAACGAGACTTTGCAGACGATGAGAAGAGAATTGGGCCGAAACCATCCTCACACACTGGAAACCACTGGGCACCTGGTTTACATCTTCACATCACAGTACCGACTGGTCGAGGCTATAGCCACCGCCTCTTCACTCCAAACGTCTACGAAGGAGTTCTTTGGGGACAATCACCCACAGACACTCAGTTCGCGTCTACTGTTTTCCCAGGCTAAGATTGCAACTGGAGACTACACTGATGCTCTTGGAGGACTTCGAGAACTCGTCATGGCCTCCAAATCCTTTTATGGCGAAGAAAACCTGATAACACTTACCCACAACGCCACGTACGCTCGTGCGCTCCACCATGCCGGAGCCTTCAAGGAAGCTGAACGGGTTGCCAAGCTGACCTTACGAAGGGAAAAAATGTTCTTCTCTATTCCAATTGGATTAGATATCACGACAAACGAGATCTGCCAATCTTTTCAAGGATTAATCAGAGAGAGAACAGAAGCCATGGGCCGAAAGTCGGATGATTGGAGGATTCACCCTTTGTTTTTGCTCACGCTGGAAACGGTCGCGCTCATTGAACTCAGTAAGAAATGTTCAGACCGCACCTCGGCAAGGGAGATCTTGGGTAGCTGTTGGAGATGGAAGTCGGGCGTCCTGGGTAAGGACCACGCTTTCACCCTTGCCGCCGAATACGACTTCGCGATGACCTTTGAGGACGAAGGCGAAGACTATGAGGAGACCTTGAAGCGCCAAAAACATATACGGCATATATACTTGCAGAGAATTGCAACGTTGAAAGACACACATCCCGATGTCCTCACCGCCAGGAGAGAGCTGGTCATTATCAATTGTACACTTGGCGTGTGGACAGACTTCCCAAATCCATCTGAGGACGACCCAAACACAAACAGGGAAAATGCAGATGGTAAAGAAAGTTCTGGACTTACTGATACGGCACCGACAAGCAAGACCATGGACGACGAAATGTGGGCGCTCGCAGAAATTGAGTCCAAGAGGATATTCTCCTTACACAAGATGGAGTTAGGCGGATCACATCCCGAGACATTAAAGTCCCACCTCTGGCTATTCCAATTACAGCTCCAGCTTGGATGTGACGTGGAAAAGCGAACATGCATGGAAAGTTTGCTATCTGAATTGCGGGAGCCGACACTGCTGCACCAGCGTCTCGTGGATTCCGTACGGATAAGACAACAAATGGCCCTGGCATTACAATATAGCGGCCATCTTCGCCAGGCCGCACGCATATTACACCAAATACCCGAAGAAATGAAGGCATCGCCCATCATCAACGATCCATTGTTCGCTGAGACGCTAGACCAGCTTGAACAGGCCACTCAACAAAACATTCTTGAGACCATGCTAGAGGCTCAGAGACACCCGAACTACAAGACAAGATTGCAGGTGCTTCGCTCCATGGCAGAGACGTCAACAAAAGAAACTGGAAAAGCCAGCGAACCTCAAGAACACCTGTCGGAAGCCTTCGAGCTGTGCGAGCTGCTCTACGGACCGGACCATCCCCACACTCTCAAAGCCCGCGAGCAAGTAGTGCTGGCGACCTGGGACCCCGAGGACGAGAGTGCGATGAAAGACGCAATCAAGCTTTTGTCAGAGCTTATTGCTACTCTGAAGGCGAGCTCTGGAGTTGCGCAGAGAGAAGAATTGAGGAAGGTGCATGATCAGTGGGTTCAGGAACTGGACAAGCGAACCAAGGAAACTGACCTGGAAGACGATGTCGAGGAATAAGACCATTATGTAGCTTTATCTCACCCGATTTCCCAGCTGGTCAGTTGGCTGAGAGACTTTTCTTTCATCGCAACTGCAAACCGCTATTTAGGACTCAGCCATTCCGTTGTACAGCCCTGTGATCTGATCCCCAAAACTGTGAACCACACCACCGATTGCTCTGCACAAGATAGCCCTAGGAGTCGGATACACAGTTGCGCGAGGTCGAAACTTACAGGGCGTTAGAGTTCCCAATGCGATGCTAATGCCGGGTCTGATACCAATACCATGTCTCTCTCACCTTCCATTTCGAATTAGTCGACATAGCTCTTCAACATCGAATTCCTCCAATGTCACGATATCGAGCGTGAGAGCAACGGCTTAGTGGAATCGTAATTAATTACAAGAGAAAAATCCCTTGAGCGACGCGGAGGTACTCCGAAGTACTATATATACGGGTCTAGTAAGCTTGGTATATAAGAATAAGTACTAATATAAGGAAAAAATTATTAACTTAGAGCTGATTTATTTCAATACCAATATTAGGTACCCCGTGGCCTGTTGGGGGCATCCTCTCTCTCCTCGAGACCCCTGACTCACGAGACCTAGAAGATCTCGCCGATATTCGAAAATGGGGCGTACCCTTGACCTTGTACGGCCCAGTAGCCGGCCACAGCATTGGTACCAGCCAACGGGACGGTCCATGTGTACGTGTACCCACTCTGGGTTTGTTGCACGACACCGATGGGATTCCATGACCATTCCGCATTAGCGGAAGAACTGGTGTCCCACGAGCCGGTGTATTCGTAAAGGCTGCAGTAAAAGTCATTGCCCTCGACGAGGTAGCTGAAAACCCCCAAAGGCCCCTGGGGTGACTCGAGACTCCCCATCCTAATGGGCCACCCGTGGCGCTCAGAACCGGAAAGTTTGCCGCCGAGAAACAGCCGCACGAATGCGTACGGGACCAGGACATCGACTTTGAAGGTAGCGGTGTCGCCATCCAGTGTATATCCAAAATTGGTCATTGTACCGCTAAGCGAAAGGCTTTTTGTGCCCGCCAAGATCAACCGGGAACTGCCTCCATTGCCTGAAGCCAACCTCGTCCGTACCTCAAAGTTCAGGCCGGAGGACCCAGGCTGGATCATGCCAATAGTAGTTCGGGTCAATGACGCTGGCAATTCCAGTATCAGTGCACCGTCTTGATAGACCGCGTAGCCAAGAGCATTCCCGACTGGCGACCAGGCTAGGGTGACGGAGCTGTAGTCCGAAAAGGAGACGGCGGCGTCGCTTGGAAGGCCAGCAACGTAGACGCCAGTAGCTTTGGCCGGGTCATCGATGAGAGGCTTGCCACCCGGGACAGCGTCCATGAATGTTCTCATGTACGCATCGTTAGGCAGGTTGTCGTATGGGTTGGGGTTGTCGTCGTCGGTGATCTCGACAAGACCCGCAAGGCGGGTTTTAGCGAGAGCAGCGACCTCCTGAATCTTATCCTGCGGGACCCTGTAGATGATATGCCAGATCTTTCGAGGGTCCTTTGGCGTCCAGTCGTTCGGTACATAGCTGTTCTGGTAGGCCTCATAGCTGCTCTCGAACGTCAACAGCGCGTCCATGGTGTCTTCGTAACAAGAGGCTATCGGTGAGCCCGGGTTTAGTACGGTGAATGCGCCGGGGTGTTTCCGCTTCGTGTAGTCGTTGATGTATGCGTATAGGTCCGAGTAGATGTTGCCGGGACCACATTCGGGCCAGCCTTCATCAAAGAAGATACCGCCGATACTAGAACCATACAGCTCGTACCATTTTTCGATGTCTTGTTCGATCTGGGAGGTCCAGTCGCCCAAGTCATTCGAACCAAGTCGAGTTGTAAACTTTTGTTGACTGATGCCAAGGTACCCTGTCCGAACATAGCCGATGATCTTCTTGCCTGAGCTCGCGGCTTGATCAATCACCGACTTCCAGGCGTCCTCCACAATATAGTCTGGGCCGTTCAAAACATTCGCAACTAACACGCTAACCTTCCCGGTGTCGTATGTCAAAAGACGTGCCCACGCAGCTGGGTCTCCGAGGGGGTTGATGTACGATGCAATGGCGATCTGCGGACCTGAATTCTGCGGATCTGGATTCTGCGGATCTGGATTCCAGGAGTCGTATTGATCCAGATATGCCGAGGTGAATGACGAGGCGGGCGCAAATCCATCACCGAGAGTCACCGTGGCGTCAGTGGTGAGGTCCTCGTCCAGACTGCATGCGTCGTCCGCCTCCCAAGACAAGGCGTCCACCGCAGCAGAATTGATGATGGTGGCCGTCCCGTCATCTTCAAAAGCAAATAGATCGCCAATGACGACACCATCTCCCTCGTTTGACCGCGTGTTAACCCTATTGGGTGGTACAGGCGCGAGAGGAAGGTGAGGGTAAATGTTTCCCAGCGCCTTTTGCACGTACCTCGCCATGGCGTAGAGTGTGAGGCTGTCGGAATTTTGCACCACCCACCCGCCCGTGTCCTCACCCCACCGCGAAAGTGCTTTGACGAGCTCAGGCCCGTAGGCCTTGACGATCTTCCAAGTGACTTTGGCCCCTTTGCTGGGTCTTGTTGGCACCAAGAGCCGCAAGTCCACGACAGGTCTGTTGGAGCCATATTGTCCGGCCTTGGAGACCCAGTTGATGTGAAGGAGCTCGTGAATCCAAATTCGCGCTGCCGCTCAGTCATCAGTATATAGGTAGCCAGCAGGGTATGCGAGGCCGAAAGCCCAACGGTAGGGTAAAGCTCACCTTTATTGGGAATATAGTTGTCCAAATTGGCCCACCAGTCTTCTCCCATGCTCTTGTCCCCGCCGTGCTTCATCATGACATCTAGATCCATAGATGCAAAGTACCGCGGGCAGAAGTTGATGCGAGCAAGACCGCTGCTCGGGTCCTTGTTGGTGGTGTACGCGGCCACCGTACTTCCTCCGCCACAGGGGCATTTGCCCTTGGGATCATCGCAGCGAACGTGAAGTCGCCAGTCGAGCGGGGTCGTGATGTAGCCAGGCTGGATGGTAGCCAGGTTTCGGAAAATATGTGCAACAACACCAGTGTTAGCGTGTCTTGTCTTTCCAATATGTCTGGCAGTGAAATAATTTGCAGAGGACTTGGGGTTGCATATCTCGTATGGCGCCTTGTTGGTTCTGGTTTAGGGCTGGTGGCCCTAGGTACTCCACCGCCGAAGCCTCGTTGAAATTGATCGAGTTCGCTTCATCGTAGAGTAGATTCATGATCTTCCATGATTGCTGCCAGCCCGCGTAGATCATCCGACGATCATCAGCATCGCATCCGTTCCAGTTCACCAGTCTAGTGGCTAGATCGGTCACATTTCCGTCGAAAGTAGACATGTCGTACCCGCTGATGGACAGGGCGGCGGTGAAGTCCTGCTCTGCTTGGGCGACGCTGATCTCATCTCCGCGCCCATCGAGCGACTTTCGAGGCCGGCTCTCCCCGTTCTCATAAGTGGAGTCAGTCGGGTGCTGTGGTAGAGCCGCTGCGACACCAAGCAATCCATGCAGGCTGGTAGCAAAGAGGGCCCAGGATGCCTTCATAGTATTTCACGTAAATATATTGGGGAATGAAAGAAACCAGAGTGTATGTAGCCAGGTCCAAGCCATTGACAGAGACATATGCGGGCTTCTTTGGACTACATATATATTTATCTCTTGACTTAGGTATATACTCTGCCGCAAATCTGCGTCTCTTGGTGCCAGTGGACACTCCAGAGACAGCTGACAGCCTCGGACTGATCCTGAGGGACTCGCCAGCTCCATCTAGGTATGGGCTCTGCCGCAAGGCTGCGCCTCTTGGTGCCAGTGTACCATCCAGAAACAGCAGACAGCCTCGGACTGATGCCGAGGGCCTCTTCAGGATGATGACCCTTGGCTAAACCTTTCGCTTTGTCCGATAGGTAGATATATCTATCTCCCCACCTAGGTGTATGCTCTGCCGCAAGGCTGCGTCTCTTGGTGCTAGTAGACCCTCCAGAGACGGCTGACAGTCTCGCAATGTTTCCGAGGACTCGCCAGGATGATGACTCTCGGCCAACGCTTTCGCTTCGTCTGATACAGTCAGGAGACAAAAGTTCCGCCACACTCCGCACCACCGATTTGCACCCACCGAACCACGTACTTCACTCAAAGTCCATAGCCCACGAGAACTTCTTTTTGTTTAGTGACTTAAATCAATCGATTTAGAATTCAACGCTCTATCTGATGATATAGACATTATATCACCTGGAATCATTTCCCTGTTCCCATGTCACCTACTTTGTCGTGTACAGGTACCCCTGCTAGGGGGGAACTTATACCGCAGAATGTGCTCCAGCCGGCAACCGCTAACAACCAACCGCAAAATCCTGTTGCAATAGAAAGGATCCTGGCTGGCCTGTTCGTTACATTATAGCGCTTCGTATGGAGGATGTCAAGATGTGTTCGTTATTTTGGGGGCTAACCGATATCCTGTTGGCGCTAGTAGAGATCCTTCAGGAGCAGGACGCTGAAGTAAACGACTCAACACAGAGCATTCCAGTCGGGGAAACAATTGTCCGCCCCGCCTTCTCTCGTCTAAGGCTCTTTGCCTCAGGTACACCAAAGGCATCGGGTGATTCTTCGCTTCCACCAGACCACACTCCACTGAGAACACTAAGCCAACGATTTCACGTGTCGACGGCGGAAGACCCCTACTGGGGAGAACATGAACCTTTCTACGGCATTCGCCCTTACAGCCTTTGTCGCTTTGAAAAAAATCATGGGAGTCACAACATCATCATCCAGATACGGTACAATGGACCCCGACGAGCTGTACCCTGACGACTACGAACATTGCACGGGCCCCATGGTGGAACCATTGGAACAGTCCACGTACCGGACCGAGTTTGGGTCCGGCTCTCTGACTTTCGTTCGCGGCTGGCCGAGCACCGGCGGTTTCTACATCCTGACCTGCGACGGAGTCGAGCTCGAGTTCCTCGGCCTCGACCGCTTCGAGCCGACGCCACGGTCCCAGAATCCCGATGAGGAGGATGCATTCTGCGCGAACATGCGCAAGCTCGGGGCACATTGGTACCGTGACTTGGAGGCAGAAGCCACCGAGAGTCTCGGGGGGGAGTATCGATACGACCACGAGGTGCAGGCCTTTGGCTGGCCGGCCGATGGGGGCGTCTGGGCCCTGAAGATGCCATACATGGACTCTTATTTGAAGGGCATGGCAAGGATCCGAAATGCCTTTAGCATGGAAGAAAGGTGTCGTCAGATTGAGAAGCTGGGTGGTGTGTTTTACAGTGATCCGGCCAAATGCCCGGACCTAAAATTGGCATGAAAACAGCTGCCATTCCCTCCGAGCCTCTGAACTGGAGTAAATGGAAGATCTATCAGGACTACTCCTGAGTACTGATCACTAGTGATGGTGCTCATGTCACACGTATCCGTCTCTAAGTATCTGTGAAATAATTTGATAATGAGACAACATGAGATGATTCTACAAAGCCTCCAAATTGGCCCGAATCGCGACCTCGTCGACTCCAACGAGTCGAACAGCGTCGAGGTCCACCGGATGCCGCACTCCTATATATAGATATTCTCCTGAGGCTGGCTGAAACCGATTTACGACTGCTCTCAATTAATCTCGTCCAAGGAGGCACAGGCTTGGCTTGGAGGCCCACCAATACCAGCGGTTTCCATTCCGTCCAAACAACTTCACCCATTCTCGAGCCTTACCATTGAGTCGAAACTGTCCGGAGAGCCCCACGAGTCCCATGAAAAGGGCTGCTCAAATATAATGCGTCCGATTGCAACAGGTGCAGTTAGACACGAGGACCAGCGGTCTTGGCCCCGACAGACCCTCCGAGCCCATTGTTCTGAACCGTTTCAGGGAAGTAGGCATGTTGACACCCTCATCACCAGCCGCGGTAGCTGGGCCCTGGCTGATGCCCTTGGACCTGAGGATGTTGGCAAGGCAGTTTATGCTGTCCTGTAGGTAGTCGCAGTCCTGGACGGGCAGCTTGGAGGAGTCGCCGTCGCAATTAACCATGAGCCCGTGGAGGTAGGCCTCCTGCTCGAACGCCTGCGACACGAAGTCGATGCCGCTGAAGAAGTCTAATTCCTCTTTTTGGAGGGTCCTGCTGAGCTGTTTCTCAAACACTCTCCGCGCGTGCTTGAGCAGGTCACGGTTGAACTCGCCGTTGAACCTGTCGATCTCAAAGTAGTCGAGGCGCACGTCCCGGAGCTGCTTTGCCAGGTACTCCTCCATCACCGGCATGTTCTCGACGAAGCTGTTCTTCGTCGTCGGTGTTTTCTTCCTGCTGGGTTTCTTCTCCGCTGTTGCTGTAGAGAGCGCGTTTGCCTCCAAGGTATACCAGAAGGGAATGCGTCCGGCAGTATCCCAGTGCTGGGCGAAGGCCTGCGCCGTGGCTGACGGCTTCATCTGCGTGACAGCCCTATTCATTATTTTCGTCTTCTTCTTGCGTGACATCGGTCGATTTGGGCCCCAGTAACGATGAGAGAAGCACTTGAGCATAGCCGCTGGGGTTGTGGGGGGATCGCCGGCGAACAGGGCGACCTTGTGCAGCTCGATGAGGTGATCCATGGCTGGCCACTGCAGGTTGCCGAGTCCCAGCTGTCGAGATGCGTTGTAGAGATGGGCCATGGCACCCACACCATGCCGTTCGGCATTCATAATCTCGATTCCGATTGACTCGGTCAGGGTCTGCATGAAGGCTTCTCGATGCGTACAGAACATTGGATAGTGGTCAAAGAAGAAATGAACGCCTATCGGAAGCCAGATCACGTCGAATAGACCGCCTAGCAGGTAATCCTCGTACGTGCACCTGAGCGTCAGAGGGTCCTGCTCTTTGTACATCTCAACTGCCGGTTCGCAACCCGTCGGTTCTCTTTCCTCGCCCTGGTCTGACCGATGGTCATTATCCCGAGTATTGGGGACTGGTAACATGCAAAGAATCTTGTCCATGGCCTCCTTGACCTTGCTGTCCCAGCCAGGAGTGACTCCGCCCAAGAGGAACGGGGTGTCCTGTGTTGGGACCAAGACGCGGGGTTTCGCTTCTGTGTCCACCTTGAGACTCAGCAAGCTCATGTACTTGTCATAAGTCGCATCGTAGCTTGGCCTGGCTGCAGGGAACTCGTAGGAAAGCTCGTTAATGTCCAGCATGACCTCGGCGGCGAGGACGCTGGTAAGGTTAACCTCCTGTCGTGTCCAGACAGGATGTAGGGAGCCCATGATTGGATCTTTCCTGAACGACTCGAACCGCCTCGCCCGCTCTGAATGGTCTTGGTGTGGTCCTTGGGATGGCGAAACGTAGTTCAGGTACGCCAACTCAGCCAGCAGACAACATAGATTCTCGTCGCGCTCGATGATTTTGCCGCCAGCCTCAGAATTGAACATCGCCTTCGGATTGTGCTTGAAATGAAGTAAAAGTGGCTCGCAGTATTCACCATTGACACCAAGTGGACCGCACGTAAGCCCGTTGAGTCTTCGAGCAGAGAAGGCGAATGTCAAATCGTTCATGTGGACTGTCCCGTCCCTGGTTCTGTAGGAGGAATTCTCGAAACGAATGACGGCTTTTGCGTCATTAGGGTCCCTCAATATGTCAAGGAATCGAAAGTATGTTCCTCGGAAGGTTCCTTGGAAAGAACAGGCTTGATTCTGATGACGTGTCTGGCCCGGAACTCCAGGCTGTTCTTCAGCGGGATCAAGTGCCGACATAGCTGTCTCTTCCAATCCCTGCACGAAACCCATGGTCTGAGCAGTTAATAAAGTCGCCGCAACCGTGTCAGCCCCATCCCTGAAGCATCGCTTCCATAGAGACTTCAACTCTGCCTTGATGTCGTGTAGGTCCGTGAACAGAGTGAACACCATCAAAGCGTTCTCTTGGCTGCCTTTGATTTCCATGTGGTACTTTCGACCTGGTGTGGTGGTCTCTCCTGCAGTGGATTGGCCTGAGGATTCGGTAGATTGGGCCAGATCATTCTCGGGCTCCTCCTGAATGGATTGTTCCAGCAAATATTCGTATCGATTCCTGTGACAGTTAGATTTCAATGTCGAGGCAGGACCACAGCGGTACTAGTGCTTACGGCTTTGCCTCTCCACCCGCACCAGAGACAGCGCTCCCAGTGCTGTCTTCATTGGAGGTGGCTGCGGTGGCTCCGGTAGCCTGGAGGAATATATTGGCAATCTTCTCCAAGACCTTGACGAAATAGCGATGAGCTGAGTTGCTCTTGTGGTCGTTGGGTCTGGCGGTCTCGAACCAGTCGGAGAACTTCTGTCTCAGCTTGATAGCTCGGCTGAGTGCGTGCATTCTACAGTGACACGCGCATTAGCATAGGCCAGCGCTATAACCCAGTCAGGGCGAATAGACAGAGACAAGGAATACCATGATAGACTTACACACTGGCCGGCGGTCGGGAAACACTGGAAGGGGATTTTGAAAGACAAGTCGATATCAGGTTCGCTTGGCTGAGAATATCCACGGCATTGAAAACAACCTCTCTCTTGTCGTCGTCGTCCTTTTTCTTCTCAATTGCTGGAATTTCATTTGCCGCAGCCTGTCGCTTGGCAGCCTTGCGCTCCTTGCCCTTGACCCTACCTGAACCAGTGATTTTATTGGTTGGGATGCTTGTTCCAGTGCAGCTCTTTGCTGTCTGCGGGCCTGGAGTGGATGGGCCTGGCGTCGTTTGTATCCCATGTTGTCTCTTCCAGCCGCAAGCTTTCGCTGTTTGCTCGATCCATTTCAGAACGTAGCTGGTGTCGTCCTTGTACTGCCAGTAGCTGGCATTGGAGATTAAGTCGGGGGAGTCCATGGCGTTGTGCGAAGTGACCAGATCGTAATTGACGGTGGTGGTGATGGCGGGTTTGGAAACGCCGGGGAGCGTCCTGGGTGTGTGTTTGGATGGACTCCGACTGGCGGTAACGAAGTATGCAATGTCGAGATCCAGGATTGAGGAGGACTGTTTATCAAGCAGCCCGAATGGAACACGAGCCACGTTATTTATAAAAGAAGTGGGGACGACAACGACCGGTGAATTATTCCCATGTGACCGTAGACATAGAATTAATCTGCACCTACTAGAATTGCAGTGACTGTGTAGCTTGGATAGTTATGTAAGCCAAACGTTCATGAATACGTACACTGCTAGATATCACCGCCATGTGAAGTGCTAGTCAAGGGCCACAGGCAGAAGACAGTAGTCCTGTGACGCGGAGGGAGCGCTATTAGGCCGCAGTCTATTCTATGACCCTTTCGATTGAGTTACATGAGAGCGAGTGGGGCAAAGAAGTATCGAGAAAATAGACATAGTTACGTTGGCCATGATGGGCTTCCCGCTCAGACTCCAGGAGCTTGACAACCATTATTGGTTCTTTTGATTTATATTGTAGATTTATGTGCTACGACGGAACAGGGGCCAGCTGGAGAAGGGGCAGGCTGCCGGAAATCAGGAAGGATGAATGGTCATGTTCACATCTATATATGCTGCGTTTGGATAGCCACTTTCCAGCTTTAGAAAGGTCCCCGGGCTGACTGTCTTTGAGTCAAATGTTGTGTGTCCGCGTGGCAGGTTTGTGTGGATCAATTATATACATGATTCATCTATGCAGATTTGCTTCTTTTATTCCTCCAATGCTTGCCCCAACGCCTCAGGACAACCACAAAAACCATACACAAACCGCCATCCAAGAAAGCAACCATGGTAAAGAACCAACCTCTTCCCATGGTGTTCACAAGTGGGTTCAGAGCAGCAACCACGGCAGCAGACAATCCGCACCGGATGATGTTATTGCTTGCCGCGATCGTGCTAGGCTTCTCTGGGAATATGTCCACAACAAGAGCACTATAAACCTGGTGCAAGACCGTGCATTTTGCTCCCAGGTAAAATTGCAGTATCAGTGGCACAGCCGGGTGTACCTTGAGCTGTACCGCCCAGGCGAATCCGACCAGGACGCAGGCCGAGAAGGCCAGGATTATCAGGGAGAATCGGCTGCGCGCCTCTTCGATGGGAAAGTCGTGAATGTTGTGGTTGTCGTTCTTGTTTGTAGAAAACCCGGCCTTCTTTGCGACGTGCTTGTAGTTCCTGTCCATCATCTTCCCGCAGATAAAGCCTCCTGCAATGACGCCTGAGCCGCCGGTCAGGTAGCAGAGACCCACGTATATGTCCTTGAAGCCATAGCCGCCGGGGTCTTTGCCATATATGACAGGGATCGATGCCTGAATGAGATACCACACTGCGTATGGGCTTGCTGCGAGCCAGAGTCCGAGGAATGTGTCCCAATAGAATACGAGGCGGAGTGATATGAATGGATTCGGGACCACCAGCTTGCCTTTTCCAGTGGCAGTCTTGTTGGGGTCTTCGATCACAACACCACCATTTGCACCTTTATCACCGTTCTTGGCCCTGTTGGCTTCGACTGGACTTGTCTCGTCGAAACTCTCCTCAGCGCTTGGTGGAACTTTGCTTCCCTTCTCGGAGTCTTCCTCTCCTTTTGGCCTCCTGTTCCTCCAGTCAACCATGAGACTCCACCACGTCCGCCATATGCCTAAAGCCGGCACAGATCCATTGCCAACAATGGTTCTCCTAGTCTCAGGCAGCGTCCACAGAATCAGCGTGAGGGCGATCCCGCCGAATATCACCAGCGCCCAGAAGCACCACGCCGGCTGACCCGTCATCACGACGCCGCCACCAATGATGGGGCCGATACACGGGCCCAGGTTCCCGCTCGCCAGCATGGGGCCCAGCATGCTGCCCCGCTCGGCGGAGGTGACGAGGTCTGCGACGACGCCGTACGCGAGGCTCAGCACTGCGGAGCCGCCGATGCTCTGCGTCGCGCGCAGCAGGATCAGCGCCGTGTAGCTGCCCTGAGAGAAAGCCAGACCCAGGCTGGCGGCCGTGTACAGGCCGAAGGTGAGGATGAAGACGGGGCGTCGGCCGAAGACGTCTGATAGGGGGCTCCAGAAGGATGCGGAGATGCCCTGGAATATCACGTAGACTGTGATGGTCAGGTTGATTGCCTGGGCCGAGGTGTGGTACTGCTCAGCTAGCAGCAGGATCAAGGGCAGGAATATGTTGGCCGTCAGGGACGAGGCGAGGGTTAGGAAGCCCAGGAGATAGGTGATGTAGCGCTTTTGCCATTTTGTGAAGACGCTATACGGGACCACAAGGGGAGACGTTGGTGGCGAGGAATCGGCGTTTGATGCTTCGAGAGCGACACAGTCTTCGGCCTTCAGTCCGGCTTGGTCTCTTGGGCTGCTCCTCTGTTCGACGGTAAACGATGTTCGGAGGCCGTCCTTATCGTCTCGTTCTTGGATCGAGGGTGGCGACATCCTGGCGGCTTCAAGAGAACCCAAAGTGAAGATGGAGCGGCGCCTGGTACAACATGCTCGAAACTGAGGCCGGGAGAAGCGATGCGTGACGTTTTCAACATGCGTTCCATCAGCAGGCAGACCAAGTCCCGACTCCCGGGGTTGGTTGTTTGCCGCCGTCTGCTGGTCCGTTGGTCGATTGTGGGACCCATGCAGCGGCCCATGTTGACTGTCACCCCCTCACTGATGCATGTTGGTTCTTCGGTGCTGCTAAATCTGAACATGCAGTTGCATCCCGGCCGGCTGATGTCCTCAGAAATATGCTGAGCTGTACCGTAGTCTTAAAATCACAATGACATGAAATTTTTATCCAATGAACCTGTATTGGGCATCACTGTCCTGATTAAGGGCCGCTTGGAACCATCACCCTCAGTGATCATCCCCAATGGCCATACTCAGGGTTAGGACATATCCAACATGCAATTGATTTCCTCCTACACTGTAGAAACCCTGGATCTCAGTCCTCTGTGCTTTGTCTATTCCTGGGCAATTTAGTCAAAAGCCTACATAGACATGAAAGACCATTCAAGGACAGTAGGCATGCAAAATTCTCTTTCATAGTCGTTTCTATAGTACTTGAATAGGCCCTTGACAACTGTATCCTACGCACCACTACGTGAACCAGGATAGTTATCACCTCGTAAGTTCCGATTTTCGAGTTGCATCATCCTGTGTCACAATGGAATCAGGTGCCTGCGACACAGATGGGCTTTCGCCCGATGTGGTGGCAACAGCAACTTCAGAATTACTGTGTGCCGCCTGTGAGTTTGCCAAGATCCTGGCTTTAATATCCGACTCGGTTGCGCCGACCTCAAGCCCATGTTTTCGGGCATAGCCCTCATATCCATCGGGATACTTTTCGACCAGGTACCTTATATCTTTCATAACACTGTCTCTGTCAGAATGTTATCATGCCCCCATAGAAAGCTGGATTTTCAAGCTTGCTCACGTTTTACGCATCCGAAGATTTCCCGGGTATAAGGAAGAGGAATGCAGATTGAACCGCCTAGATTGGATGGTTAGTGGTTGACCTGTGTCTAGTGGTTGAAGATTATCGTTCAAGTTAACTTACACGCTGTAGAGAATGCCTCGATCGTGGAAGTCTTCTGCGGGCTCAGCGATTTGGACGTGCTTGGTATACTCGTTGATGTAGGCATCAGTCATTCTGTGGCGTGCAATGAACCAGGGAGACAATTCGTCTTGTAAGAATAAGAAGTTAGTTTGTGAAGATTGATTAGTCTTGCCTGGTGAAGTCCGCGTAACTTACATTCCTTGTGGGCATACAGGGGAGTTGGGTCAAAGATTTTCGGATCGCCAGTGGCGGCATCGACCGAGGCATTTCCATCCCACAAGTCTCCGTGGCAGAGAACAGGGTCGATATGACGTCCCTCCGTTTCAAGCGGGCGCACTAGTCGTGGTATTACTTTGAGGAACAATTCGTTGCGGAGCCTTGTCATCTCGGTATCTGGGCCGTGGGTTTGCTCCTCCGCGAGAAATGCTGCCTCAAGACAGCCCGTGATAGTGGTCTCCCATGATTTGCTCATGGGGAAAACAGAAGGATTGCGTCCGCCATAGGTAATGATAGGGAAGCCGAACTCTCCTGTCTTCGACCTTGCTTCCGGTCTCGTTTGCAGCTTCGCGAGAAGAGCCGGAAAGTCAGACACGTCCGGAATGTCACCTGATAGTTCGTAGAAACGGATGATCAAAAAGTAGACTTCATCCTCTTCTTTGTAGGTGCCCCAAGCTATTGGTTCGGGCACGAGCTCTGGATAGGCGCCGTGCAGAGCCTTTGCTCCCGTGTACTCTGAAGACACCATGTTCTTTCCATGGTCAAACTTATGGACCTGTTTGTTGCGAGGTCATTCCTCTGGTCAGCCAAGACATGGACGACGAGCCGTGGGATGGCGACACCTACTTTGATAAAAAAAGGGGTCTCATTCCCGTCCGCATCTGTCGCATCGATCTTGGCAGTTCGTGCCCAATACGATGCCCCGCTTGGCGAGATTCCATGGAACTGAGTGCCCGGCGGAAGCGCGTCCTTAACGGCTTCATCGATGTACTCGATTAGGTGTGCCGGTACTGGAATCTCTCCCTTCCAAACGTACTCTTCTTCCTCGGCCATTATGACGAATGGGTACAAGCCACGAGTAGTAATTGGATATGTTGGATGGTTGGTTTGTGAAACAGATACCTAGGTGGGAAACCTATTCTTCCTCAAACAAGCACCAACGGGCACTTTTTGAACCAACCAGGGAAGAGCCCCGGCCTGGGCCCGGCCACATTGTCCTGGTTCGCAAAGGATGCTACTGTGTACCAACAGGTGCATCGAGAATGCTGCGTGGGGGTGGAGCCCACGCATGGGACCGAATTAGCGGCTACTCGGCCCATTCAATTGGCCTCTCGTGTACTAACCCTTGCTCCGGACACTCGGTTGATGCAGCTGGAGGCGCGGTCCGACTCTAGGCCGCCAGGATTACAACACCACGCCGCAAGGACGCATGACGCACTAACAAACATCCAATCGAAGCTACGGAATTGCGAGGATACCCGGAACTGCTGCCACACATGGACTGCGCCTTGCCTGTTCTCAGCAGGTCGGAGGTTGGTCAGGGGCCGTGAAAGAGCCTCATCCAACTGGCCATTTCTTGGCCATCGAGGTATTCCTGGAGTACCCCTCACGGCGGCCGAGGCGCGCTCCCACCGTGAAGCAAAAGTTGCCATGGACGTTTCACACAGCATTCCAGCAGCAGCCTGATTGAGCGCATCTAGACCCATCTCTTTCATCTGCCAGCCATATGACTGTACCCCATTAAGGCATCAATGACATACAGTTCAAGGAACTGGATCAGATCTTGGCCTCTGCTTCTTGGCAGCACAAGGAGGTTGGCATCCTCGAGCCAGTCGTCTTCAGAATCCTCCCATGGACTCCAAGCGGGAGATAACCCGTGTCACTAAAACGGCTTCGACGAAATCCTTCCTATCACGGACGTTCACAAAATCCGGATTGGAGTCAAATGACGAATTCCACGCCTCGAAGGGTCCTCTGGGGCTTACAACTCTCCACGACCCCGGGCTGGGCCAGAGCGCCATCGCCGATATCATTTTCGTCCATGGACTCAACGGCGGAAGTCAAAGTACCTGGAGTAAAGGGAATGATGAGACAAACTTTTGGCCGAAAACATGGCTCCCCATGGATGATGCTTTCCGCGATGTCAGGGTCCACAGCTTCGGTTACTCGTCAGGTCTCAGTCGGGAGTCGATTCTGAACGTGCGGGACTTTGCAAGCTCTCTGCTGGGCGCCGTCAAGGACTCACCCGTGATGAATCGGGGCGACAAGGTATGCTTTCTCATAATTTTGGGCTGTGCTCCTCATTGCACTCTTCCGTCCCAGAGTCTTGGAAATCTTTGGTCCCAAGGCTGATTCCACTTCTTCTTTAGCCTCGTCTCATTTTCGTTGCACATAGCATGGGCGGCCTTGTTGTCAAAAAGGCCTACATCCTTGGCCATCAGGAACCTGAGTTCAGATCAGTCGTCGACCGTATCTGCTCCATAGTCTTCCTCGGCACGCCGCATCAGGGCGCTGCCATCGCGCAGACACTGTCACGGCTAGCTGCTTTGATGGGAGCCCGCCCTTTTGTTGATGACTTACTTCCACATTCGCCAATGCTGCAATCGATCAACGAAGACTTCCCCAGGGTCGCAGATAAAATCCAGTTGATCTCCTTCTATGAAACAAGACCCATGAGTGTTGGAGGGGTCAAGGCCCTTATTGTTGAGAAGAACTGCGCAGTCATGAATCTCGCCAACGAGCGCAGAACGTTGCTAGATGCCGATCACCGCCACGTGGCTATGTTCTCCTCGCCTAATGATCCAGCTTTTGTCACTATTCGAAATGTCCTGGCAACAATCGTGTCTTCGCAGAGGGAATCGAAGATATCAGAAAGGCAAATGATGGCACACGAAGATCAAATCTCATTGAATAGATTTCTTCGAATACATGATGCCCCTGAGGACGACATAATGACACATGACTCAGTTCGGCTTCCTGGATCTTGCGGATGGCTGTTCAACAAGGACTACTACAAATCCTGGAAGGAGTCATTGGACTCCAGCATGCTTTGGCTTCGTGGTAGGCCGGGTGCTGGTAAGAGCGTTATGAGCGGTGCGGTGGTCAACGACTTGCGAGGCCGAGGCATGGACTGCTCCTTCTTTTTCTTCCAAGGCTCTGACAAGACCAAGTCCAGCCCGAACACTTTTCTGAGATCCATGGCCTGGCAGATGGCAATGCTTCATCCCGAGATCCTGTCCAGAATGAAGGAGCTGATGTCAGAGTGGAAGGACGGGACAGTCGACATGGTTGACCCCAATCCTGTCTGGAGGAAACTCTACTTGTCTGGCATCCTGAAGATAAGGCTAAGTCGCCCTCAATTCTGGGTGATAGATGCCATGGATGAATGCAAGAACAGTGTGGATGTGATGAACTTCGTCTCACGGATTCAAGAGCAGTGGCCAGTTTCAGTTTGCATCACCAGTCGTGATCCAGTGGAAGCCCATGTCAGCAAGGCCAATCCTCGCATGGATATCAGCAGCCACATCATATCAGATGAAGACAGCAGGGAGGATATCAAGCTACTGCTCAAGTCGAATTTGGATTTCCTCCCTTGTCCAGCTTCGGAGAGATGGCCCAACCCTGAGGCCATGGCGGCCCAGATCATCAAAAATTCTGAGGGATGCTTCTTATGGGCATCTCTTATATGCTCCGAACTCCGCGAAGTCACGAGTGAGAAGGAGATCGAAGAGGTTTTGGAAAGCATACCATCAGATATGGACGCCCTATACACAAAGATCCTTGCCGACATGGGAAGTGCAAGATTCGGAAAGGATTTGGCCAAAGCTTTCATAACCTGGACGACATATTGCTTTCGCCCAATGACGGCATTGGAAATGCAGGAGCCCATTGAGATGGATATCAACGACAAAATTGACGATGTAGCAAGGGCAATCTCAAAGTGCTGTGGGAACATTGTCTACGTCGACACGCACAAAAAGGTGCAGCTAGTCCACTCTACAGCACGGGAATTCCTCACGAACGGCCGCATCACTTCCGAATTCGTCGTCTCCAAGGCGGTTGGCCATCGTCGAATAGCCAAAGTCTGCCTCCAATATCTAATACAGAGTGACCGCGCCGCACCAAAGCCTCAGGTCATGAGACTAGGGTCCGAACCGGAAGTAAGGAATCTGCATAGCTCGCTCAGCGAGGCAGTCCGTCCCAGAAGACTCGGATCAGAGCCTGAGATTAGGCGCATCAATCGACCATCCCTGTCACAGCCTGTTCCATTTGACGAGCAGCCATTCACGAACTACGCGTCCAAACACGTTTTCCAGCACTTGCATTTTGTGTCGTCCACGGACGAAGAGATGCTCAATTTACTTTCGAAGTTCCTCTCAAGTAGCAGTGTCCTGCGCTGGATTGAGTACATCGCCACACACGGCGACCTTCACACAGTCTATCAAGCTGGCAAAACCATCAACTCGATACTGAATCGCCGTGCGCAACACTCACCTCCACTGGGTCTCGCACGGGGCAAAAAGAAATTTCATCTTATTGAGAAATGGGGTAATGACTTGATACATCTTGTCACCAAATTCTCCGGAAGATTGAGGTGTACACCGCAGTCAATACACCATCTCATTCCACCATTCTGTCCGCCGGACTCAGCCATCAGACAACAGTTCGTCAATCCGTACCGAGGACTCAACGTTCTAGGTTTATCCGCGCGCGGATGGGATGATTGCCTCACAACGATCTCATACCCTGCTGGCATGAAGCCCAATGCGGTCGCAGCTGGTCCCGGCTATTTTGCAATTGGCATGATGAACAAGCGCGGCGACCTGATTGTGTACGGTGACTCGATTTTCCAAGCTGTTCATTCATTAGCACACATGGAGCCAGTATGGCGTCTGGCCTTCTCTGAAAATGGCAAATATCTTGCCTCAGCTGGCGCAAAGTCTGTGAGGATCTGGTCCATCATTGACGGCCACGAACTCGTCACTTTCAGAATCTCGTCACTATGTTTGTCGATGGAGTTCTCAGAGGAGAGTACAGTTCTCAGAGTTGGTACGAGACAGAACCAGTTGATAGAATTCGACCTTCTGGGCCAGACCTTCCTCCGGGATGAACCGGCCAGCTGGACTGCGGACCTCGAGGAGACCATGCAAGCCAGAGCCCCCACAATGATCGCCCTTGGTGCTGCCACGGGTCTCATGTCAGTGATCTACCGGGGTGAAAACTTGGTACTTTGGGATTATCTCGAGGATCGGGTCCATGACGTTTACGAAAAGGAAACTGGGTCGATTTCGGTCTATGGCTCGCATAAGCTTGCCGAAGGCACAACCACGGTGGCGTCTGTCACCTTCAGTCAAGCGGTGGACACCAATCTTCTCGCCGCGGCATATGAGGACGGAGACCTCATCGTGTACGACCTGACCAATGGTGAGTCGATCGCTTCTGCACTGGGCGTCAACATCAACCTTGTGTCATCTTCACCGGATGGCCGCACGCTGGCTGGAGTCGACTCCAGAGGCACTCTCACCCTATTCGAGTTCGAGACATTGCGATCGCTCTGCTGTATCCGCCTAGATACTCCCATACTGCCCAAAGGTCTGGCATTCACATCAGACAATCTTCGCTTCATCGAGATCCGGGGCCAACAGTGCCGAGTATGGGAGCCGACGGTACTCCTGCGCACGGATTTCAATGACGATGAAAACAGCGACACGGTTTCGGTAACTACGGGACCCCAAGATATTGATTATCATACAACCAAGCAGGTGACCATCACGGCGGTCACCTGCTGCAATGCTTGGAATGTTGCGTTCTATGCCACAACAGAGGGCTCGGTTCACGCATACGACTTCAGCGGCGAGCCACAAAGCAGCGAGCTTTTCGTTCAGACTGCTGGTTGCCCAATTGATATACTATACTTCGACGAGGACTCCTCCATTCTAGCTTGTGGTGATCGGTCCGGTCGTGCCACAGCCCGGAGAGTGTCGCGTCGGAACATCTCGAGACAGGAGGCATCTTGGGAGACGGGTGATCCCCTCGCAGCTATCGGGTCCGCTCCCCAATATCATACCGTTCTGAAAGGTATTCTAATTTCAGGGCGGTATTCCCGAATTTTATTATCGACAGAGACCCATGATACCTTGCGCTCGACTTCATCGCAGGATGATAGTACCTTGATTGCAAGTCTCGATGGTGATGGTCAGAGTCGGTGGTTCACCAACCCTCAGAAAGAGGAGTACCTGGTTCGCATATCCAAAGGTCTTTTCAACGTCCACGCATGGGCAGACCTCCGGCTGGTGAGCTCAATTTCGGTCTCAAGCGGGAACGTCTTCGACCGGCTAGCCCCCTTGCACCACTCCCAGTACTTCGCGACAGTTTCGGACTCTTCAGATACCCTGGGAGAGGTCACAAAATCGAATGACAAATCCCACGCCGGCTACGGCAGCATCCAGATCTGGGACAGCGGTGACCTCGACACCTCCGCAACCCAACCGAAACCCACCCACACGCTGGACCGCGCCATAGCCTCCGAGATCGAGCACATCATCGGGGCCTTCGGCACCAGAATGATAGTCTACACGACGGACCACTGGATCGCTTCTGTAGAGCTCCAAGCGCCGACCGCCGAGAGACCCGGGCTGCCCGTGCAACAGCCGCAGCACAACGCAATTGTGATGCGCCACTTCTTCCTACCAAATGACTGGGTGAGCGTCGCGGACCACCACAAGAACCTCATCTTCGGCGTCGGCCGCGCGGGTGAGGTCCTCTTCGCCCGACACTCGGAGCTGGCGGTTGTCCGGCGGGGGCTCGAGGCCACCGAGTCCGGGGCAAGCTTCAATCCGAGGCGTGGCAGCGGCCAGCAGGGCCTAAGGGGATCATCACTTTCTATCAGGAGCAGGAGTAGGAGCCCGGGTCCGTCGCCTGGGCCGGCTTCCTCGGGGACTTTGACCCAGAGGCCACCACAGCGGTCGTTGAATTAGGTGGCTTGTGACGGTGCGACTATACATACCAGAAATAATCGACGTTTGATCTATCATTACTGGTCTGCTACTGTGGCCAGACTTTCGGTGATGATCAAGCTTCTTCTTATGGCCCATGCAACATTTTGGATGGGAAGGGATGGATTTGGCACCGGCAGAGTGTCTGAGTAGGATTGGCATGCTCGCGTACATATTATCCCCTGAAATTTGGCCAAGTTGGTAATGGGACTCCACTGCTTAGAACATTCCAAATTATTCACCTGCATCCTAAGCGCCCGCACTCACACTGTCATTCATTTTCAGGTAGAGCATTGAGAGGCTCATCGAGTCCATGGACCTGATTGCGGTGCCACTGCCTCTTGGACCAGTAGTCAAATATCTCGTCGCACATACCGCAGTGAATAGGTTGCTGCACAGTGTGAAACCCCGGTTAGTGAAAACTATATGAGCAGCGTCTCCTTCCACATAGACGGGCTGCATATTCACACTGCCGAAATTGGAAAACTTGCCTTGTATCGTCTGTCTAACTCAGGCGGGTTTGGGCCCGGCCGCCGATCGGTGTAAACAATAAACAAGCCTACCAACCCCTCCTCGTTGTCTCCAACCGACTTTAATATCTCTTCTCGCAGCTTCTCAAAGCCCTCAGGGATCTTGTCGTTCGGGTCGTTGGCGGTGATGCACCGCTGCGCATAGACGTGAAGGCAGCTGTAGGCTACGTACACGTGCGACGAGCGGTCGTGGCCTTCAACAGACGGAACAACGTACAAGATATCGTTGCTTCCGGCCTTTGCACGGAGCAGGGCTGAGATCTCATCAGGGGTGCCGCTGTCGTAAAAGGGAACGAATAAGGAGCTGTCAGTCCCGTGCGGCTTGCCGTTTGCGATTAGGAACCCGTCCATGGTGGACACGCGCACTTTGAGTCCCCGGAGGACGGTGATGAGGTTCGGCCCTGGCATTGTTGTTGTGCCCAGGTATCTCTTGCTTGGGTGTAAGGTTCCTGCTGAGCCGTAGTTCGTTCCAAGACAAGAGTTGATTGACCGGCCACGTGTGAATTTGATGGGCACGTTGCTTGAGCCCTGTTCTGGTCAATTGCCGTTTAATTATGGATATACAACAGGAGAAATGTATGCTTGGGGTTTAAATACAACATATGAGGTGGAGGAAGGATCGTTTTCAGGGCGGATGCAGCAGAAATAGAGACTGTGCCTGTTGGTGCCTAAAACAAATGTGGCGCCCACCCATACAACACCGCACAAACCACTTCTGAATATTATCGGAGAACAGTCTAGATTTTAGCGCTATACGTACGCATGAATAGACCTCCAACTTGCGGGCTCGGTTTTGATCTCAACCGAGGACCCTTTCGCCTGGTTAGCAGACTGACAAAATCACAGTACTCTTCCTTGGAGGCTTCAAGGACCAAGTCGCTGCAGCCATCTATGGGACGAGTGACGTTTCCGAGGTCTGGGTGGGATGAGCTGGAGTTGGTATACTCGGTATTGTCGCTTTGAAAACATTGTGTCCAACTGTACTATTGACTATGACTCATGTAAGATATATACAAGAAGAATCCAATTCCTTCGTCCTTTGAGTGACTTAGTGCATGACGGTTTCCGGAACTGGCCGTCACACATCTGCGGACATTATGCACTGGAGTCTACTGTCAACAATTTAGGTGAAGCCGGACCAGACAGCACCACCAGGAGGAGTGTAAGTAGTAGCAGTGCTTGAGTAGATATCAATCTAAAATAACAGTATCAGCAATACATTTTTGACCAAAGTATTCTTTCTGCAGACATGAGGTGATCAGATCAAATACTCACGGTGACACCAGGGTCGCTTTGGGCGGCGTATGCAGGGATAGACTTGAGATAGTCCGCGGGCGGCGAAGCAGAGCCGCTTCCGGAGACGACGAGCTGAGCACACTCTGGGTAAAACTGTGGCGTGTTGGTTTGGTGGAGGGCAAGCAGCTCGTGGCGGATGAGGTAGTTGCCGGGGGCGAGGTTCGAGGGGATCTTGCTCGACCACTTGAGAGTCTACACATAGAGAGTCATCATGTCAGCGATCAGAGGTGTCGCCCAATTTACAACAGAAGAAAAACATCATCATCACTCACATTGACAACAATAGCAGTACCCCAGTTATCCCCGCTCAGCGGCGCCTTGGTCATGCCCATCTGGTCGATCTTGAACCAGCCCTTGCCCTTGCCGTCGCAGGCCGTGAAGGCGCCTAATGGTGGCATTAGTCCTGCTACGGATCCTAAAGTGTTGCATTCAAGAACATTCCAAAACATGAAAGTCGGGGATCCGTTGCAAGAGAAAAGTGATACGGACCGGAGCATTTGTACATCCAAACCATCACAGGCCCCTGCTTGTGCGTCCACTGGCCCCAGATGGCCGTGATGTTCTGCCCGGCTGCAATGGGAGCGCTCAGGGCAGCCGACGTGCCGCCGTTGCAGGTCATCTTGGCGTCGGTGACGCTCATGATGGGGTTGTAGTCGGGCCATTGCCGCTCGATGGTCGCGGGCGAGGTTGCGGGGGAGAAGCCGGTGTACCCGGGGTATGTGCTGAGGGCGGATATTTGTTAGCTGGGATTCCGTCATGGAAGCTTGAGCCGTTGCTGTTGTTATCCTGGTTCTCCATTATAAACTCACGTTGAACCGATTTGGTAGCTGGTGACGGCTCCGTGGCCAGCGACCATGGAGGCACCCGAGAGGGCCGAGACGAGGACGTTAAGCTTCATCGTAGTTGTGATATGCGGCGCAGTGGGTTCTTGGCGAAGGGTAAGATACTGTTCGACTTCTTTGTTAAGCTGGACAACTCTAGCGTGACACCTGTGAACTGGAGATGAAAAGGGAGAGACAATAAGACCGGGGACACATAGACGTTGATAAGTACTCGGAAGATTAATAGCGCAAGTCATTCATCAGTCCTTGATACTATAGATCCCGAGCCTACGCGTGCCGCCACACCACTCACGAATCGCGATGTCGCAGTCCAAAGAAAGTTGGTATATTACACCGCGTGAATGAGGCGGCTAGCCGTTGTCATCACCAAATGAGTAACGATCATCGCGATCTGGAAGGCCTCTAGAACCGAGATCAAGTCTGACAGACCACTGATATCTCCCCACGGCAGCCAACCTCGGGTCGCGGACCGACTGGACTGTAGAAAGTTCCTTTTATTGATGAGGTGTAAGCTCCTTGTCCAGGTGACCTGAGATACCACGGGGGCCGTGCCAGCCACCCCAGCCAGCGTACAGCTTCCTGAATGGCCGGGACGGTGAAGTTCGGCAAGATGCGTGGCAGTTCATGGTCAGGCTGTGTCAAACTCTCGGCGTTCACCATCCGAAGAACAAATCCGGGGGATGCCTGAGTGGACTGATTGGGTGTGATGGCGCCTAGGTGTGCTTTCGGCTTGTGTCGATCCTAGCGTACCGGGATCTATATTGCAGGCTATTTGGATAATATAGTGATGTTGATGGGCAGCCGAACAACGCTGACAAACCACTACCACTTGATAACGATTGAGGTACCTCGGCAGCACTTCAAGTATCACATTCCAGATGAATATGAGCCTTTTCTCAAGGTTGAGAGCGTAGATAATGAATGTGTTAGATTTGACTGCCCGGGAACCAAGCCCGCTGATTCGAGAACAACTCGCCAGATAAACACCGAATCTGATATCTGAGATAGTACTAAATATAGCCTCTTGGAGAGTTGAGACCATGAAAGTCGTGAAACTCTTGCCCTGGTTCCGCCATGATCAAACTGTGGTAAAGCTGTTGTGCTGAGTTGTGAATTATGTACCCTGCGAAATGAAATTTTCATACAATGCGGAGAGCAAGTAAATTTTCTCACGGTCAATTCACGCTGCCGTGATTGTACATATCTCGCACTTGTTGTTAGTAGTATCGGATGTAAGTGGTAAGTGACAATCGAGACGACTCAGAACCCGCTGCCGGCGCTACATAGAGCCATCGGGTCCTTCTTCTCTCCTGCGCTATACTCAATCCTCATATCGCTATACAGCACCCCTTTAATTAAGCCACACTCTGGAAGCTACAACTCTAGGAATGGATTATACTAGTCAGAGCATTATTTGTGTCTTTTGCAAATTTGATGAGATGGGTAAGGCAATAATGAAGTAGTGTTGTTAATGAGAGCCAAATCTTTTAACACCTAAGCCTCGAGAATGCATTCACAGCAATGTTATGAATCGTTTCAGGCCCTGTAAAACGTCTACCTTTTCAATTTAAAAATATCCTCAAACTACCTGATCACACTTGGAATTGCCTTATCTTTTCATTCCCACTATTCAAGTTTAACTCCATCCTCCGACACAAGACTCTATAAATGTGACAGCCAGTGGCGGTAGGCTTTCAAGTACTTAGGGGAGCTGCAGACCCCACCCCCGGGAGAATGCGTCAAGATTTGCTGGCATGGGACGGACCAAGCCTCGGTACAAGAATGGTTTGAACCCAAACCTCAATTCGATTCCCACGTTCTCCATGGCTTTGGTTACTCCAACATCGAACATCACCTCGGGTAAAGACTTCCCATTTTGCGGCATCAAGGTCATCATCCGCGGCTCCCAGTCAATTTGCACGACGGATAGCATTGGAAGGGATGTTTCCTTCGCCGAAGCGAGCTCTTCTAAATCGACAATTAGCCAGGACCAAGAAAGTTCTGCTATGACCATCAGTCGCAGAACTTGAAGGGAGCGAGGCAATATTGTTGGAATCTTGCTCACCAGCTCTCTCTTAGTCATGATGTCTGAGTCCTGGTCCCTCATCACACAGACATCCAGCGCCTTTCGGTCAATCTCCAAAATTTCTAAGCTCTTGAAGTCAGCGAGAGGTGGGAACATATTCAACCCCTCATCCTCCGTGGGTAAGAGATTGGCTGAGGTATACACCGCCGTGGTGCTCCAGCAAAGCCGCCTCAGCTGGCTCTTGACACGAGCTGGCCAGGGGTTCAGCGCTGAAAGCCCCGGGGGCTCAATCGTACCAGCCACCCACTGTGCCATATCATCCTCCAAGAAGTGGAGCTCAAGCTCCTTTACGTGACTGCAGGCTTGTAGGATATACCCCTGGTAGGGAGCCGTGCAAGCAAGCGATAGGGTGTTGACATTGGTGAGTGACGATGGCAGTTCCCACTGTTCTGACATCCAGTCAGGTCCAAAGGTCGTACCGAGGGTTATGGATTCCAGGCGGGGTGCGTAGCGAAAGCACTGGCGAAATTCCTCGTGTGACCGCAAGAGCGACCAGGAGACGGTGTGGAGATTTGGAAAGCTGAGAGGCGTTCCAGGTGGGTCTACAAAGTCGAAGCTATTTTGTGCAAGATTGAACTCCAACTCCATAATTGCTATGTGAGAGATGCTAGGAGAGACAAGTCTGACTGTCAGGAGTTGTTGCCACAGACGAAACGCACGCATGAATACATGGTACTCGCTGCGGTCGCCTAGTTGGCGCTCAGGGTTCTTCAAGACGAGCTGCTCGTGACCAGGTCTGACGAATTCGGCAACATCTGACGACTCATCCCCGACGAAGGGGTCAAATAGCCAGGCAGGAACAGCAATTCCAGCCTTTGAACTGGCCCGCATGCAGTTCCCGATGTGGGTGCGCGTGAGAAATTCGCTCTCATTTTCTAACACAAACGGCTTGACCAACTGTTCGGGGAGTACCAAAACACGGACGTGCCCCGCCAGCTCAGGATGGAGTATCAGCGTGCGAAGAAATTTCGAAAGTGTATTCTTATACGGATAACCATAAAAGCAGTGATATAACACACGCTGGGTCACGTGCCTCATTGCCCGGCACGTCAGTGATAAAGCCAGCAAGTCAGACTTCGCCTGCTCGTACGTTGAAAGGTCGAATTCATAGATGCTTCCAAGACAGTGTGGACACTGGCACAGCTGCTCCAAGATAAGCAACCAGATCTCGGTTGGGAATACAATGAAGGTCGACATATTTTCTGGATGAATGCTCTTGACACCTGAGCAATTCGTGTAAGCCTTGACTTGAATACCTCAACCTATTGTATCAATATGCAATGACTTCCAAGCTGTTGGTGAAGACAGGGATTCCAGCTCAAAACGTATTACGACCAACCGCATGACCTTATATTACTTGGGGAGTGTTTGTCTAAGCCCACGCTCGGTTAACTACCTGCCAAAATGAACAAAGGCATTATGAGGCGCTCGAACAGACAAGTGACCGATTGCCGAGATACGCAGGATAACAACGACTGGCATACTACTAGCGATATCGCTCTTGAGTTGAAAGGCACGGAACACAATCAAGCCGCTTAGCAATCAGCTTTGTGTGCCGGGAACCGCGTAAAATCCTTTATACTCCCCTTATTGTAACTGCGGTTTCTCTCCGGCAACTTAACAATATTGCCCGATTTTAGTTCCAGGTGCTGAGAACCCTACCATTTGCCACTTGCACTTGCCTCAAGATAATTCACAGCTAGTTGAGTAACCTGACAATATTTCTTCAACCATGTGAACAGTGTTTGGCCCAACTACTGTTGAATCAAGCTTGCCTATACTAAGTACCCTAGGGTAGGTATTCTTTACCATACTTCGCCATCCGTTAGTTACAATCTAGTTGCAATACAGCTACAGCTGATTATAGATGAACAACACTTGAGGATTTTTATAGTAAAGTGTCCACGAGATGGTAAACTTAATTACTACTAGCAAATTATACCATTCTACTAAAAAGATAATAACAATTAATTCTACCATTGATTATTACTAGCAGTATATAAGACTCAGTTCCGTTATAACCCCCCCTAAGGGCACGGGCTCTGCCAGGGAAGCTTCCAAATTGTTTCGAGGCCAGTTGGGCTGATAAGATAAGCCTAGTGCACGGGCCCACTGCAGCCACTATAGTGGGCCCTGCTTGCGTTCAGCGCATGGCCCTGACACTCCGTCTGCCAAGATGGGTTTCTAGAACCAATGCCTGCCGGCACGACCCGAAAAGCTTCCAGAAGTTTGGCTCGCCACCCACTCAAGAACTTCACAAAGCAGATCACGCCCAAGCCAAGCACCCATACCACACACCATACGCCCGAACCATTCCTCCCCATTCCCACGATTCTGATCGTCAACTCCTCAGCAACGAGACAGAAACCTCCCCGGCCGACAATGGCGCTCCAAGCCTACCGCAGCCTCCTCCGCGCAACACGCCTGACCTTCCGCGGCGACGAGCGCCTGCTCACCAACGCCCGGGACCAGATCCGCGCGGGCTTCCGCGAGAAGGCGGCGCTGTCCCCCTCGGACCCGGCCGTCGCGCCCGCGGTGGAGCACGCGCGGCAGGTCGCTGCCATGCTGCGGGAGAATGTCGTCCAGGGGCGGAACGAGGGCGACGGGAGATATAGTAAGTAGATACTCAGCTCCGGGGTTGCTTGGTTCGGTGGTGGAGAAAGAATGATTTGGGACGGGGTGCTAACGGGTATCTTGTGGTTTAGAGCTCCGGATTCACGAGCAGACCGAGCGTGGCGACAATGATACCATCAAGACAGCGAGTGGGCAGACGTTCAAGGTTGGAGGGGTTGGGTGCTGCTCGAGTTGAGGCGTCCTTGGAGATATTTCGACACGATCAATGAAGTCAAAAAGGAAGTGATCTGGCAGATGATCTCGACACGGTTACCCAAAGTACATGCACATCCACAGCGGCGATGCGCTGACGAGGTCAGCTCGGTCAATCCGCGACACGGACGAACGCAAGAGGGCCTACGAGACAAGCATGGATTCACAGAATAGTTGGAGGCATTCAAGAGGGTGACTTCCGGTGTAAGATTAGATGATGATGTACAAATCCTATGATACCCCTCCACTGCTCAAAAGTCTTCGAGAATGCCGCAAATGCACCCGTGCAATGGACTATGCTACCGGCCCTGTCTGCTGAGTGCTGATATCTAAGCCTCTCAATGACTGACTGTCTGGCTACCTTGAACTCCTGAACACCAGAAATGATATGGTTTAATTTCAAAAGCAGGCTGCTCAGTTGCCAGACAGGCTGGCGTAGTTGACATCAGACGCACCAGGCGGAGCGGCCACGGTCAGATTCGCAACATCGCCCTGCTGCGCGCCGCCGCCGGCACCCGCTCCGGAGCCACTCCCGCCCTCGACAGCCTTCTGGCCCCCTTGTGTCCTCCTCGCCTGCGGGAATGCCGACCGTCCGTCCCGCAACATCTCGGACCGCTCCTCGCGGTTCATGTTCCCGACGGCCTTTGGCTGGCTCCACCGCACCCGCAGCGGGCACCCTGCGATGACGGCCTTGCCCTGGCACGCCTCGGCAGCCCTCTCGGCGCCCTCGCGGGTCTCGTAGTTGATGAAGGCGCAGTGCGACATGTGCGAGCACACGAGCGACTTGATCTTGCCGTGCGCCTTGAAGAAGTCGCGGATCTTGTGCTCGGGCAGGTCGTCCTCGATGCCCGTGGCGAACAGCGACATGATGTTCTTGTCGGCGGGCGGCTTCCAGTCGTTGGGCCCCGGTGGTAATTGTGCCGCGGACGGGAACGCGCCTTTCCTGTGCCCGCCCGGCCTGCCACCGCCCGGTCTCGCGCCCACGGCGCCGGCGGCCCTCGAGTCGCGCGACCGGATCGGGCCTGCGCCGCCGAGGCCGGCTCCCACCACGGGGTTCCCGCTCCCACCTGCCCTGGAGCTCTCGCCGGTCGCGTTGCCGTCCTCGTCGACGGTCCTCCCTTTCCTAAAGTACGGCTTGCTCTGCGCCAGCCTCCTCAGCAGCTCGCGGGCCTTCTCGTCCGTCTTCTCGTACTCCTCGACGCCGGCCCTGCCCTCCTCGATGGCCTTCTCGTTGTTCTGCGCGAAAAACTCCCTGTTGATCTCGGACT
This sequence comes from Diaporthe humulicola, assembly GCA_038088545.1. Classification (NCBI taxonomy): domain Eukaryota; kingdom Fungi; phylum Ascomycota; class Sordariomycetes; order Diaporthales; family Diaporthaceae; genus Diaporthe; species Diaporthe humulicola. The sequence goes on from JBBWSL010000152.1 coordinate 85,795, forward strand.
GGGGGCCCGGGGCGACCATCTTGAGGGCGGCGTCGCGCACGACGATGGGCAGGCCGAAGGAAAGGTCCAGCATGCAGCACTGGCAGCAGTTCTTGAGGCGCGCGCAGGTGAGGCAGACGTTGGTGCGCTTCTTGCGGCCGTGGGCGCGGTCGGCGGACCACTGGAAGATGGTGAAGGGCCGCGTGCACAGCTTGCACTCGGCGGCGTAGTCCTCCTTGAGCATCTTGACGTAGGGGTTGTCGGGCAGGCAGTTCTCGCAGACCGAGGGGAAGTCGGTCGACTCCCAGCCCGAGCGGTTGAGGTCCTGTTTTATCTGGGGCGGCATCGTGGTCGGGCTGTGGTCGGGCTGTGGTCGCGATCAGGTGGTGGTCAAGCAATCGTTGTGACGAGGATGGGGTATGTGGTTCGGAGCGGGCGTGATTGATGTTGGATCGCAACCAAGGGCAGGCTGAGGCTGTCGCGGAGTGGGGTGATGGCTCGATAAGTCGCGGGTGGTAAACTTGTAAGTCCGCGGATTGTTGGCTGACTGGAAACTTTGCGGTGGCGCTGAGAGCCGCAGAGAAGCGAAGGGTGCTTATCGATTACCGATCAGCTCATTGATCTGCTGAGTCAGCGGCCGTTGAGAAGGTTCCCTCTTGCCTGTCGCCTCGGTTGCTGGAGATTGGGCTTGAATATTTCCTGCTCATACATATAGTAATTACATTATCCATGTCATCTGAATACAGATCAGACAAGAGTCCCTTCCTCGGTATTTTTGCCATCTACGTCTGATGAAGCATCTACTGCATCACGCACGCATGTGAGGCCGAGCATAGGCTCTTCGTATTCGCATCGATGTGAACCCGAATTCGCGATAATGATAAGAAGCTTGCAATGGACTAGACATTGAGGGCTCCGGGCGGTACGAGTCAGTACTCGAGTTCACTGCTAATCCACCCGCATGCCAAAGTACCTCACAGTCGCCCATCTTGCTGAAATGAATCTCAGAGCTAGCGCACGTCGCCGCTCGGCGCAGCAAGGGACCCGTCCAGCACACCCTTGTAAACAGCTGTCTATCAGTCTAGTGAACATGGGTTCGAAAAGTTCCCAGTGCCACACCGCAAAGCATTCCACTCATTTCCTCATGCAATTGCAATCGTTGCGCTGTCAAGTCCCGCCTGTCTTCTTCCTGAACCCAATTGACCTGGTGCTTCACTATTCGACTCTATAAAACTTTTTAATCCCGACACAGTTCAACACGTCAACAACCGTCAAGATGGGTGGCAAGACACAGATTCAGTTGGAGAAGGAGGACAAGGAGCGCGATGCCGCCTTCAACAAGGCCATGCACGGCAAGACTGGGGCCCAGGCCAACAGCGTCGCCACCATCCTTTTCAAGAATCCAGAGGCCAAGCAGGCTGCTCTTGACGCCTACTTCAAGCACTTCGACAACAAGAAGGCAGACAACGAGACAGAGGCTGACCGTAAGGTACGTTTGCAGCATTTCCGAGGTGCCTCGGACGGGCAACAGCCTCGAGATTACCCCTTTTCACATGAGCTGACCAACGATCCCAATCACAGGCACGAACCGATGAGTACGCCACATTGACAAGACAGTCAGTATACCTTCTGCGCCTCCAGGAAAGCATTTGGAGCACCCCACTGACACGTTCTCCCCAATTGCAGCTACTACAACCTTGCCACCGACATCTACGAGTTCGGATGGGGCCAGTCATTCCACTTCTGCCGTTTCTCCGTCGGCGAGCCCTTCTACCAGGCCATTGCCCGCCATGAGCACTACCTCGCACACCAGATCGGCATCCAGGAGGGCATGCAGGTCCTTGATGTTGGCTGCGGTGTCGGCGGACCGGCACGAGAGATCGCCAAGTTCACCGGCGCAAACATCACCGGCCTGAACAACAACGACTACCAGATCGACCGTGCGATCCACTACGCGGAGAAGGAGAAGCTTGCGAAGCAACTGACCTACGTCAAGGGTGACTTCATGGTATGCGCCACTCCTGCTGTCCTTGCTGACTGTGTACCTGTCGAGAATCGCCGTGACTGACCCGCCGCAAACAGCAAATGCCCTTCCCCGACAACACATTCGATGCTGTCTACGCCATCGAGGCCACTGTCCACGCGCCCAAGCTGGAGGGAGTCTACAGCGAGATCTTCCGGGTGCTGAAGCCGGGCGGTGTGTTCGGTGTGTACGAGTGGCTGATGACGGACGACTACGACAACAACAACCCGGAGCACCGCAAGATCCGGCTCGCGATCGAGCTGGGCAACGGCATCTCCAACATGGTGCCGATCCAGGAGGGCCTGGACGCGATGAAGGCGTCCGGGTTCGACCTGCTCAAGAACGAGGACCTGGCCCAGAGGCCCGACCCCATGCCCTGGTACTGGCCGCTGTCTGGCGAGCTCAAGTACCTGCAGTCGGCCAGCGACTTCTTCACCATCTTCCGCATGACCAAGTTCGGCCAGTTCTTCACGCACGGCTTCGCCGGCCTGATGGAGACCCTGCGGGTCGCGCCCAAGGGCACGCAGAAGACGGCCAACGCGCTGAGCGAGGGTGCCGACGGCCTCGTTGCCGGTGCCAGGCTGAACCTGTTCACGCCCATGTACCTGATGGTTGGCCGCAAGCCTTCCGCCTAGGGTGTGGTTGCGTGTGTGGCTAGCTGACATGTATACAAAAGAGAAATGATGTCTGACGCAGAAAGGAAAAAAGAATTGGCGCATTATGCCTGTATATACAACCTACTAATCAGATCCAAAGGCGTGCCGTCTTTGCATGTGGCCTCTTATCATGGAGGCGTTCATTCATATTGAGGCCTTTATAGACGGTGTAATAATATGAGCTCCTGATTTTCAGAAAAGAGTACTAAGTAGACCGTGATGAATGAACATGTCCGGAGTATCACAAACATCAGTGAGCAGTAAGCTTTGGTCGGCACTCTCCAGGTGTCTGTTCTCGCAAATGCTCGCTCACTCGCCTGGTTCGGTGCCCGTCGGCCACGGTCTAGCCGTTTGGGGGGCTAGCGGGCCCCGGCGATAAACCCAACAGAAGCTTTTGTTGGTCGGTGCTCCAGCTGGGAGCTGCTGGGCGACCCACACTGATTGGCGACTCGGCCATCTCAACGGAGGAGGGTTCAACGTCGAGGGAATTTTTCGACTTCTGGGCTGCAGCTGGAGCTCCGGAAATCTCCTGCCTTTTTGCTGGCGTGTTGCGAAACCGCGATCCCCTCCCAAACATTCCACCTTCAGCTTCAGCTCGACTTCCTCCTGCCCCCAGTCGCTGTCCACCTGTCGTGAGCACCGCAACGCAATCTTGTCGTCGGTCATTTCTTCTTCCTCTGTTCTCTTGCCTTCCCTCCCTCGTGTCCAGGGCGGCAATCCAGTTCCACCCCCCACCCAATTCTTTCCCCGGGTCTCACCACCATCACCACCGCCAACATGTCCCGCTTCCTCCGACCGGCAGTCCGACTGGCCGCCTCCGCCAGAGCTGCCCCTCTCTCCAAGACCTCGACCATCCCTTCAGTATCCTCCAGAATATCCCGACCAGCCTCTGCCTTTGTGCAATCGAGAACATATGCCTCCGCCGGCACCAAGGACTACACCGTGCGTGATGCGCTGAACGAGGCCCTCGCCGAGGAGCTGGAGGCGAACGACAAGGTCTTCCTGCTGGGCGAGGAGGTCGCCCAGTACAACGGTGCATACAAGGTCACCAAGGGACTGCTGGACCGCTTCGGCGAGCGCAGGGTCATCGACACCCCCATCACCGAGTCCGGTTTCGCCGGTCTGGCCATCGGTGCTGCCCTCTCTGGCCTGCACCCCGTGGTGAGTCTCTCCCCTCGCGATCGCATCACATGAACTACTCAGCCGCTGACCAGAGGCTCTCTCACCCGTCTAGTGCGAGTTCATGACCTTCAACTTCGCCATGCAAGCCATCGACCAGATCATCAACTCGGCCGCCAAGACCCTGTACATGTCCGGCGGCATCCAGCCCTGCAACATCACCTTCCGCGGCCCCAACGGCTTCGCCGCCGGCGTGGCGGCCCAGCACTCGCAGGACTACAGCGCGTGGTACGGCAGCATCCCGGGCCTCAAGGTCGTCTCCCCCTGGAGCGCCGAGGACGCCAAGGGCCTGCTCAAGGCCGCCATCCGCGACCCCAACCCCACCGTCTTCCTCGAGAACGAGCTCATGTACGGCCAGACCTTCCCCATGAGCGAGGCCGCCCAGAAGAGCGACTTCGTCATCCCCTTCGGCAAGGCCAAGATCGAGCGCGCCGGCAAGGACCTGACCATCGTCTCCATGTCGCGCTGCGTGGGGCAGTCCCTCGTCGCCGCCGAGAACCTCAAGAAGAACTACGGCGTCGAGGCAGAGGTCCTCAACCTGCGCTCCATCAAGCCGATCGACCTCGAGGCCATCGTCAAGTCCATCAAGAAGACCCACCGCCTCATGGTCGTCGAGTCCGGCTACCCGGCCTTCGGCGTCAGCGCAGAGATCCTGGCCCTGTCCATGGAGTACGCCTTCGACTACCTTGACGCCCCCGCCCAGCGCGTCACCGGAGCCGAGGTCCCCACCCCCTACGCCCAGAAGCTCGAGGAGATGTCCTTCCCCACCGAGCCCCTCATCGAGCACCAGGCTGCCAAGCTCCTCCGTCTGATCTAAGCGGGGAGTGTGTGGAGAGAATGAGAGAGCGAGATGGGCGCAACGTGGGAGGAGATGATGGACGGTAGAGACAGACAGGGAGAAAGCAGGAGGAAAGCTGCGTAACCGATTGTCATATCAGCTGCTAGTGGCGATGACTTGATATATCCCGGGTGAGGGTGCCATTAATGCTATGCGATACCTTGCCTGCCTGCATGATAGACGAACGAAAACAAAACAACTGTACTACTATGCTACTTCTTGGACATATTCCCGCTCATTCTACCCGTTACCGAATCGTTGGACATGGTCTGAAGCGTACCTGGTGAAATTGCGATGCTGATGGTTGTCTACGATGCTCTGCTGAGTGTCGTTGACAGATGTACTGAATCAAGACAGCTCGATTATCACCTAGCCATGTCGTCCTTCGCCGCCCCCCCTCCCCGGCCAAAGAGGCCCCGGCTTGTTTAGTTGCGGGGATTTAGCGAGAAACAAAGCAGGACAGGTGCGGTGTAATCACCGGTTTTCCTTTACTCGACCCAAAGTCGCATCATGCCGGTGTACTGTGAGGCTCGCAACTTGCAAGGGGTGGCCATTTTCAGGCGGCCTGCATGAGGTAAACGCCGTGTCCTGCAAACCTGCCCTTTTAAGTAGAGTGTAAATGAGTATGAGAATGACCAGGGACACCATCTGAACTGTTGATCTTTTCAATGTTGCCTGAGATCAGGCAGCCACCATATTTATGACACTGGGCTCGCCTCTCCCCGCGACATCTTTCCTCACCCTGTAGCGATATATAAAACTTCATCTATGGGGTTAATAACTGTTCAAAAGATCAACCACGCAAATGGGCAACACTACATCCTCTACACACCCCAGCCGAACCGTGAGGACAGGGACGGAAACACCTCTGCTGGAGCCTGCACACCAAGGTCACAACCCAACCCGCCAAGACGTCCAGGCCGCAGCACACATCCTCATGGGCCTCCGGCTCCGGGCCACGCCAGGGCACCTTCCCCTCGAGCTGGCGCAGTCCATCCTGTCACACGCGGGCTACCGGCCGCGCGTGACGAGCAGCCGGGCGCAGGTGGTCGACTACCTCTGCTGGGGGGAGCCCCGCCCCTGGTACCTGACGACGCCGATGCTGCCGCCGGATTTCCGCCGGGCGAGCTCCGTCACGCTGCAGGTGCGCAGCGCAGACAACAACATGGACTGGGAGGCCTCTGCCGCCGGCTGCGGCGGGGCGTACGAGGGCTGCCACACCTGGTTGGAGATGTGCATCCTGCGGCCTCTGCGGGAGGTGGCCGCGGCGGCGCAGGTCTGTGGTGGTGGAGGAGGGGCCCAGCCGCAGCAGCAGCGGCGAGCTCCTGGGGTGCGCATGTCGCGGACTTTCCGCGGCCCTGGTGATGAGGACGCGGACTTTAGGCGGTGGGATAAGTGGTTGGTGGTTAATCACAACGGCAGGGAGACCTGGGTCGTACACCACAATGGTATGGTATTCATCATGCCCACCTGGAAAGAAAAAATGAATCGAAACGCTGACCGGTAAAATTTCCTCTCGGTATGTAGACAGGATGTTTCCAGACTTGAGAAATTATCGGGTTGACTTGTCAGCCGGCACGTCCACCGATATTGGAGATCCGAGAGCTGTTGCAGACGGCGAGGGGTTCCTGTCCGCGCTGATGCCTGGAGACAAGATTGTCCTTTGGGCCGCGGCAGAGGTAAGCAGCCTAGCACTGTCGTTATGATGGGTCAAGTGTGAGACTAACAGTAGCATGTTTGTATAGGAACCAGCGTGGGCGATCACGGTCGCGGAGGCTGTTGTTGAGATTTTGTATGATGTTTGATTTTGAGATGCGCCCGCGATTAGTAAGTAAATATGCCTAGGTACACGGCAGAACTTCAACCTAGGGTCAACAATATTGAACCTTGCCTTGCATGGTGTCTGTTGAGTGTGAGCGTGCACACCACCCTTTCCTGCGACTCAGCGATCGTTGACGAAGTCACAATGTGATGTTAATTAGCTAGATGCTGGGTGAAGAAGGTAATTAGCAGCCACTTGCTGGGGCCATTTCCACATCAATTGATCCCTGAGAGTTGCAAGGATAGACCCGTGTGCTCCTCCTTTTCCAAATTTCACCCGTAGCAAGCGGTCCAGGCGGTGTGAGTGCCCAAAGGCCGGGTGAGGCGGCTCATGATCTCGTTGTACCTGGGTTCGTCCTCAAACGTGACGAGGCCATGGCGGATAAAGAATTCCAGCACGATGCAAGCATTCGCAGCAGTGAATTCTCCGTCATCAAGAGCTTTCCTGATTTCCTTGATAGAGTACAGATTGATATTCGAAGCCTCCCCATCGTGCGGTGTAGGGATCACATCCTCGCCCACTTTCATATGGTAGATATATTAGATCTCAGCCCGAATTCAACCCAGGCTTTCCACCGCTGGTGGTCTTCGTCTCGGAAGAGGTGACATAATTGATGGTGCCGGCAGCTTTTGCGCGGGATTTCACCAGCTGGGACCTAAGTCCCGCCTCTTCGAGGGCCTCGCGGATCAGGCATTCGTAAGGAGTTTCTCCAGCCGGCAGGCTCCTGTTTGGGTAAAGGGTCTTTTCCGGCGAGCGGCGAGCAGCCCAAATCAACAGGCCGTCCTCGTCCTCTCGGTACGTGATGAGTTGAACTCCACACGTGACAATTCCGAAAAGGCCAGAGGACGAGCGCTCGGGGTCAACGACGAGTTCTCGGTTCGGCCCGAAGACGGGAAACCTCTCCTGTCCATTTCTTCAGAACCTTGAATGTCCCCTTCTCCCCTTCTCTTTTTCCGCCGACAGTAGGCGATCAATGGCGTCTTGACGTTCTTTGAAGGTATTTTTGAGAAGCCTGACGGTCTGGTGCTCACGATTGACTTCCCAGTCTCCGCCTGGCCCTGCAAATTTACATGTGTCTCAGCAAGAGCTATATACTTAGTTTACGTGACCCGTTGCTCACATAGTTAAGTACATCATGGAAGAAGTGTTGTCAGAACAAACTCCCCTCCCTAGGGTTTACTGCTGCCCAGTACTCAGAGCCAATGGTGCCGGTGCAGACGCCAGGTTTGGTTCCGCCGCTGAATGCATATGTGGGCAGCCCGGCGTGGTGCAAGACGGATCTTCGAGCCTGAAAGCCCGACCATAAAGACCGAATCCCAAGGCGACCTTGTGAGCGACTATTTCAACTCTCCAGAGCAATTAAGTAGAGAGCTTTATCTTGGCCAGGTTTGTGTGACCTTGAACAATAGCACCACTTTGGATCAGAATATTTCAGTCAGTACCTACAGTTATTCGCTCGCTTTTCGCAGAGTGCCCGCGTCGTAAATGAATGTGTTTAATGAAAACGTACATCAGATTTGTGCTATCCCAAACACCATGACTGAGGATCATGCCTCTCAAGTTCCGTGTCTCTGGTAGAGAGGACATGGACGCCCTGATAAAGGATGCGTGGTCGCGCGTACATGGCACGCCGGGCCGAAGCGGCGGTGTCCCGATCCAAGAGATTATGCGAGAGTGCGGACTCAATGGGGAAAGGAGTTCTGGCACCACTGCCACGCTACTCTTCCAGATAGTAGTCAACTACTGCATGGGCGCGACGAGAACTCTGGACCTGAAGGTCGGCGTCGAAATGGAGCTGATTGACCATGCAGATAGACACAACCCGCTTCAACATCAGCGTTCCGATGGACGAAAATGATGACGGGACAGGAATGGGTACTTCCTCCGTGCTGGAGCATTTCTTTAGCGCGGCGGGCGCGGAGCTCCTCGTGAGTGCGTATCAGCACGTGCTGGATGTCCTTTTCAAGGATCCCTCTTCAAATATCGACAATGTCGATCCTTTTGCGCCACAGACAGTCAAGAGAGCTATTGAACTCAGCATCAAGAATTATGTCACCGCAAAATAGCCGCACAAAGAGAAAGTCTCACGGCGCGTCACCGCATGGGCGGAGGCAGACCCTGACGCGGTTGCGGTCAGGGACATGTCTGGTGCCATCATGACTTACCAACAAGTCTCCAGCCGTGCAGCCGCCATAACCGACTTCTTGCAACATTCCGGTGCCTCGGCAGGTTCTTTTGTGTGCGTTCTGGCCGCCCAGGCCTCCAATTCATGCATGTACACGTCACCTAAACGGAGTGCTTGTGGAACCATCCTGGCGAGGCTGAGCTCCCCACGTGCTTGTCGCCATGACCTTTCTCCTCTTTTCTAATATTGCGTAAGCAGGAAACAGCGGGACTCTTTCCCATCAAATCGAAACATCATCAGCTTTTGTGCCGGTGACCTTATCCTCCTTATACGTCCACCCTCCATTCTCCCGTCCTTTCCCGCGCTAGCAACTAGTCTTAGCAGCTACACAATGGCGGATTCTACACAAGGTACTACTAGTTCTGTGCAACCCCAATATGCCGGGCAATGTCCCAGTGGGCCCTCCTTGGCGCTTTCGCGTGATGCCGAATTACAAGAAACTTGGGCCATGCTGGAGGGAAAGGCTAAAGAAAACCGGATCAGGCGAGAGCAGGACTATCACGCAGCAAAGACTGCAACAAACAACGCACGCTTCGACAAGGACACAGTTTTCTTGCGGCAGAACCCTACTGATAGACTACCGGGACTTGGATGGTGGCCGCCAAACCGTCAACTCCAACGTTCGAACCTCTGCACACAATGCCACAAGATCGACTTCAAAGCAGCTTTCACTCCGCCTAGGATTACCTACCCGTACTTTTACTACGGTTCCCTCTACACAAAGCCCGAGTGCCAGCGTCACTTCGGATTGATGGAAAGAGATTCAACTTGCCAATTTTGTCAGTACTTGATAAAAGCACTGGCAGTGGAACCGACTTGGAGTTCGATAACGGGATGTTCAGAATACACCATTATATTCTATAAAGAAGGCGAACTTGGCTGTGACAATGACGAAGTCTTGATGCACGTTCTTCCCTTTTTCGCAAACGGTCCAGGCTCTGGTGATCTTAAGAAGCTACGGTCAGCCTCCAATACTATTATCTGCCATCGTAACAGGCCCGTTAGGAAGACGGGGAGGCCGCAGATCGTCTCACCAGTCTTCGATGGTTTTCTGGCCCGGTCATGGCTTGACACGTGCAAACGCACACATGCAGCATGTTGCGTGGAGGAGGGTACACAGACACCGAAGACCAGGTTGATTCACTGCTCTACGCGAGCGCTTGTTTCAGTGGGCTGTAAGACTGGTGAGAGATATAAATTTGTTGCGCTCAGCTACGTCTGGGGGGTCCGCCCAAACGAGCCTAGGGAGAATGAGGACACGAAGGAGACCAGGGAATCTCAGAAACCAATAGACGGTCTTCCAACGCGTCTACCCTTGACTATCGAAGACGCTATCACCGTCACCATGGCCCTCGGATTCGACTATCTGTGGGTGGACCAATATTGTATTGACCAGGACGATCACGTGGACAAAGCAGGGCAGATCTCGCAAATGGATCTCATATACCAATGCGCAGACCTGACCATTATTGCCGCCGCTGGAGATGATCGTGAATCCGGCCTGCCTGGGGTCTCAGACTGCCGCCGGGATATTTTGGACCCCTTTATGCTCGATGGTTACTTTACCTTCGGCATTCATCCCAGGGAGGATCACCAATATTGGAAGACGGGGAGCTGGCACACGCGCGGATGGACTTTCCAAGAGGCTCTCCTTTCAAGAAGGCGTCTAGTCTTCTCGAATACTGCTATGTACTATGAATGCATGGGCCACACCGACGGAGCATGGCAGAGCGAATTGTACGGAGGCGTCGAGTGTGCAGATTACGACACCTTACAGGTAGAGCATGACAAATACCATGGGGTAAGCGGCGCGGATATCCAATCTGTTGTCGGCTCGAATAATTTGTCGGCTTCATCCAAAATGTTTCCGTTCTACGACGAAGGTTTTAACGGTCAAATGCCTCACAAGGGCCTTTCGGGGTCCTTTCTCACCTATACCGCGATGGTAGGCCAGTACATTACGAGAAGGTTGTCATATGCCAGCGACGGGCTGAACGCTTTTCGTGGCGTAGCCAACGCGCTGCAGCATCTCGACCATCCAGTCTTCAACATAAACGGCATTCCCTTCGTCGTCCCGGACGAGGCCAAAGACGGAGACAGTTTAATCGTAAACAGTTTCCTTCGCGGGCTCGCGTGGCGGTCAACAGCGGGTGGCAAGCGTCTTAGCCGCGAATTTCCGTCATGGTGTTGGGCTAATGCGATGGAAAGGGATGTGACTTGGACCTGGGACCAACCTAGCGACACGAAGTGTTGGTGGTTGTTTGACAATAACCAGGAATCCGAGTTGGTCCGAGTCCTGTCCGAAGCTTTTTATAATGCACACGACATCAATATCGAGTTCGATCTTGAAGGCAACAAGGAGCTGCATGCTTTTGCTGAATTTGCGAAAGCGTGCCGAAACCTGGCGCCGCCTTGCACGTTCAAAGGGAACCCCACAGCTTTATGTTTCAAGTCCCGGATCCTCAATTCGAGCTTCACCCGGCAGAAATGTGGTGACGACATGAACACAGTACGTGGGAGCGTCCACAGCGATCTTGGTTATGAAGCGGTGGAAATAGGCGTACATGTCGACGTCGCCTCTCCTCACGAGCAGGGCAACGAGATGAGCAGGGCACACAAATTTCATGACTCTGATTCTCAAACAATCTGCTCAACTGATATAGACGACGAGAGGCTGTATACAGCCCTGGCATCAGGAAGCTGCAGTTTAGCACTTCTGCGCTTCGACAACATCCAGGCTTTGGTGCTGTTGGTTGAATGGGTGAAAGGTGAGCAGAATGGGCACCGAAAAACAGCACGCAGGGTTGGTATCTGCCGGTTCAACCATTGGGAGGGAAGCTATGGGTGGCCAGAAAATTGTTTCCTTCGCTGCTTTGCAAGTAACGTAGACTTGAGATTAGTATAAGTTATTTGTCTTGAATACTTCTAGCTGCTTCCTTACAGATTAAACCATTTTATATTAAATTCTTTAATTTGAAATTCTACGCTTCCAAGGTTTTCTTCGTGGTATCTGTGCTGTTGAAGATATATCCTCTACCTCAAAGTCATCCGTTGTCTTTACACCCTAATTACTTTAGAGACAACCAAAGCTTCAGCATCTTAGGGTATAACCCATTCAATAATAGTTCAGGCTCACTTATCACACCCACAGCCTAAATACCTAGGTACCTGATAACGGCTACCCTAGCTCCACTAGCCCCTATCAGCGCCTGCGTGACCGCGTCTGCCTGCAACTCCAGCATTCCAGCCCGCCGATACTCCACGACCCGGATTCGAGGCCGTCGTCTCCATCCAATGGCTTCGGCAGTCGAGACTGACACATTCAAACATGAAGCGCTCCCCGACGCTAGCACTTATATCAGGCTTCTCGAGATAAGCAGCGTCGACCAAGCAGGGGACATCTCAGTGCACTGCGAGCTCACAACATGGCCGAAGACGGCCGCCCCCGCGTATACCGCCATCTCATACACATGGGGCGACCCAGGGCTTCTGAGGCACATCCTCGTCAACGGGAAGAGGATGCAAGTGCGCCGCAACTGCGAGGATGTCCTCAGGCACGCGTGCTGGGGCAAGGGCGGCTACTTCTGGGTTGACGCCATATGTATCAACCAGGTGGACAATCACGAAAAGAGCTTCCAGGTTGCCCTGATGGGCGAGGTCTTTAGGGACGCCCGCCAGACGCTTACTTACGTTGGCCGCCACGGAAACGACAGCGAGTATCTTTTTGAGACACTGCAACATCACAGACCTTGGTGGAAACGACCCAGCGAGAAGGTCCACGGTCTGAGCAAATTGAGGGCTTACCTTTGGCTAATGTTGAAGAGAAAGTCCGCCCTAAAAAGGCTAGAAATGGCACTCAGCATATTCTTGAGAAGACCGTATTTCAAAAGAGTGTGGATCTACCAGGAGCTGTTCTTTGGAAGTGATATACAAGTCTACTGCGAAGGCAAGACTGTCGAATTGTCATTGCTTTGGGCCTTGTACCAGAATATCCGAACGTGGATTCTATCCGGTCTCAAGTCCAGTATTGTGCCTACAAACATGACGGTCCGTCAGTCTCACTACTTCTTCCAGGAGCTCGAGGTCGCCCCGTTCCTCTTCAGAGTCGCAGTCATGGAGAAGAGGCGACCCACCCTTTCGAAAATGATATCTCTTTCTCGGGAGCTGCAGTGTGAAGACCCTAGGGATCGGGTGTTCGGAGTCTTGGCCATGATTGATTGGGAAGGCGAGAAACCGATCCAGCCAGACTATGTCAAGGACCCATTTGACCTCACGGTTGAGGTCCTACAGAAAGTCGAAGAAGAGGACCGTAGGCTATTTATTTGGGTCCTTGAAGAAACGCTCAGGGTTTCAAAGCTGTTGGGATTAACAGACAGACCATCAAGCCGACTAGACGATGAGATACATGCTCGGCGCTCGAAGGAGTTCCCGGCTCCATTCGTGGGTGCGGCAAGTATGGATCAAAGAGATGATTCCAAGCTGACTATATTCTGGGGGTATCGTGTCTATTCCCACGAGTCGAGCTGGCATATCCATTTACCTGACCACCATCCAACAAACGCTGCTGATGGGTCAACACCCGAGGCCGGGAGCCCAAGACACCTGCGGAACGGCAGTCTCTATCCAACTATTCAGAAATGGTCCAAAGGGACCACATGGGATGTGCAGAATACGGACGTACTCCTCCCGGAAGAGGTACAGCCACAAGACTGGTTGTTGATTCCCGACATGAACGCGCTTTATATTCCATCAACTCCCGTGGCGCTTGTCGCCAGGGACCACCCTGATGGAGGGCTTCAGCTTGTGGGCAAGGCTCTCTTCGTGGCATACAATGCTTGGCCATGGAGAGCATTCCAAAAGAAGGGCAATTATGAGTGTGGCGTATATCTTGATCGTGAGGATATGATTGCGATCGCCCACTGCTGCAACTGGGTAACATGGCCAGAGCCGTTTCCGAGCCAGGAAGGTGAGCGGGACAAGCTTCTAGTTGACGAGTATTTTGAGACACGGCTTTGTGGCGAGAGGAGTCTATCTTATGCTACGACAATGGAATGTTAGCCTCTGCAGTATTCATCGCAGTAACTTTGTAAGCAGATTTTCAGGTTGCCAATTGTATACATCCAACACATGCAAACCACCTAGGCACACTTCTTTCCCATAATTGGGAATATAGACCTCCGAATTATGGATCTTGCATTCGAATCACATGAGACGAATGACACGAGACGAATGACACGAGATGAATGACACAAGACAAATGACAGTAGATTAAAGCCGAAGTTTCCCAGTATGACAATATTTCTGCCATGTTGACCCACAAATGTCTTCCACTCAAAGAAATGACATGTATAGTCCTAGTGTACCTCCAGATACAATTGCTTGGCTCTCTCACCTCTAAATAAGCAGATGAGTTCCTGCACATCGGACTTCAGTAGATCATCTATATCTATCACTTTTGCCCGCTTTAGCGGAAGTATTGAATTATGTTACCGGAAGCTATCACTGGCTCAAGGAAATCGCCTTAGCCCCTGATTCCACTCTACTGCTGCTGGCTTTCTCCCGTCTTCTGGATTCAAAGTTTGTCTGTGCAGAGGCCTTGAGCAGACCATGTGTTCCTTTTCTTTGTCACTAATGATGAACCCATAGAGGAGCTGTGTATCGCTGGATTAGCCTCAATCACGTAATGAGTGATGATAACGGATGTGTGGAATGAACAGGTGCCATCTCTTATGATGTGAAGAATTCCTCTTGACTGAAACCCTCGCACATTTATGACTACAAGCTCAGAATTCTTCACAACATCAACAGCTTGATTTTCATTCTCAGGAGTATTTTTAGCCCCTTTTTAGACACAAGCCACAAGTTGCTAGCTTCAGCCACTCCAAATGAGGTCCACAGTGCATGCTTCTGACTGAAGATTCATTGTCGTCGGTGCACAACATTGAGCAACTTAGCACATAGACCTCATGCTTCATTCAGACAAGCTACACAGTGTCTGCCACACTCATGTATCCTTCTATGGTAGTTAAAGGACATTGAGTTGTGCCATCCTGACGTGTTGTGCTCTTCGATCCAAGATTGTCGTTGGATTGCTGCTTGCTGCTTGCTGCCTCCAATGTACCGGGTCTTTACTCTAGATTGTCACCATAGCTATAGTGAGACAGGAATTGCAGGATGTGTGCACTTTCTGCGGTTCATTGTGACGGCTTGATGAGTGTAGAAGATGATCGTCTCGTCGCCCGGATGCCAACGCCAGCGTGCCAGAATTTTCAATGCTCCATACTCGGCTCTCTCTGGGTGCAGAAATCATGCAAATCACATCCACGCCTCGGCTGTGACCTGTGGAATAGTGAGCACGGCATCTCAAGTCAATTGTAGTAAGCGTGGCACGTCGGTGAGCTTTTGGAGACTGTACAGCAAAAGACTCGACTGAACGCCCTAATCCGCGTGCAAGCCGGGGCAGACACCTTTGCCAGACCCTCCCCCTCGGAACAGCTTGACGCCTCGAATTCTTACCTCCTCGACTCATTTCGCTCTTGAATTCTGTTGATAGAAGCTTCACACGTCCGTACGTATTACTCGTTACAGCTGCTCGAGTCGCGCGTCATACCTAACGGAGATTTGGACAGCCTCAACCGCATACTAAGCCCCCTTCCATCAAGATGTCGACCCTTCGAATTCTCGAGCGCGACGCCCGTCCGCAAGCAAGCTCGCCACTTTTTACACGACTTCCAGCGGAGGTGCGATTGCTGATTTATACTTTCGTGTTCCTGGGCTGCCAAGCGACAGTGTGGTTCGACGGCGAGTTCGCTGGACTGAGCAAGGAGTACTGGGGAGTTGGACGCCGCAAGATTGTCAAAGACGGGCAGTGCTGTTACCAGCATTTCGACAGCAAGTTCAGACCTGGTGGGGGCTTCGTGCTTCTCACTACCTGTCGCCTGGTCTACATCGAGGCGTTCAAGACGTACTGGGCAGAGACAACCCTGACCGTGAGACGTCTTGTCTCCCCAACGCACGCCGGGTGCAAGCTGGAACAAGTCTGCGCCTCCCTCCCTGCCGTGATCAAGGCAAACCTGCGCCACCTGCGAAACACAAAGCTTCCCATACTCGGCAAGCTGGATGAGAATCCAGCGCAAGGAGATCCCAACTGGACTCCCACCCTCCTCAGGCAGTTTCCGAAGCTCGTGAGCTGTGCGTTCTACGCTAGCGGCCCCTTGAAGGCGGCAACGCCGACGATGCGGTATTTGGTCACGGTGCCTGATAGCGATAATATGGATTCTTCATACCGGGGAGTCGGCGCGTTCCAGGTACGAGGGATGGCAAGCCCTGCGGCATTTATCGAGAGAAGGATCGGTGTCCAGAAGTCTTGCGGTATCGCGATCCTCTCGATAGCAAAAGGTGACAGCCCCCCTGACTGTACCGAACGCTATTGGTCCCGCGTGAGTCCTTCTATAGGTGTGTCCCGTGTGTGATAACTTGTGCTGACAGACTTGCAATTTCAGTATCATTACTGCAACTGGACCACTGGAATGGTCTATCAGAGTCCGTTCAAGCCGCCCATTGAGGATGGTTTCGCGGTGGCCATGAGAGCGAAGGAGGGTTCTGCGTGGAGTCGGTGTCGCTCTGTCATCTCCAGCGCACCCGGTGTGTCCGACAATGGATTTTAGAAGAGCAAGGAGTCATGCCAGCTTCATCGAGACATTGAATGATCGATCTCGTTTAGGAACAGTGACATCTTCCGACACTCGTGCTCTAGCCTTTCTACAATCTTCGATCACGGGCAGAAACCCTTGGCACGGCTGAAATATCACCCTCATGAGAAAATGACATGCGTATGAGTGGATAGAAAGCGGCCAGGGGATACCTAGTGGGTTCAATATTGAGAGTCATGAAAGCCGATTCTCTCCATATTAGCTCTCGGTTCCACTATTCTCGTGACAAGACCGGCGGTCAGAATCCCATGGATGTCGCGATGATAATAGGCGAGAAGTCTCAGTATCTTGTGCGCACGTTCTGACGTGAAAAACTTGCCGTGACATAGCCTGCTTGGGGAATATCTATAAAGATACCGTCAGTTGACCGTGTATACGAAGGATTGGTACGATACCCTAAGCCATGATCGTTCCACTTCCGCGAACGGAACAGCGAATATAATGCTCAAGGTGAGATAGGTCTGGGACGCTTTACAATGACTTCGCTTCATAAGTAGACGAGAATAAGCATCATAGGAAATAAGGCTCGCAGGGAACGAGGCTTGCAAAAAACGAGCCTCGTAGAGAATAAGACCTTAAAGAATCAGCCTGTCGGGAAATCAGCCTCGCAAAGAATCAACCTCTCAGAGAATCAGCAGTGGACAGGGGCTCCGAACAGATGAAAGTAGAAACAGCTGTGGGCAATCGGATGGCTTGACAAGGGACGGTCAGAAGGAGCGAGTGCATGGCTTTTGAGACTTGCGATGCGACGGCATGATGTTTTATTTGATTGTGAATGATCCCGTGCCTGTCATCAAATGGCTCTCAGTGCGACTGAAAACAGGAACAAGGTACAATCTTAATGTCGAGTCTGAGAATGAGGTGGCGGTCGTGTCGACTTGGTGAGTGTAAACCCCCCAGGGGACCATTCCCTGTCTCTTCAGTGGGCGGTGAGAGCCAGGAGCTCCAAACGGGATAGTGTAGGGGCCACGTAGATCCGCAAGACGTGCTCTGGAACTCGGAACGGTATCCTCAGCTGAAAGGCCCAGGACCCGATTTTGTGTGCCTGCTCACATAAAGTATAAACTTGATATGGTGACGCCTCCCACAAGACGAGCGATCTATTGTCTATCAAACCGCGGTCTATAGCGCTGTCTACCATCCATGTTTCCCAAGATAAACGTTCCTACACACCCGACCATGATCATAACACTTAAGCAGCCAGGGACTTCGCATCGCCCTCCTTGAGCTTTCCAGCCCCGACCAGGCGGGTGACCTCGTCCTTCCACACGCCCTTGATCTCGTCGGCGACCTTGAGGCCGTTGAGCTTGCCGGCCAGGGCGGCGATCTCGTCAGGGTCGATCTTGCCCTGGACGAGCTCGACGTCGCCGAGGACGGCGTCGATCTGGGCGGCGGAGGCGTCGCCCGAGGCGAAGTAGTTGGCGTCCTTGACGGAGCCCTTGAGCACACGCTTGTTCTTCTTGACGGCGTTCTTGGCCGCCTCCTTTGCCTTCTTGGAGCTCTCGCGGTCCACCTTGGCCTTCTCCTCTGCCTCCTTGGCCGCCTTCTCCTCTGCCTCCTTCTTGAGGCGGGCCTCCTCGGCGGCCTTCTTCTCGGCGGCCTCCTTCTCGAACTTCTTCTTGTTCTTGGAGGCGTTGGCCTCCTGCCTGAACCTCTTGATGCGCTCGTCGCCCTTCATGGCGTCGTCGAGCAGGCCGCGCAGGCGGGAGTTGTCCTCGATCTTTCTCTTCTTGCGGGCGTTGGCGTTCTTGCGCTCCTGGTGGCGCTTCTGGTCGCGGTTCTCGTTGTCGTCGGGCACGTCCTCGTCGAGGTACTCGAACGACCTCCAGCTGTCGAAGTTGTACCAGAAGTTGTAGAACTCCTCGACCTGGTCCTTGGTGGCGTTCGCGTCGCCGAACTGGGGAACGGGCTGGATCTTGGAGAAACGGCTCTCGGCCTTGAAGACCTTGCCCCAGGTCTTGTAGTAGTCGACCTTGGAGCTCTGCAGCTGCTTCTTTGTTGGGGGCTCGATCTCGGCACCCTCGTCGACCGAGTCGAACTGGCGGCGCTTGACGGGGTCGAGCAGGGTCTCGGCGGCCTTCTGGATGCACTTGAAGAAGTTGTCGTCTTCGATGGCGCCGCTGGCTGCCTTCTTGTCGGGGTGGTGCTTGAGGACCTTCTTGCGGTGGGCGCGCTTGATCTGATCCTCGGTGGCCTTGTAACGGTACTTGGAAATACCGAGGACGGCGTAGTGATCTTGCTCCTGTTTGCGGGAGTGCAGTCAGCATGGATTGTGCTGTGTCAACGAAGGGGGAGTCCATGTCGTACCTTCCAGTCCTTGGCCTCGCGCTGAAGCATCATGGGGTCCTCAGGCTCGCTGATCTCTCCGGCATCCTCCTCCTCGACGTTCTTGGCACGCTCCTGGGCCTGGATGCGGTCATCCTCGGAGAAGGTGCGCTTGTGGCGGGCGCGGCGGGCGTGTGCGAGGAAGTGAGGGCCAACAGGCTCGATGGTGCGCTGCGTCGAGGCAGTGACCTTGCCGACGGGCTTGAAGTCCTTGTCACCGGCCCATCCTGCGGGGAGGACGGGCAAAGATCGAGAGACGAGGGATGCGTTCGTCATCTTTGTCGAATTTGCGTGTGGTGGTTGATGATGGACGGTCAACTTGGAGTCGCAGAAACTTTTTCTCAGCTCCCCCAAGCAAAAACCCGTCCCGCCTTATCGCTGCCCCCTGTTTTTTGCTGACTGGACACACCCCCACTTTTTGATGCACTCACCCCTCTGACCTGAGGTACCGTTCCAGAGGCCTAACCATATCTTCCACAACGCTAGATCACAGCTTTGCTGCTCCTTTTTAGAGTGCGACGAGACCTTGCGCTTAGGCTACTAAATGAATTGGCTGAATTTATCCTTACTTAATTCCTGAAGTTTCTCGGCTCTAGCCTTGCTTCAACACCCTCACTTTTTACACCCTTTTAGACATCGCACTTTGTCAATCATCCTACTGCAAAGCCTTTCCGTCAACACATAATCGAAGTGTTTCATGTGGGAACCAAACGAAGCTGCAAACAAGTCAGAACCAATAAACATGGCGAACCATGCGTTCGACCCAACCTACTTCAACTTATTCGTACAAAGTCGCATTCGGGAATTGGGCACGCTCTGCGCAAACATGGGCCATGCGAATTTCGTCGCCATGGACGTAGAGCATGGGGCCGGTGTTTCCTCCATCGGCCTTGCTTTCGCTCCTAAGCTTGGACCTGTTAGGTGTCTCAACCACCCGGCATTGTTGACTGCGAACCGAGAGGGAGCGCCTTGGTACACCGCTCCTGTTCGGTCCATGTCCTTCAACATTCGTGGCTTTGAAAGATATAAACCAACAGAAGAGCGAGTATGGGGCCAGCCAGACGAAGATATTGATATTCAGGATGTTGCTTCCAAGGTTATGGACGCCGTACGCATGTTCAAGGAGACTGAACCTGAAAGGCCGTTGATACTGGTAACCTACTCCTCAAGCGCAGAGTTGAGCGCTATTTCAGCTCTAGTGCCCCAACTTTATTGGCTCTTCTCGAGCTGGGTGGACTTACAACCGATTTTTAGGGATACCTATCACTCACGCACAAATTACACAAGGCTCGATGGTCTCCGCCCCTCTCTTCGATGCGCCATGAGATCGCTCGGCTTTCGCGCGGGCTTTCAGCCAGACCGTCTACACCACGCCGGCAATGACGCACTCCGAACCATAGCCATCATGGCGTGTCTCACTCACGAGAACGTGCAATTCAGCAGAATTGAAAAACTAGAGCATATTCTGAAGCGGAGAAAATATCAGAACGAGCGACGGCCCTTGAAAGGAACGGAAGAGAGCCGCAGTTTGCCCGGCAACAAGCCAGAGCCACCCTCGCAACATCCCCACGCTTCCAAGGTCGCCGTGGTCCCGGCGCCGAACATCAGGCCAGAGGTTCGGGCCTGCCACTCAGCCGCAGGGCAGCTGCCTCTCCCCTCGGTGCACTTTTGCAAGGCTCCTCAAGTTTGGGACATCTCGCCATACGAACCCAGTGCCATCGGCAGGGCCTGCAGAGAAAACAGCTATTACGGCTGCCTCCCGAGCTCAGAGACCCTTCAGCATCTCATCGAACAGCTGGTAAAACGGTGAGTGGGCTGGTCGTAATTTGAGGCAACAAAAACGGAAAGGGGGAAAAAGAAGTCCAGTCGTCAAGCAGGTAGGTGTATGAGGAAAGGGGATTGCACTCACTTCGCGGCAGTGTGGAGTTCAACTTGTGGCTTAATTCGATCATTGTGTTTTTAGGTTCTTTTTAGGTCGAGAGAGGAGACGCTTACCTTGCCATTCGGTCCTGGGGTCCACAACACAGCTCATGCATCCAGTAAAGGGCTTGCCCTGTCGGCCGGATATTCAATTTGACAATATCATTGGCGCTTCAAATGATCTGGCTGCAGTATTTAAATGCAAAGCATTGAAAGAGTATCTGATCCGATTAGCGTGATGTAGAGGGAACGGTAAGGACCTCGGTTAATAATGAGTTCTAACACAGCTGGAGTGACCCGTTGGCAAGTGATTGTCTTTAATGTCTTTGGGGATAGTAGCATTGTGTGAATTAGCTATTCTGTAGACGGACCTCACGTCGAATGGCAACAAGGCACAAAGTGACTGTGAAGTATTGCTGATTTACAGCTATGGTTGCCTAACTACAAAGGAGGGAAAGCAATGGGCTCTGCCAGGGAAAATTCCGAATTGTTTTGAGGCCAGTTGGGCTGATAAGATAAGCCCAGTGCACGGGCCCACTGCAGCCACTGCAGAGGGACCTGCTTGCGTTCAGCCTATGGCCCTAACACTCTGGGGGATTAGAGAGGGGTTGCGGCCCCGAGGAGGCCGGGTAGGGCGTTTAGTACCATACCTACTTGCTCTAGGTACCTTTCAACCACCATTCTTCGACCGCCGACATCGTCTGCACACCTACACCAAGAGACTGCCCTCGAGCTTGGCCACACGTCTCAGACTCAGACTCGACCTGAGGTCTAAAGGCACAAGAAGGTCATCTTTTCCGATGGCATTCTCAAGAACTGCCTTGATATCAGCCCCACCCCACCCGCGAGGCGTTCCTAACGCCCCACTGCGTCGTTCGGGAACATGACTAGGGCAGCTCATGAGCACTTCTGCCGATGTTGTGGCTTTCTCCACTGCTATGAGCTCTAAATGATGGCTTGTCTCACACTGAGATGACTGGGTCATGGTCATGTCCGGTCACGGTGATGTCCCAACTCGCTGGTTGAGCTGTGGCACAACAATCGCTTTCTCGCCGGGCTGACAGCAAAGTAGCCCATTGTCTTTTGGTCTCCGTCCAATATGCATTTGTTTGCTACTATTACATGCCAGGTTCGGCCCAGCTGGGTATCAACAAGCCACGACGGGCGAACTGAGAAACCACACAAAATTTTATAAGGAACGTCGTATTAACGAGGGTCCAAACCAGCCACCATACGCCAGCCGTCCCATGCTGCCCTAATCAAACAGTTTGCTTCCACATCGGCAGGAATATGAAGAGCAACACACCGCAGGATGCAGCTACTAGACCAGCGGACCAGCATTGAAGAAGGATCACTCGCTGCAATCTCCGAAGCACCTGGTCTTCGACCCTGAAGTTCTTGTCATGCGCCATTGTTCTCTTCATGAATGTCTTGTACCGTGTCCACCAACCACTCAGCCCGGGCGGAGGCTGCGTGGGTCTCACAAGATTCCCCTCATCATCGAAGCGCTCCCACGGCAGGGCCTGCCTTCGGGACAGCGACAACAGGATGAAGCACATGCCCTGCGTCCCAACGAGTATCAACGCCGTGCCCATGAACCAGAGCGGGAACGAATAGAAGACCTCCCAACGGCTGTGCGCGCCAATGTACGGGTATAGGCCACGCAGCAGCACGAGCAGGAACCCGGCGAGGATGTTGAGGATGCCGAGGACATTTCCCACGCAGACGGTCTCGTACGTCCCCGTCGATACGCCCAGGCTGACGAAATTCCGGTGCGAGCAGTTCTTCATCACCTCGTAGATGTGGTCGGCCACGGGCTTGATGACGCGAGGATCCGACGAGCTGTGGACGTTGTTGAGCACCCGGTGACGGAGTATGTGCGAGATGTTGAGCTCCTTCTCCGCGCCCGGGAGCAGGTACGTTGCGATGGCGGCGTCCAGCTCGGCCCGGTTCTCGGTCGGCGGCGCCTTGGAGTGTTTGTTGAGGAGTGGGAGAGGCACATCCGAGCCTCCCTTCTCCTCGTCGACGTCGAATGCGCAGGCCCCGTCGAGGCAGACGTCCCTGCTCCCTAAGCGCTGTCGTCTTCTTGAGCTGTTGCCCGGCACCACCGACCATTGGAATAACCTGTCCGTCCACTTTGGCTCTGCCTGGGCTGCTCGTTCACATGGCGTTTCGGCTTTTACTATGCTGTCCGAGAGGGAACTTATGGATTGCTTTGCTGCGCTGTGTGTTAGCACTCGGTTGCGAGCTGGTCAACCCGGTGGCTGGCACGGCTTGGGCTCTTACCCGCGACGATCTCGGCGACACTGGACTTTGCCGAGTACAACGTCTCGGACACTGCATCGGCATCACTGGGCAGTGAAGGCAGATCCTTGATGGGCACGGCGGCGGCGGGGGCCTCGACCTTCGACTTGGGGTAGTTTGCCTCATAATTTTTGAACCTGCAAGGATGGTCAGCTGTAATCCCTCCCACGAATGTGGAACAAGACGTCGAGAAAACTGACCATAGGTAGAACTCGAGGTTCTCTGAGGAGTGCTCAACGTGTTTGAGGTAGAGGTAAAAGTCATGAAGGGACATGGGACTGCATGTCTTGTTCTCGAGGACTCTGTCCAGGGCAAGCCGGCTTGGTATCGACGTCGAAGCCCGGCTGTCCAGGCTTGGGGTCCGTACTCGATTCGGCCGGATCTCCTGGTCGTTGAGTTTGCGAGTGTAGTCGCGGATATCCCTCCATCCTGGTTTCCTGTACCACAGTTTCAACCAGCCCGGCAGTTCAGGCATTGTCCTTCTCAAGCGCCTCGAATATTGCCGTGTTGATCGGGATTGAATATCGTGGGAACACTCCGAGGTGGTGTGTCACGGGCGACTCATGAACAAAAGAAACGCAGGTGCAGGCTCGAAAGGGAAAGCTGGCTGATTGCATGGTGCCCCGGCACAGATGCGTATATATCGGCAGCGACACCGAAGGATTCTCTGACCCTGTTCCTGGTGGTGTGGAGGCCTTGGGATCTGCACTTCGATCCTTCACTTCCAGTGCAGCCAACGAGTGGCGGCGCCCTGGCAGACATGTAAGAGGAACTCCCAGGAACACCAACAGCTGTAGACTGTAATGGAGACGGCGGCGCATCCCACGTGGAGGAGCAGGCGAGTCAGGGCAGGGGTGGTCGGGACCCATTTCACCACGCACCGCATCCAAACCTGGGTGGTTTGCCCGACACGAGCATCGAGACTTCCCGCTGCCCTTCCAAGTCTTGTTGCTTATCACCTGGCTGGTGCTCTATCCGGAAGGGAACTGCAGCGGGTAGGGCGTGTTTCAGTATTTCGTCCCCATCCCACCCACCGCAGTCCCGGAATACCCGTGAGTGTGGCCCTGGCTCACCGCAGCCGACCGTCACGTCACACATCAAAGATCGCGAAACCCTCATGGATTTCTCCGGCCGATGGGCCGCTGCTCACTCACTGCCCACGCCTGTGCGACACACCATCAGCGGCTCTGCAGCAATTGCCAGGGCTGCCATCCCCCATAGGGCAACATTACTGACCCGTCACATCGATGGCGAGGATCTCTTCCCCTCCTGAGCACACACTGCCTAGGCTTGGCTCCTCCATTGCATTCCACCCCATCTCCATCACACACCTTGCCGCTGCATCGCCCGCCCGCAAATTGCTGCCCGTTTTGGGCCAGACAAGTCAGCATCCCGCCAGGGCAGCGCCAGGGCGGGAAATTCCTCCAGGATCTGAGCTACTCAAAACCACAGACCAATTCCCTCGTGCTACTTGTCAATGCTTAGCGGGATCTGAGATGCCCAGTGATGCGGCTAGCAAGGCGTGCGAGGTGTCGAGCAGCTTCTCTAGCGCCATTCCCGCGGCTCCATCACGCTGCAGATCCGCGCGTCGTACAGCATCGCGCGGGCTGCCCGCACGTGCAGGAAGCGTGGCCGGGAACTGCGCCCAATGAGCTGTTGGTTTGCCCGGGCAAATTCTTTCCTCTCCTCTCTCCGAGCTATACCTCAGACGCTCGTGTCATCATCGTTTTTTGCTCCTTCTGGCGTGGGTGCCAGCCCGGCTGGCCCGATCAGCACACCCTTCTTCGTGCCACAACTGCACGTCGGCGGCGCGGCTCGCTGCTAAGATTGGAACTCACTAAGCGAGTTATGGTGCGCGACAGTAGCAACTTTCCAAAAACCCCCTATAGAGCTATAATTATACCCACATAATTACACACCTATATACCTATAATAGAATTTTTTTATACTTAATTAACTAAAGCCCCTATAAAGTTATATAAAAGCCTATAGTAAAATAAGCTAATTAGAGGGTAGGAAGTACCTAATACCCTACCTATAGCTAGTAAAAACCTATAATTATTACCCCTATAACCTTTCCTTACTTTTTTCTATAAATAACTATAATAATATATACCTAAATACCCTTATATAGCCCCCTTATAGCCTTATAAATATACCTAATTAATTCTATTTATTAAAAACTATATAATAATTAATTTTTTTTATTAAAATTAACCCTATTTTAATAAAAATCAACTATATATATAAAATATAACTTTCCTTATTACTTTATAGAAGTTTATATAGTTTTATTAGGGGTATTAGTATTTTATAATAGTTAATACTTTTATAAATTCCCCTATACCTATATAGTAATAAGTAAGCCTATATATTTATTATAGCTAAAAAGTACTTTAAGGTTAAAAATAATTCTTAGGGATTTCCCTTAAAATAAAATATAACTATAAATACTATTAATTCTAAACTATTTAAATTAAATAGGGATATATAGGATAATTATAATATTATTAATCTTATATAAATTAAAGCCTAGCTAATACTTTTTATACTAAACCTTAATTTAATATTTACTTTTTAAAAGTATTATATAAAGGTAAAAAGTTTTAATTTCTATAGTAATATTCCTAAAGGTATTTTTACTCCTATTACTTAAATTAGTATTAGCTTAGGTAGATATAATTAATTTAATAAAGATTTTAATTAATTTAAATTTAAAATTACCTAATATTATTAGTAAATAATTAAAATTAATAAGGAGTAATTTAACCTATTTAGTAATAAAGATAAATATAATTAATTATATAATTAAATATATATAGCGGATACTAACCTTTATACTTATTAAGTAATTATATAAAACCTTATTAGCTAGGAGTTTAATAGTATTCTTTTTCCTATAGCTTTATATAGTATTAATATTAAAAATATAAATATAGAAATTACCTTATATTTTCTTAGTTAGCTTTTAAATTATAAGTTTAATAATATTAAGTATATTATTTAAATT